>JAPEIP010000002.1:27443218-27463687 GCA_026120095.1 Capsicum chinense | reverse complement strand
TAGAACTTGCTTGGTGTGTGTGCAAAGCGAAATAAAGTTGTGAGTTTAGGAGATAATTTAGGAATTTCTTTGACAGTCATTGTTCATACCTTCTTTTTGACCTACCTTTGTACATTATCTTAACTAGCCCCGTTGAGCCTTTAGCTTGTCCTTTTGTTAGCCTCATATGTAGCCTAACCCATTTTTGAATAGACCATAATTTGATCCAAAAGCTCCTAAGAGCTTTAATGTAAAATCAAGTTGAGTTAGGAGTTTGACAATAAGAAGAAAAAAGTGAAATTGATGCCCTAAAGTCTAGTTATTGGCGTGTGCAATTGATGTGATTGGGAGTAGCGAAAATTGTTGAAAAAAAGTCCCAAATTTTATCTCTGACATGTTACAACGAACCTTTTTTGGCCCTGGTCCTTCTTGGACATTGTGCACCTCAACTAAGGTAAATCTCTTAAGTTAAGGGTGTCTATCATAGGGGTGCGTAATGTGAAATGAGTGCAAAAAAAAGAAATATATTTGAAAGGGTTGCATACTCCCACCATAGTGTTATTAATTAAGTTTAATAAGATGGGTTGAAAACAAAAGATATGGATAGATGAAAGTGGTGTAAATTGGTTGATAGAAATTGGTCTTAGTTGCATAATATAGTGTATTAAAGCGCTTAGGGAAGATAGTCACTATTTATGGTCAAAATAGTTCCTACCCATCCTTTAGCCTGCATTACAACCCGTAAAAGACTTATTTAATCCTAATCTTAGCATTCTACTATTAGTAAAGCATTACACTAAGGGCAAGCATATGGTCATCAGTTGTAATTTGAGAAGTCCTTGTGAGAGTGAGCGTAACTTCATTCTTATACCCATATTGTTAGAAATGGCATGATTGCGAGTGACTATGGGTAACTTTTTTGTAGTGAGGTCACATGGTTGATAAAGGTTGGGTAATTTATATGAATTCTTCGTTTAAACAGTATGCATGAACTTGCCAACTTAATGAGTCTATTCTTGAGGGTAGGTTGTCTCTAGTAACGATTCATAAATCTACTTTTTGTTCATAATTGTTGTGTGAGACTATTTGAGCATCTTGTTTTACTTTGTGAATGCTAAAACTTGTGTAGTATTCATAAATGGATATGTTGTTCGAGGACGAACAAAGCTTTAAGTGTGGGGTAGTGATCTTGGGTGTATTTATACGCCTAAGCACCATAACTTACCCATATTTTAGCTAAGTTTGGAGAACAAAGTACCTAGTTTCTTATGTTTTTACTCTACTCCTATGTGATTGAGCTAACCGATGTGATTAACATGATTTTAGGTATTAAGGAGGTAGATGGGGATATAATGGGACTATGGAATGCGGATAGCATATGACACAAAAGAGAGTAGCAGTCTGGACCAAATGTGGTGCCTAGAAACTATGTCCAAGAATAATTTGTCATTTATAATTAGTTCAGGGACTTAAAAGGCAAATATGAGAAAAAAGATTATTTAAAAGACTTGATGCTGAATTTTTATCATAATTCATTATTCTGTATTATTTTGGAAGAGGAGAAGGGTGGCTTAGCTTGGGAGAGAGAGAAAAATATTTTTTTTCTCTTGTTGTCACTATTCTCACACCAAGATCATCTTCTAGTTTTTGGTATGATGAATATTTCTATTGTGATTTCTATTTTATTCATGAGTATCTAAGTTTATTAGTTAGGGTTAGGGAAGCCTTGTAGCATACAATCAATTACTTTGGTTTTTGAATTCATTATGCATTGAGTTGTTTGCATCATACTCTCTTCGTTTATCTTGAATTCTCATGGTTGCAAACATAGAGGATGTACCTTAAAACATAACTTGTTTGAGAGAAAGGTTGTTGTTCGGAAAAGAGAGTAGTGACAAGAAAATAGGATTTCCAACCCCTATTTCATATGTTAATGCCTTAACAGGATTAACTCCTTAGAGATTTTGTATTATTTTTGTAAACACTTTTGATTCGAGAGAACTAAGGTGAATTAGTCCATGATGGTTGAGAAACACTAGGATTATGTTATAAATACAATACGTTTCTCTGTAAGCACGATGCATGTATGAATTCGTAAAGACCATAGTTAGAAAATATTGAAAACTACAAGGTGGACATAACCCTAGCTTGCTATTTCTCTGAATTTGAATACTACTACACATATCTAATCTTGTTAAACTAAAACCATTAATTTGTGAACTGAATCAAATTCCCCCTTTTTTTACGAAAACGAATGACTAAAAGTCAACTAATCTGCATACAACTTAATTAGCACCATATTCCCTGTGGGATTCGATCCCAACCTAGTTGGTTTATATATTTGACAACGACCGATTACACTCTTGTAAGAGAGTTGTAATTTGGGTGTATCAGTCATGCTCGCTAGTCGCAGTCCCTAGCAAAGTGTCCGGCTCCAGTCCTCTTGAGCATTTTTCTTTTTCAAGAACGACTAATGAATTTTAATATTTTCATACACTTCCACATTTGAAGCTCATTCAGTTTTTCATCTCTCAAGTCAATTTCAATGGACTAATTTGCTAGATATTCCTTACTTGCTTCCCTGTGTTTCCTCTTAAACAAGGTCTGAGATGATATATGGACTACTCTACCTCCCCTTTCCCATACAGGTATTCTTCCAAGCACCTTCTGTTGTATAATAGTCTCCTCGAGCAACCCATCCATATAAATTTGGACTAGGGGAATTTCTATTGGTTTTCCATTCTTGTTTGCTCCAATACGAGGCTTTGAAGGCCTTTCAAAATTCCGTTGCACGGTTAAAATCGAACCAATTACTATTGGATATTTACACTGCCGCCAAAAACCTAAACCCTTCTTCAAACTTGACAAATAAACATGAGCAAAACCATCATTAAATTAGAACATGGTAGAGACACCACCATCTTGGAACCTTTCGGCCTTATCAGTTCGCACCTACCAAACTAAACTATAAAGTGAAGGATCTTGTTTGAAGGATCAATGTCTAATCGGTAAAAATAGCATTCACAAAATCATTGTACTTTATATGTGTCTGTCATGATACCCTAATCAATAATACATAACTCCCATACATGAAAGCGGATCTATTCATCTGCACACATCTTATACCCCATTAATTTCAAACAATGTTTATTCATCTGATGGTTATTAAAAAGGGGGTGAACTATTGTGACTTTTAGTCTAACACATTCATAGTTAATGAATCGAATTCCCCATCTATTACAACTGATGAATCACCTGTTAAAAGAAATCAAAATTTTTCCTCCAACAGATGGTCCATCTATGGCAACAGATAATCCATATGTTGCAACAAATGTCTCATCTGTTGCACAGACAGAACATCTATTGCAACAGATGGTAAATCATTCAAAACAGATGATGAATCAAATTCCCTATCTATTGTAACTAATTAATTAGTTGTTAGAAGAAATTAAAATATCTCCTCTAACAGATGTTCTATCTATCGCAATAAATAATCCATATGTTATAACAGATGTTCTATCTTTCATAATAGATAATCCATATGTTACAATAGATGTCTAATCTGTTGCACATACAGACCATCTATTACAACAGATGGTAAATCTATTACGATAGTGGGTTATTTATTGTGACAGATGGACGATCTGTTGTAACAGCTCAATAATAACTACTATTATTAAGTCTCAAACTATTTTGAAAAGGTAAGAAGTTTGAATGTAAAAGAAAAATTATGACTTTTCACAGAAAACAAAAACCCAGCAATTTGAATGTAATTAATATAATGGAGCTGAACAGTTGTGCCTTTTTACCTAACACATTCAGATTCAATCCTTTATAAATAGGTCCTTCCTTAATCTTCATTCTCCTCCACTTTTATTTATTTTTTGCATTTTCTCTTTTCGTATTGCATCTTCAATCGCTTTTATTCAAAGAACATATTCCTTTCTCGTTGAGGTAAGTTTTTTTCTATGTAAATCTATCAGTTGGTAGTATAAGTTTTATTATATTTGGACTCTTTTCTTTACTTTTGTGTTTATAGTTTTTGTCAATTCATACATATTCTAGATATGGCTGATCCTATTTAGGACATTGCTATTCTGCATGACACGGAGCGGGAACTTCAGAGGTAGGTTAATGACATGCAGAGCAAGTTGATCGCCGTGAGAGAAAGGATATTTATAGAGATGCAGAGGATGATGAGGCCCTGCTTTTGCCGGTTGATTGGCCGACTGGCAATAATAATGATGTTGATGATAATAATAACTAGAATGTATTTTATTTTACCATATGTATTTTTTCTATATCAAATCTATACCTAATGTATTTTATTTTTCGTTTAATGAAAAAATTATTTTTAGTCAACTTTGGCTTCTTAATTTTTATTCTGTCTATTCTTCTTCTAAACATATATGTTAACATGTCAACGATTGGAGGTAAGGAGCAATTTTGAATCAAGTAGCAACAAAAATTTTGGCTTTGGAGTTCTTTCAACAGATGGACCATGTGTTGGAACAGATTGATCATTGGTTGGGTTTCTGTCAACAGATTATCCATCTATTGCGACATATTTGTCATCTGTTAGAGGAAAACATTCCAGTTTGATGAACTGTATTGTGTTCTTCCAGCTAATGTTCATCTGTTGTAACAAATGGGTAATCTGTTGAAAATAATTATGATCTATTGTATTTAGTTCATATTTTACCTCTTTATTGATGCACAAGTTATTAAGAAAGATATTTTATATATAATAAATGATAACATTACGTTCACAATAATGAGTTAAAGTAATACCCCGTATTTTTTGGCTAGTCTTTGAACCATTGTTCCTACGAGTAAAAGCTATAATCCAAATGATTCTCATGTGAATATAAGTTTCATGATCTTTATCCTCATGTTTAATTTGCTTTTTAGGTGAAAAATATTCATAAGAATCACTTAGAACAAAGTTGAGCTTATAGCCTTTGATTCGTCCAAAGTTTGGCATTTGATTATACAAGGGTCCACTTTAAACATATATATATATATTTTTATATACATAGAATTTTACATCTCAAGATCCACCAAATTGTATATAGTTGAATTAGCTTTCCAACAATACCAATTTTGCCAAAATTTGATACCCGAGCGAAAAGTTATGGTATTTTTCATGTGTGGCAATAAGCTGACGCAATAGCAACGCGTCGACATGCATTTTACGAAACTGTTTCACATGCTAATTCAGTTTCTAAAGGGTCTAGGGGAACTTTGGTCACTTCTCCTCATTGAAATTCGCCCATAACACTTAATTTCAGCCCCCAAAAGAAATACACACTCAATTATTCATCTTTTCTCTCAAAGAAAAACCCTAGCCTCTTCAAAAACACCAAGAACTTCATCAATATTTGTTCAAGAAAAACAAGAACTCAATCTTTCTAATTCAAGAATGCTTTCAAGATTGTGTTTCTCCTTCAAGATTAAAGCTTTAAGTTATATGGGAGTTCATCCATGGGTCTTCTTTCACCCATGGAGCCCAAAAACTCTTTTATTTTAATTAAAGAATGAATTTTCCATTACTATGGTATTTTGTATGCTCAAGAAAGATTGAATTTCATGTTTTCATGAAGTTTTAAATTCAATTCAGTTCATGTATGATTCCATGAAAGATTTTAAATTCCTCATGCTATGAATTTAAATTTCCCATGCTTTATTCAAGTAAATTCCATGATAGATCTTAAATTCATGATGTTTAGCAATATTCTCATGTTTTAAATTCATGCTTTCCACATGTTTGATGAAATTCCCATAGCATGTTAAGTCAATTTCAAGATGAATCCCTAAGGTATGAACTTTGCCATGTAACTCTATTGTTCCCTCATGTTTAAGACATTCTTACATTAAAGCTATGAACTTTACATGTTTTGATGAAACACTCATGTCCTATTTCAAGCGAATTACACGTGAATTCCCCAATTCGTGATCTTAGTTATGTAGTCATGATATACTCTCATGTTTAAGATATTCTCATGTCCAAGTTCATGATCCCTATGTGTTTGGTGAATTTCCCCATATTAAAGTATTAATCTCCATATGCTTGATAGAATGCCCATGTGAATTGAATAGGGTAATCATGATACGTTACCATGTGTTCTCACTCATGTATAAGTCAATAACCTCCAAGTGTTACATAAAATATCTCATTGAATAAATTGTGAATAATTTACTATGGCTATGCTTTTCAAGATCATGCTATGCTTTACTTTTGTGCTATCGAGTCCTGGGGGTATTTAATACTCAAAAATCTAACTGTTTTCCTAGAGCTACAATAGTTACAGAACAATCTCAGTAGTGTCACTAATAGTAGTACTCAATAATCAGTCACATTCTCAGTTCAGTATTTAGTTCAGCACTCAGTGAACTCAATCAGTTAACATAACTCAATAGTATTCCATCAGTCAGCAGGACCCAGTAAACTTAGTTTAGTTCAGTTAGATAACATGAACAGTTATAGTTCAATCAAGCCTAGTACCGTCCAGAAAAAAAGTCAATGTCTATTCAGTTGGGAGTAGGAATTAGAACCGAGCGAACCCAGGGATAGAGGCATTCCTGCTAGCATAGGGTTTGAACTTTAGTAGCAATCCCTGAGTTACAAAACTACATAGCCAGCGCAGGTTGAGATATCTTCCTGCCAGACTAGGGTTGATATATCTCACATGAGTTCTCCTACCAACGAGGGTTGACGAAAGTACTTTCTGTCCGAGAGGGTTAACTCATAGTTTGTCATTACCCGTGGCATGGTATAGACACCCTTTCAATTAGGGTTACAGTTTAGACCCCAATCTATTTGGAGAGGGTCATATCAGTTAGATAACTACCTCCCATAGTTTTAGTTTCAGTCTCAGTATAGAAATTAATTCAGTTCTATAGATTTAGAACTGTCAGACATAGTCACCTAGCTCAGTATATAACTCAGTTCCATTCTACAGAATCAGGACTGTCAGAAACAGTCACTCAATTATCAGTACTATAGTATCAGTAAACTCATATATCAATTAATCAGTATTCAGAACTCATTATCCAGTGTTAATGTGATCTTAGTTACAGTCTCAGCTACAGACTCAGTTACTGTCTTAGTTATAGTCTCAGCCGAGTAATCAGATCAGTAACTCAGTTTAATTTTAAGTTTGCTTAATCATAGCATATAATTATCAGTTATTCAGTTATCAGTCTTTTAGTACCTTAGTATACAGACTATTTTAGAATCATGTTATATGTTTGGTCTTGCATTCTTAAATAATATAACTTTCACGAATTCATGCTCAGTTATCTCATGTTACTTTGTCAGTCCTGATCTAATATGCATAATAATCTACAGTTTTAGTCTGTTATTCAAACTAAGTACAATTCTGTCCTACATGCCCAGTATTCAGCTATCAAACATTTAGTTAATCAGATAAGTTAGTATGTTTATGCACTCGTGCTTAGTGTGATTGTATATTCAGATCCTCAGTTTATGTCAGTCTCCATCACATAGTTTCAGACCCAGTATTCATACAGTATCAATGCCTTATCATATTCCAGCTTCAGTTATACTTATATCATTAAAGCAAGTTTACAGAAACTAAGTGTAGATTCACCATCTTATCAGAGAATGTTTGTTACTCATGTTTAAGATATTTCAATTTTCAATTTATTCCAGCTAATTAGTGAGCCTACTTGTACTTAGCATTCATGTTTTATGATTATGTATGAAATCAGGTTTACTTATTGCATTCGCACCTGCATACTCAGTACATTCCAGAAGTACTGATCCACATATATGTTTATGTGCTACATTATCTCATAATTTAGATTTCAGTTATAGCCTACATATCACGATCAGACAGTTGCAAATTACAGCCAGCAGGTGATGAGATCTCCTACTTTGGGAACTCCAGATAGTTTTAGTTTATGTACAGTTTTTTTATTTTTCATGTATATTGATACATGGTAGTTGGAGGCATGTCCCAACTATCTATAGTTGGTATAGTAGAGGCTTCATAGATGTCAATTAGAGTCAGTCATGTAATTTTAATTTCATCTTTCAAATTTATCTAACTATAAAACTTTATCAATGTTGTATTGATTTTTTATTTTCAGTATAATTATATTTCCGCACAGCAGAATGGCTATTTATTATGTTATAATTTTGTTGCTTAACAGTAGTACATGGGTTAGCTTGGTTTCACTTGTGGTTCCAAGCACTGTGTGATGACTAGGGGTAGTCTCGGGTCATTACAAACTTGGTATCAGAGCACAGAGTTCAAGTGTCCTAGGGTGTCTATGAAGCCGTATTGAGTAGAGTCTTGCAAAATGGTAAGGATACATCTGTCTTTTTCTTTGAGAGTCTACAGGGCATTTATGAAATATTTCCCTTCTTTCAAGTCTCAAATCGTGCAGTAGAAGTATTATCTAAGAAATCTATGCAGATCCTCATCTTGCTCTATTCATGTTAACTTTGCCTTAGATTTTAGATTACAGAAACAGTGAAGCTTAAGTCCTTACAGATAATGTTTCCTTAGCCAATCCCTACAGATAGTTATGGGATTATATCTTGGATCAGAAAGTATCCCATCAGTGCCCTTATGTCATAAGGTTTGAAATATTTCATTCATATTTATGAAAATCATGCATTAAGCCAAAGTCAGATGTGCTTTTAGATTTTCTTCTCAAAATCCCTTTTACAGTATGTGATTTAGAGTTAGAAGTATGAACCCAGAAGTTTAGTAGTAGTAGAGTTGGGATAGCGTTATCTAGATTGAATAGATTATATATTCATGGGGCTAGTTGTACGAAAGGTGAATCAGTAGGCTTAAACAGTGTATGCAAGAATTTAAGTTTGTTGATTCGAGATTAAGTATGATGGTATGGATGATTTTATCATTCATGTGTATTATTATACCCCAGACTCTAAAGTAAAGTGACTACAGTTCAGTTTAGATCTTAGTAAAGTGGTCACAGACTTAAGAAGATAGCTTAAAGCTAAGGGGAAGATGATAGAACAAGTAACCAAGTTAGGTTCTCAGATTCTAGTAGTAGTGCCAGCGTGTGTAGAAAAGCAGTAAGGAAAGATGATTCCCAACCTATTTTTATCTCAGTGTAAATTTTTTCAGTCATCACGATATCTACTCATGTCTTACATGTCATCTCTATCATCAAAGCTCATATTCATGCACTTTATAAAAAACCACGTACGCTTTCAGTTTTTAGCATGAGGAGTTTCAGTTCACTAAGCAGTATAAATCATGTTCCATGAAATCATGAACTCCAAACTCAGGTTATGCAGCTCATGACTCATGTACTCATGTTTTACAAAATGTTCAAATCCATATACTCATGTCATACTCATAATGATCAGCGAAATTCATTTTATGCCATGTATGTCCTCAGTTCAGACCTTCCTGACTAATTTATGTCATTGATACTTTATTCCTCAGGCCTCAGTTGAGTTTCAAAGTTATTCTTTCATGCTTCAGGTCCTCATGTTCTAAATTTTAGTCACCTTTTCTTATGTCATGATTAGTAGAAATTCTATGTGTGTATTTTTGGGCTAGTGCATAAAAGTTTTAAGGATAGAGGTATAGGGGAAAATGAGAAAGATATTTTGTGGTTGTTCGCCTACAAGTTCATGTGTGATAATGAATATAGGATTGAATGTCATGTTTGTGTATAAGTGGAATGTATAGTTGAGTGTAAGATTTCAGTATAATTCAGTTCGCATAGCCAGCAATCCAGTCTAGCAGCCAAACAGACAAGTTCTTATGGTTTTCTATCTTTCCTATTCATGAGGTAATTCACGTTTATGAAAATTTCAAATTCAGATTAGTTTATCAATATGCATCAGTTTCAGATCTCAGATATTCATTCATGATTCAGTCCATTAGTTTCTAGTGCATCATCTCAGGTTTTCCTTAGTATTTCAGCCAAGTCAGTATTATTTGGGGGATGAAGTATCCCAAGGGAGAGACATATTTTAATACCCCGAGTATTCATGTCTTAAACCTTTCATTTTTCTTCATAAAATTAGATTCAGATGGAATTAATAGTTACTCATCAGTTGACTCTCTCGTATCAATCCCAGCCTTACAATCATTCTCATGTCATTGCATGTATTCAAGAAATTAGTTCAGTTCATGATATTCAGTTCATGTATCATGTTTCAGAATTAGTTATGCAATCATGTTCCAAGTCAATCATGTTCAAAATATCATCTCAGTTGCCTTTGTACATTACTCTCAGTCTAATCAATCTCATTCGAGGATGAATGTTCCCAAGGAGGAGATAATGTAATACCCCAAATTTTTGGGCTAGTCTTTGAACCATCATTCCTATAAGTAAAAGCTATAATCCAAATGATTCTCATGTGAATATAAGTTTCATGATCTTTATCCTCATGTTTGATTTTCTTTTGGGGTGAAAATTTTCATAAGAATCACTTAGAACAAAGTTGAGCTTAGAGCCTTTGATTCGTCTAAAGTTTGGAATTTGATTTTACAAGGGTCTACTTTAAACGTGTATAACTTTTAATATATATAAAATTTTGCAGCTCAAAACCCACCAAATTGTAGATAATTGAATTAGCTTTCCAACGATACCAATTTTGCCAAAATTCGATACTCGAACGAAAAGTTCTGGCATTTTTAGTGTGAGGCAATAAGCCGACGCGATAGCGACGCGTCGGCATACGCGTTACTGAAATGTTTCACATGCTAATTCAGTTTCTAAAGGGTCTAGGGGCACTTTGGTCACTTCCCCTCATCCAAATCCACCCATAACACTTAATTTCAGCCCCCAAAAGCAATATACACTCAATTATTCATTTTTTCTCTCGAAGAAAAACCCTAGCCTCCTCAAGAACACCAAGAACATCAATTTCGGTTCAAGAAAAGCAAGAACTCAAGCTTCCTAATTCAAGAATGCTTTCAATATTGTGTTTCTCCTTCAATATTAAAGATTTAAGGTATGTGGGAGCTCATCCATGGGTCCTCTTTCACCCATGGAGCCAAAAAACTCTTTACTTTAATTAAAGAATGAATTTTCCATTACTATGGTATTTTATATGCCCAAGAAAGATTGGATTTCATGTTTTCATGAAGTTTTTAATTCAATTCAGCCCATGTATGATTCCATGAAAGATTTAAAATTCCTCGTGCTATGAATTTGAATTTTCCATGATTTATTCAAGTAAATTCCATGATAGATCCTAAATTCATGATGTTTAGCAATATTCTCATATTTTAAATTCATGCTTTCCACATGTTTGATGAAATTCCCATATTATGTTAAGTCAATTTCAAGATGAATCCCCAAGCTATGAACTTTGTCATGTAACTCTATTGTTCCCTCATGTTTAAGACATTCTTACATTCAAGCTATGAACTTTACATATTTTGATGAAACACTCATGTCCTATTTCAAATGAATTACACGTGAATTTCCCAATTCATGATCTTAGTTATGTAGTCATGCTATGCTCCCATGTTTAAGATATTCTCATGTCCAAGTTCATGATTCCCATATTTTTGTAAAATTTCCCTTTATTAAAGTATTAATCTCCACGTGCTTGATAGAATGCCCATGTGAATTGAATAGGATAATCATGACACGTTACCATGTGTTCTCACTCATGTACAAGTCCATAACCTCCAAGTGTTTGGTAAAATGTCTCAGTGAATGAATTGTGAACAATTGACTATGGCTATGTTTTCAAGATCATGCTATGCTTTACTTTTTATGCTATCGAGTCCTGGGGGTATTCAATACCCAAAAATCTAGTTGTTTACCTAGAGCTACAATAGTTACAAAATAGTATCAGGAGTGTCAGGAATAGTGGTACTCAATAATTAGTCACTGTCTCAGTTTAGTATTCATTTCAGAACTCAGTGTAATCAGTCAATTAACAGAACTCAATAATATTTCGTCAATTAGTGGGACCCAGTAAACTCAGTTCAGTTCAATTAGACAACACGATCAGTAACAGTTCATTCAAGCCTAGTACTATCTAGAAATCAGTCAGTGTCTATTCAGTTGGAAGTAGGAATTAGCACCGAGTGAACCCAGGGAGGGGGCACTCTTGCCAGCATAGGGTTTGACCCTTAGTAGCAATCCCTGAGTTACAGAACTACATAGCCAATATAGGTTGAGGTATCTTCTTGCCAGACTAGGGTTTATACATCTCAAATAAGTTTTTCTGCCAGCGAGGTTTGGCGAAAGTGCTTTTTGTTAGATAGGGTTAACTCACAGTTTGTCTTTACCCATGACACGGTATTGACACCTTTCTAACTAGGGTTATAGGTTGGACCCCAATCCATTTGGAGAGGGGCATGTTAGTTAGATAACTACCTCTCACAGTTTCAGTCTTAGTTCTATAGATTCTGGACTGTCGGACACAATCACCCAGCTCAGTATAGAACTCAATTCCATTCTACAGAATTAGGACTGTTAGAAACAGTCACTCAATTATTAATACTATAGTATTAGTAAACTCAGATATCAGTTAGTCAGTATTCAAAACTCATTATCCAGTGTTAATATGATCTTAGTTACAGTCTTAGTTACCATCTTAGTTACAGTCTCAATCGAATAATCAGATTAGTAACTCAGTTCAATTTCAAGTTTGCTTAATCATAGCATATAATTATTAGTTATTCAGTTATCAGTATTTTAGTACCTCAGTTTACAGGATATTTTAGAATTATGTTATATGTTTGGTCTTGCATTCTCAAATAATACAGTTTTCATAAATTCATGCTCAATTATCCCATGTTACTTAGTCAGTTCTTATCTTATATGTATAATTCTCTACAGTTTTAGTCCCATTATTCAGACTAAGTACAGTTCAGTCTTACATGTCCAGTATTCAGCTATCAGACATTTAGTTAATTAGATAAGTTAGTATGTTTATGCATTCGTGCTCAATGTGATTGTATATTCAGATCGCCAGGTTATGTCAGTCTCCATCACGTAGTTTCAGACCCAGTATTCATACAGTATCTATGCCTTATCATATTCCAGCTTCAGTTATACTAATATCATTAAAGCAAGTTTACAGAAACTAAGTGTAGAGATTCGTCATTTTATCAGAGAATGTTTGTCACTCATGTTTAAGATATTTTAGTTTTTAGTTTATTCCAGCCTATTGGTGAGTCTACTTACACTTAGCGTGCATGTTTTACGATTACATATGAAATCAGTTTTACTTATTGTATTCACCCCTGCATACTTAGTATATTCCAGAAGTACTAATCCATATATATGTCTATGTTCTACATTGTCTCATAATGTAGGTATCAATTATAGCCTACGCATCATGATCAAATAGTTGCAGATTCCAGCCAGCAGGTGATGAGTTCTCCTACTTTGAGAACTCCAGACAGTTTTGGTTTATGTACAGTTTATTTATTTTTCATTTGTATTGATTAGTGGTAGTTGGAGGCATGTCCCAACTATGTATAGTCGGTATAGTAGAGGCTTCGTAGATATTAGTCAGAGTCAGTCATGTAATTTTAGTTTCATCTTTCAGATTTATCAGATTATAAAACTTTATCAGTATTGTATTTATTTTAGATTTTCAGTATGATTATATTTCCGCATAGCAGAACAGCTATTTATTATGTTATTATTCAGTTGCTTAACGATATGCCAGTTCATGGGTTAGCTTGGGATCACTTATGGTTCCAAGTACCGTGTGACGACTAGGGGGTAGTCTCGGGTTGTTACAGTTAAATATACAAAAGTACACAACAAACAACAACATAAGTTTTTGCAATTACAACGATCATGGTGGATTACGATCAGGGCATATAGTTCTTTTGTGGCCAGCTCCTTTACATACGGAGCACTTATTTCTTCTTGATGGAAATGATTCTCCAACTTTACGCCCCCTCTTATATGGATTTCTTCCCGATTTTATAGTGCTTGAGTCAATATATGGAGGAAGTATTAATATCTCCAAAAGCACTACAGGAACAACCCAAGATTCCTCGGAAGGCACCGGAGTAATATGCCCACTATATATGCCATTGTATATTTTTTCACTGAATAATATGGAGAGAAGTGATCATAAATTTTAGGTCAATATTTTGCACCGTATATGGCTCGAAGCGCTACCATAGCATGTGAATAGGGTATTTTGTATAAGTGAAAAACTCTACACATACAAGATCTTGTTTGAATATCGACCGTGGCAACATCACCATCACCGGTGATACTGAATTTGTAATCTCATATTTGATGATATAACAACCTATTCCCCAGACTGATGTTCGTTGATATTATTTTTTTCCACTTCTAAAACAAATGGGGTTCCTGTGTCCTCTAACTGCACACGTCTTTCAGTAAAAAATTAGTCATACTTCTTAATTATTTTTTCAAATTGAGCCTTAATGGGAAATTCTCTTTTATTGCCAAATAATGAATTTACCGATTCAGCTATGTTTGACGTCATAATATTGTACTTATACAAAAGAATCACTTAGTACGACATCATACTAAACTTGTAACTCAAATGAGACATTAAATTTATAAGAATATACCAATTTTCCAGACAGAATGCTCAGCTCCATCTCTTAAAATCGACACGTACGAGATGTTCTGCTACCTGGGGATGCATATCCGCTATTTGATTGAAATGGTCTAAAAACTCCTCTCTACTATATTCTTTATTTGCTCTATAAAAAAGGGTCACGACCTTTTCATTGTGAAAGTTGGTCCGAATGTTCTCTCCAAGATGCCTGATGCAACAACCAAAGTAAGATGAAGTGAAGAAAATTGAACCCATCTTTGTAATACTTAGATGTCTATCCGAAACAAAACACAACTCTTTGGTATCTTCGACGTAGCTTTGCAATTTTTCAAAAAAAATCCATAAGATGCATCACATTTCTTGTCCGCTACACAAAAAGCGACAGGAAAGATGTGATTCTCCGCATCCTGCGCCACCGTCGCTAGCAGAACTCCATTATACTTGTTCCTCAATAAGATACCATCGACAGTTATGCCTTTACTCAAATGTCTAAAACCTTGAATACAAGCACCATAGGATACAAAAAAGTACATGAACCTTCCGTTTTCATCAATACGCAATGTCGTCGTACTTTCGAAATTTGTGGACTCAAGCATGTAATGGTAGGGATCCAAGACTGCATACCCCATGCTTGTGTGTCCCCCAACCAAGGCCTTGTAAATCCCCATGAATGTATATATCTTTCAATAAAAGACTATGACACCCAATTTTGTAAGGATTTGATTGGTCATAATCCTTGTAGAAGGGTCTTTGCCATCGGGGAAATTATTCTTGAAATATTCACTGAGGACCTTTGACGTGGCATGAGGATTTTGGCCCGAGATGTGCTACGAACCCCATGTGTGATATTTTTCATGTTTATGAATGACAAATTTGTCAGAACTTATGTACTTCACCGCTCTCAACCACCACTTGCTGTTCGGATTAGCAC
Organism: Capsicum chinense; assembly: GCA_026120095.1. Lineage (NCBI taxonomy): Eukaryota > Viridiplantae > Streptophyta > Magnoliopsida > Solanales > Solanaceae > Capsicum > Capsicum chinense. The sequence continues at coordinate 27,448,238 of JAPEIP010000002.1, read as the reverse complement.
ATTTGTAGCAAAAGATACTGCTCGAATTAATCACCTTTTTTATTCTAAAATCTTTTTTCAAGCAAGAAATAAACAAAGTGGTAGATAGTTTTTTCTTGTCCTTAAATGACATTCCATTGAAAAAGTTGGTCCCCTCATCTTGAAGATTACCAGACTGTGTCAATCGAGAAGAACTGCCCATCGCATTGGTCGCATCAAAGGGCATAGGTGTTTGGTCATCATCTAGAATATTCATATCTGGATCATCTAACCTATCATCAAAGATGTATTATTGTTGTTCTTCTTCTGTATTCTGATTCTCATTCTCTCTCGTCTTTTCAACCACATACACCCTTAACACCGGCCTGGATGAATCACTAAGATAAGCACGCAACAGAACCTGATTAGTTATCTTGAAAGGTAGTACCCTCTGATTTTCAAAGGAGTTGTGCATGCAGCTGAAGACGAGTTCTTCCGATTGACAATTCAGTCCACAATAGTTGATGATTAAGTTTACAAAATCATCATACGAAATATCACTTTCGACTGTCATAACTATCGTCTCTAGCATTTCACCCTCCTTCCAATGCCATACATATGATTGCTCTTCTCGATCCATTGACCATGACAATCCACCCTATTGTTATTGATCCCTCCATTGGTGGTACCTAAATAAAGTCATTTGTTAAAAAAAGTTAATAGTGATTTCATAGTACCATACATGAATCCCAATAGATGTGTAATATGTTGCAACAAGTGAAAAATAAGTTGCAACAGGTAAGTGATCAGTCACAATAGATTACTTACCTGTTGGGATTCATATTACTCTCCTGAAGTTGATTTCAATAGATGAATCATCTGTTGTTAACAGGTGAAGCATATGTTGCAATAGACTATATATCTGTTGCAACGGATGAAGTGCCTGTTGGGATAGATGTTACAGTACTAAGGCACTTTTAAAGCTGATTCTAATAGATGAGTGACATATTGCAACAGATAATTAACCTATTACGACAGATGACTTACCTATTATAGCAGACGACGCGTCTGTTGAAATCGATTTCAGGTTCTATTGTAACAGATTACTAATCTGTTTCAATAGATATTTACCATATTGCAATAGATGACACGTCTGTTAGAATCGAGTTCAGGTTCTATTACAAAAGGTTACTAATCTGTTACAACAGATATTTATCATGTTGCACCAAATAACTATTTGGATACAACAGATTGGTCATATGTTGCAACATATGGCCTATCTGTTCGATTATATTATGACACTATAGAACTATAAACATGAGTCCAACATATGAGTCTTCCATTGAAACAGATGTCTCATCTGTCGTAACAGATGATTGATCTGTTTAAACAGATAGCTCTTATGTTGCATTCATGTTCGCATGTTATTGTTGAAAAAATAGTACAATAGCAGTTACCCAGATAACAAATTCAACTAAAAATCATAATTTGACTTACCAAAGTCTCCTATGAAGTAATGTCAAAGTGAAAAGTGATGTACGAAATAAAATTTAACCTAAGAAATTGGTCAACTAGCAGCAGTAGTGGTAACAACAACAACAACAACATGGTCAACAAGAAAAAGATGAAGATGATAATGAAGTAGAAGATGATGACAATAAAGCAGAAGATGATGAATAAAGCAGCAACAACAATGAACAACAAAATAGCTAAGAGAGAGAAAATAACAATGGATTAGAAGAGAGAGAAACACGCCTTTTTTCCTCAATTTTTCATTATATTAGGTAAATATTTGGATCAAAGTGTAAATTTAAAAACTTGTGGGCTATTCTCAAACTTACGCAACTTTCTTAATCCATAATAACGTAATCGTCACCTCCACTCAATTATTAAGACTTATGTCACCTACACTTCATTTTCAAATTCTTTTGTCACTTTTAGCCCAAAGCCCCAACTTAGATTGGGGGCTTGGCTAATGAGTTAATGATGGAGCCACATAGCCCGTGGTGTAAAGACTTATAGGGTGTATTATCTAGCTCAGAATTAAAGAAAAGAGGTGAGTTCGTGTTTTTACAAGATTGATTGCAACATTTTAATTAGGAAAAGTTTCAAAAGTAGCAAAAGTTTGACACAAAACCCCCTCCCATAGCCACACTTTACATATTTACCATTTCGTTGTATTCGATTCGCGGTCGTTGTATTCACTTATACTCAGTGGTTTATTTTCATAAAAAACTAAATACATTACATATTTAGTCTCTCCAAAAACGCTATAATTTTTTCTTTTTCGTTTTTTTATATTTGTTTCTTTTTCGTGTTTTCCCCTTTTTTTTTCTTATTCTTTTTTCTATTTTTTACGATTTTTATTTTTGTTTGTTTGTTTCTTTTTTCTCTCTCTTTTATCTCTAACTTCTATTTCTCTTTCTTCTTTGATTTTTTTTGTTTTCTTTTTTGTACTTCTTTTCTTTATTATTTTTCTGTTTTATTTTATATTTTTTATATTTTCAAAAAATATAACTACTCGAGCACAAGTCATGAATGATAACTTAAATACCACAACTGTATATCATATTTGTAGTCACACCGTCATTTATATTTTTGTATTCATTAATACAACTGTATTTGTATTTGTATTTTAAAATTTGCGCTTGTATTTATATTTTGTAGTTCACTTTTGTATTTGTATTTTGTAGTTTGCACTTGTATTTGTTAATTCGCACCATCATTTATATTTTATATAATTCGCACTTGTATTTTAAATAATTGTTTTGTATTTGTATTTTATAATTGACTGCATATTATATCAGATTATATTTGTATTGTGGTTTTATTGTGTTTGTATATTTAGATTACATTTGTATTACATTTGTATTTGTATTGTATTTCCGTCGATGCCTTTTTATTTTAAATAATTATTTTGTATTTGTAAGTTGATTGCATATTGTATTTAGCCGTGACTATGAACAATTTATTATTTATACTTGTATACAAATAAGTAAATGCATTAATTATATTTTCTTGATTCTAAAGTATATAAATATGTAATGTATCATTTGATACAAATGTACCGTTTTGTATTTGTATGTCAAAATTATCATTTGTATTTGTAAATAAACAAATATCACTTGATACAAATACAATTACAAACAAATGAAACAAATGATTTTACAAATACAAATACATATTGTATTGTATAAAAATTTGAATTGTATTTATTTGTATCAATAAATACAACTAGTATCAACAAATACAAACAAGTATTCGTAGAAAGAAAATCAATCGTTCCTTTTCAATAATTAAAAAATAAAAATGATAGTTCGCATTTGTATTTGTATTTTATAGTTCGCACTTGTATTTGTATGTTATAGTTCACATTTATATTCGTACTTTATAGTTTGCACTTGTATTGGTATGTTGTAGCTCGCATCTGTATTTGTATTTATAGTTCGTACTTGTATTTGTACTAATTTAAGGCACGCATCTTGCGCGTGTATCTCATTTTAATGAGTTCAATTATATAAAATCGCTTCGATATTGTAAAAGAAATGTCTTGGTTAATAAACAAATTCGTTGATTTTATTAAAAACAAAAACACTTAACTAGAAAATTAATATATTCATACAAATATACAACTAAATTAACAAAAACAACCAAGGCTATAGAACGATCAAAAAAAAAACTTTAAAAAAAAAATCGATATGACATATGGAGCAATTCATATGTGCTTTGATGATGATATCAAAACACACATTAAGCGGGCGAAATGCTACCATGTTTTTAGTTTAGACGTCAAAGGATGAACAACAAAATTTATGAAGGAGAATAGTTCCAGCCGCATCAATCACCCCATAGTTATACCAAATTGGGCAATGTTTGCTCAATAAAATTTCAACTGATCATAGAGCCCATTTAAGAATTGAATTCTACATCATCTTGATTTAAATCTGCTATAATCTTTTCACTACTACTTCTTGTCTATTTAAAGCTTAACCTGAACCACAATATCGAAACAAAACTCGTGAAACGTATGCAATCTTAATCACCTTGTACACAAAATCATTATACGTACATTTATTAAAACCAAATAATAAACTCATGCAACAATATGTAAGCTTAAACGAAAGCTATGTGTTGTTTCGTCCATTGCCAAAAAACTATATTGCAAAGAAATCCATTGATATTTTTGTTTTTCATCATCCATCTTCAAGTTACCTACAAAAATCAATGCACCTACAAAATAAATCAAATATTATTAAAATATATTTCATGACATAAAATTTTTTTAAATCAAACAATAAAGAATAACTAATCTAAGATCAAAAATAAATAATTTTTGCTCCATATGTTCATTGTAGATACCATTATATTGTTGTAGAAAGGAAGAATACTTAATTTATAGAGATCTAAAATTTCTAAATATGGTAGATACATATTTCTTTTCATAAATTATTTATGAACTCCAAATAAACTAAAACTCATACAAATAGGAGTTTTAGATTTTTTTTTTTTTAGACGTGCATGATTCCAACTACGTAGACTTTTGATTCCTTTTATATAAAACAAAATAGACTTCTTTTCTTTAAAAAAAAAAACTATACACGTGAGTTTTCTTTTAATATTTTCCATTTTTTAATTTTTTTTTAACGTGAGTTTCCTTCTTCTTTTTACTTTCCATTTTTTATTTCTTTTATTCCTTTTTTATGTGATTTGTTTTATTAGTTAGAATTAAAAAGGGAAAAAGACTCCTAAAATTAATTATCAATATTTAAATATTTTTATATTTTATAATAAATTAAGAAAAAAGTGAAAAGACGATTTTGTCTGTTGCGAATTCTTTTAATGAAGGGCAAAAAGTTCAAATCACTTTTCTAAGGGTCTTTACACTTTTAATATATTATAGATATAGATTATAGATATAGATATATATTATAGATATAGATGTTATAGTTTGCATTTGTATTTATATTTTGTAGTTCGCACTTGTATTTGTGTTTGTTAGTTTGCACAAATGAAAAGAAGAAGAAAATAAAAATAAAAAATGAGAGAAAAAAAAGGAGAAAAA
>JAPEIP010000002.1:27420008-27436729 GCA_026120095.1 Capsicum chinense | reverse complement strand
CCATGTTTTATTATGAATCTGTGTGCTTTCCTCTGTTTTATATTACTTATGGGTGCCGTATTTATGTTATGTAATCTTGTAACCTTGTGCTGTGCTTTACTATGTGTTTGTGTGGTACCGCATGTCTTGAGCCGGGGGTCTATCGGAAACAGCCTTTCTACTTCTTCAGAGGTAGAGGTATGGACTGCGTACATCCTACCCCCCCAGACCCCACCAGGTGGGAATACACTGGGTTTGTTGTTGTTGTTGTATATATTATGTGCATCTACAGATTTTTTACTTTCAGAGATTTCACAATAGATTAATGCCATTACATATCTGTTGCTCCTACTGCTAAGGCAGCTATCACAATTCAAGAGAACCTACGAGTTGCCGATAATATAGAGTGGTTGAAGAATTATGGACCTTTCTGATTATAAGAACAAGTATATCTGCTTTCGTGGATTTGTCACAAACTGATCTTGCTCGCTGTAGAGTGCTTCTACAATAACTAGTCCTGGAAAACCATATTGCTGGAGTTCTCACAGAGCAATGTCTCATCAATTTGCTATTATGTCAAGTTACAACTGCCAAAGTAAGCAGACTCGCTATGCACCACATCATCAGCCACCAAATCATCAACATTAACTTCTGTGCCCACACTGATCCATTGCCATAGTAAATCATAACAGCTGCATATTTAGCAGAGTCAAAGATCATAAAACTAATTTGCAATTTTCAGGAACCAATCTTGGATGCTGGTAATGAACTTGCATTTCTGCGCCAGCATATGTTAGCTCGGCTCCATGTCAAATGCAGTATAGTATAGTGCTATAACTTGCTTCACAACTCTTCAGAGCATTATTATATACATACCCTTGTTGATCCTTGATATGCAACTAACTCATCAAGAAAACTAGAAATATCAGCCAGTATGTAGGCTGAGTTATATTCCATGATCTTGTAAATCATCTTCATATATTCATGGAAAACTAAGAGATACTTTATCCACAAGATTGTTTAATAGCTCTCCATATCACCAGTATATACACGTGCTTGTTGATCTTTCAAAAGGTTGGCTGCACCATATTCCATGAGAAATTCTTTGATCGTGCAAATCACTTTATGTCTTCATGGAAACTAAGAGAGATTCTTAAATTCAAGCATCCATTTTTTCGATATTACTACTACCGCAAACCAACAACACTTCATTAATCAATGACTCATGTGGCTGCAAACCAGCTTCTTTCATCTCATAGAGAAGCTTCATGGCTTCAACACCACAACCATGTTGTATAAATCCCATCAACATTGCATTCCAACAGGCAATATTGCTCTTATCCTCTCTCGCATTAAAAACCCTCAGAGCATCCCTTAGCAACCCATATTTTCCATACATGTCAATCAAGCTACACTGCACATAACCATCCGTATCAAGTCCTACCTTGACGGAACTAGCATGAACCTGTCGACCACAACATCCAGCATCGCTCAACTTCCCACAAGCTTTAAGAACACTCGAAAATGTAAAACTATTTTTCTTCACTCCTTCTCTTACCATCTCCCTGAAAATTCTTAACACGCCTTCAAACTCCTCCTCTTTACACAAATTGCCAATTCTAGCTGTCCAAACAACTGTATTACAACGTGGAACATGATCAAACACATTATCTGCGCTTTCTAGATAACCAAACTCCCCGTAAAATTTGATCAAAAAACTACTCAACGCCAAACTTTCACAATTACCCAACCTCAATAACCATCCATGAATTTGTTTCCCAAGTTCCAAATTCATCAACTCCACACACGCCTTAAGAACACACACCAATATCCCATCATCAATCACATCACCACATTTACACAAATTCCCAACCTCACTCTGCATTTCCATAAACAAACGCAACGCCCCTTCATACTCCCCATTTTCAACACAACCCGCAATCATCGCAGCCCAGGACTTAGAATTCCTCATACGCATTTTATCAAACAGTTGGCGTGCATGTTCGAAACAGCCACAAGACACAAGCATAAGCAACAAACGGTTCAACAACGGCAAGGTAGGAACAACGTCACTTTTACAAATATGGTTATACAGTTCAACCGCTTTCAAAGGATCGCGAAATTCAGTGCATTCTTTGAAAAGCGAAACATATGTGTCTACGGGTATATCAATACCAAGACTATCCATTAGCCTTAAAACATCAGAGATTGTGCAACTTGGGCTACTTGCGTTTGTTGTTTTCTTGGGTTGTGGTTTAATGGGTTGGTGTATTTTGTAGTGGGGTTTATGTAGAGGTAATTGAAATTGAAGGGAGGTGTTGGAGATGGGGTGGGTCGGGATGGGTAGGGATTTCTTGGAGTTTCTTGGAGTGGTGTTGGTATGGAACAATGGTGGTTTTGGGTAGGATGACGTGACCTCCATTGATTTTTACAAGGATTGTATAGTGGATTTCATAGTTGAAGCAAAGGTCTTGTTACACTGCGCGCGCCAAGATCAGTTGGCATCAACTACTTCACAAATTAATACTTCTCCGTATTAGTCTTAAAATACAGAATTTAAAATTAAAACTGATAAAGAGTTCTCAAACTGATAATTTAAAATAAATTACAGGTATTTATGTGATTATAAATTTCTTAAGTGACTGATATTTTAGTCTTAAAATACAAACTTTTAAATTAAAATAAAGAGTTCTCAAACTTAAAATTTAAAATAAATCATAGGTATTTGTGTGATTATAAATTATTTAATTTAATAAAAATTATAACATTAATTTGTTTTGAAATAAGGAAATATACCATTCTTAAAAAAAGTTATTTTACAAAAACGAACATAGAAATATGTAATTTATCAAAGTAATATTTTAGTATGATTACGATTTACTCATTTGATAACTTTATTTTAGATGAGAAAAATTTAATAGTTTTGCAAATTATGAAATTTTGATGTTATGAGAAAATATATCTTCATATTTCGGTTCAGTTTTGATTATGAGAAAATTATATTAAAATTTTTGATTCAAATCAAAAATCGAATTACATAATCCCTTATTGTTGATCGAATTTCAAAGTTTTTATTTCAAAATTCGATACCAAAATTAAATTTCAAAGTTTTTACTCCCTCCGTTTTAAATTGAGATGACACATAATTAAGAAAAATAATTAATAACATGTCTAAGTTTACCATAATACTTCTATTAAATAATATTTACATTTTAATTTTAAGAAACAATAATTAATGCAAAGGGTAAAATGAAAAAAAATTGTCTTCTTAATTAATGGAAAAAAATAAGTAAAATAAGAAATCAAATTAGAAAATTTGGAATAGATAATTTGGGACGGAGGGAGTATTTGCTTGTGTTGCTTATGTTTTCAACAACAGTATATGATTTCAAAGTTTGAATAGTGCAGTTGAGTATTTTAAGGCGAATAGAAGTTTTTTTTTTTGAATTATATCAAATTGATGTAGAGGATTTATATAGTTCAATTAACTTTTAATCTTAAAAAATAGTTCAATTAATTTTTAACCTTAAAAAATGATTCAATTTACAGACATATTTTAGCTCATTAACAGGCCCTAAATCAAAAAACCAAAATTATTAAAGTGAAATCAAATAGAACCGAATTTACATAAATCGAGTCGAATCGAATTAGTTCCGTTCAGTTTTTGATACACATAATTTCATAATCAAAATCAAAATAAAAAATCCTAAATTGAATCGAATTATCGAACGCCCACTACTAATAACAGTAACAACAACTAATTCAATATATTTTTACATAGTGTAGTATAGAGAGGATTAATATACACAGCTCATATCACTACCTCATGGATTAAATAGAGAGCTTGTTTCGATAAACTCCTGACTCAAGATAAAAATAATTTCAAAAAAATAGAAAAAAAATAATAAATATAAACACATCAAATAATAACATACAACAACAACATCATACCCAGTGTATTCCCACAAGAGTGGGTCTGGGGAGGGTAAGATATACGCAGTCCATACCGCTACCTCCGAGGAAGTAGAGAGGTTGTTTCTGATATACCCCCGACTCACATCAAATAATAAAATAAATAAAATTATTACCAAATAAAATGATAAAGAATAACACACTTTTGAAATAAAATTAGCATTATGATTATTAGCATGAGTAACAAAATAAAGCTCTTCGACCTACCTTGGGTATGGAGAAAACTTTGTTGGGAGCGTTACTCCCGAATAGGGCCTTACTCGGCGCGAATTCAAATTAACCAGGCTTCAATGTGGATACCAAACACCAGATGAGAAACTAAGGGTGTTTTTGGTATGATGGAAAATATTTTTCATGGAAAATGTTTTCTTGAAAAAAGTTTTCCTGGAAAATAAGTTGGTTTTCTACTTATTTTCTCATGTTTGGTTGGAGAGTGAAAAATATTTTATGGTATTTGGTTGGTGAGTAGAAAATATTTTCTAGTGCTTGGTTGGTAAGTGAAAAATATTTTTTAGAAAATACTACTAACTGTTAACTAGTGTATCACTGTCTCTAGCAACTCAACAATTTGTAAGAATTAATTTAAGCAAAACAAATAATATCAATATCGAATGCTAAAATATTACAAGTCACTAAATTTTAAGCAACTACTAATTAGCAAGCATAGGAGACACTTTTCAATATTTTGGCAAGACAATCTCAAGATACTACAATCAATAAAAATACAACGAAACGACAAGCTTATTAACTTTATGAAACAAGCTACAACGATGACAAAATGGAATATGCTATTAGCAAATGCAACATAGGTAAGTTTTTCTCTATGTACATGAAAATAACAGTACATTTAACGAACATTGAAAACAGAAAAAAATTCGAGTTTCACTATTTTTTATTTCAAGCAGTGAAAAATTGGAGCAACGCACAGTGAAAAATATTTTTGAGTAATGAAAATTTTTTGAGTAATGTGAATTTGAGTGTTGTTGAGATGGGAAAGAGGGGTGGGGGTGGAGTCATAAGTCACATTTGTCATTTTCTAAAAAATGATTTCCCTTGGTTTATGAGGAAAGTCATTTTCCGTCAAATTGAGGAAAATGAATTATTGTGGAAAATATCTTCCCAATATTTTATTACAATCAAATAAGGAAAAATAGAAAAACATTTTTCAGAAAACATTTTTCATCATACCAAACACACCCAAGAAAAAAAAAAGTTCTTCGACCTACTAGCAAAAATAAATTCCTTTTTGTTATAAATGTACTACCATATATAGTGAATGTCTATTTTACCATATATAGTGAATACTTACTTTACTATATATTGTGTATGTCTATTTATGAAAAAATTACAAACCCCAAAATTAGTTTTTCCCTATAAATAAAGAGGTTTTCTTTCATTGTAATTCATTCCTCAAGAGAAATAAGAATTACTATTTATTCTTTCTCTATTCTTCTTTTCTCTATTCTTTCTTATTTTATGATACGTTATCAGCACGAAACTCTACCAAACAAAATGAGATTATAAATCTAAAAATAATTTCAAGGTTAGTAATTCCTTATGTTATCTTTCTTTTGTTACTACTAATATTATTATTGTTGGATTTGAGGAAAAATAATTGGTTTAGAACCATTTAAGTTTTAAATTTATTCCTCAAGAACAATATTATCAAAAAGGATGATAATATATTGGGTTTAAGTCCCATCAATTTATGCCTAAGACGCTTTTATATGGATAAGACATTGAGTTTGAATCTCAATACACTATATTGATGATATTATGAAGGTTAAGGTAAAATAATGTGTTTTTAATGAAAAGTCATGAAATATGTCTCATTGAATATGCTCTATTCCATGAAGTGAATGTGGTAGCAATATATAATAAGTCTGAAATATGACAACTTATTTCATTCTTGAAATGTATATGATAGCAGTGCATGATATATCTGAAAGAAGACAAGCGATTGAATGCACGAATATACGCGTGGAGGGACAATATGATAATGATCATCAAAACTGATGATACTTTCACACGCATATTATGATTATAAGATATGTTAGAAAAAAATTCTCTAGATCATATGTATGCTTTGATTTGCTCCTAAAATAGTAATATCATAAAAAAAGGTTATAAGCTATCCATTTGATAGGCTTTAGACACGATTATATTTCATTCATGGGAATGAGAATTTCAATTGTTATAAGCATAGATCCATTTCCTGGGTGAATGTGATGATATTTAGTGAAGCTTATCAACAAACGTGAACTTGGTTGTGATGACTTCACAACTCACCTCTAAATGAGGCAGAATAATCGAGAAGAGTTATTTTGAAATCTACTTCTAAAGTAGTATAACTGAAATTTATTCATGTAATAGTGAATCTGAAGTTTACTAAAGTAAAAGGTCCATGTCATGGTAAATATGAAGTTTGCTAAAATAAAAAATCATAAGTTGACATGAACGATTATGACATCCCAAAGATATGCATATTGAGTGTTGGACATGTAATGAAGAATTAGAAAATTCTTCAAGAATTCCTCATGTTGTTTATTCTCATGATAAGTTGGTTAGACCAACTAATTATTGGATTGGATCTCTCAAAATTTGAAAAATATAAAAGGTGAATAAGGGTTCGTTCACCTTTCATGTGATATGTTGAAAAGATGCATCAATAAGATAATCACATGTACATTTATTATCAACCAGTAGTTTGACATTCATAAAGTTGTTTGCTCAATAAAATTGAGTTAAGAGCATAACTTTCAAATTGTGCAATCAAGACAATTCATCTTGATGAAAATGGTTTGACATTGAATCCCTTCAATAAATAGCTAAATCATTGCTGATGAGAACAAAGCTTCATGTGTTAGTCTGAAATACGATATGTTGCATACGATAAGACTTGCATTCATTAGACTAATAAATTATAATTATTTTTTTCCTCTCAATTAGTTCAAGGTTAGGAACCAACTATTTCATTTAATAGTTTTGATGAGCGATATACAATTAATAAATATACCATGATGCACAAAAATATATTTCTCAAAAAAGATGGAGGATGTATGTTAGTTATCTTAATATAAGGGGGAGATTACAAGCATCTATGAAATATGTTAGGAATTATCATCAGATCCTCATTCAAAAGATAATTCAAGTCATATGCTGGAAGCATTTACTGACTCAAATTTAATCTCATATCTAAGCTGCAGGTGCTTCTATTTTGCTTTTTTAAAGGACAAAATCTATGCATGCATGAAGCATGGTAGACTAATTGGTTCCAAATGAAATAATCTTCGAAAAGGATAAGGAGCAAATAATCATAATAAGAAGGCGATGTGCTCTTGAAGAGCCTACGACATAACACTTTATGAAACCTTATGAGAGGTTCAGGTACCTGAAAATAATGAAGTGATGAGATCCCAAAATGTTATGTCACGTTGTGAACCGATACGAAATGATATATCATCAATATCTTTCATACAATATTAGCGCAATATTGTGAAAGATTATGAGGATCTGAATTTTATGTTTATTTAAGTATGCTAACGTAGAAACATTTATCAAGTGACATGAAAGGATGCATCTTGGTAAGTATAAAACTTATTTGATTTGCAGTCCAAACACTTGAAGATGTCATATATGAAATGTTGAATATTGTCACTGGACAAAATTTATATGAAACTTTCTAAGGATTCAAAATGTTTGAAGTTTCTGGGAAACTTATTTAGAATCCTTATATTGTATAAGCTTATAACTTGAAAATTATTGAAACTCTTGGAGAATTTTTGAAAGCAATAGATTATTTGCTGAAATGAAAAATATATCGAATTAGATTGGTTATGAAATACTATATCTTAGTGCAAGTGGTGCACTCATGTATCTTGCAAATACTACAAGACCTGATATAGCATTTTCAGTCAATTTGTTAGCAAGAGATAATGCAATATGCATAGCATATCTTAATGGAGTATTCATAAAAGGAGATAGGACGAAACACACTTCATCAAAGCTTTTCTACATGCATGAGCTCAAAAGAATGGTGATATTAACATGCCACAGATTCGATCAAGTGACAATGTGGCTGATTTATTCACCAAGTCTCCTTCAATTACAATTTAGAAGATAGTGCACAAGATCGAGATGCAAAGTTTCAAGAATGTTCTCATTAGGAGAGTTAATACGCGTTGTACTCTTTTTTGCTTATAAGGTTTGTCCCATTGGGTTTCTCTTGTAAGGTTTTTAATGAGGCAATGTATATGTATATTGCTAGAGATGTGTACTCTTTTTCCTTCCCTATATTTTTTTTCTACTGGTTTTTTCTAATAAGGTTTTAACGATACACATTATCTATAAATTAGACATTCAAGAGAGAGTGTTATAAATATAAATAAATGTCTACTTTACCATATATAGAGTGAATACCTACTTTACCGTATATTGTGTATGCCTATTTATGAAAAAGTTACAAAACCTCAAAATTAATTTTTCCATCTAAATAAAGAGGTCTTTCTTCATTGAAATTCATCCTCAAGAGAAGTAAAAATTACTGTCTATTCTCCCTTTAATGTTCTTCTTTGTTCTTTATTATTTCATAACATTTTTTTTTCTATCCTAATTTGCATTTTCTATCGAGGGTAATACGCTCAGTTTGATAAGCTGAAGTTGCTCCTTGTGGTGTCTAGTTGATATTTCCCATATTCAACTGTTGCCAAAATGTTCATTTCCCAAGCAATACTTGCAGTATCAGCTTTAAAAAAAAAAAAATTAAATTTAAAAAGAAAAAAAGCTCTTAGAACAGTGATGAAGAAACCGAAAGTAATCGAAACGATCATTGGCGACGACGGAACCCTAGACCGAATCAGCCAGTTACCTGATCCACTGCTTGTCAAAATCCTCTCTCTTTTACCAAAAAAGGATGCTTTCACCACATCTGTTATCTCTAAACGGTGGCAGCATCTCTGGACTTGTACGGATACCCTTAATTTTACTTGTTTATCTCTTCATTATAAGGATGAAAACTTCATATCCTTTGTCGATTTCGGTTTATCACAACGTAGAGCTTCAAAAATAAGCAAATTTCAGCTCAAAGTTTCAAACAAGTGTTGGTACGACTTGGAGATCAGAAAATGGCTTACTTATGTTATCGACAACAATGTGGAAAATATCGTGATGGAGTCTAATTATATGATACTGTATAAGTTGCCTGATTTTTCTGCACTTGTTCGTCGCTGATCTCATTAGATTTGACTCGTTGTAATTTTGATAAAGGTGTTGTTATATCATGGAAATCTCTGAAGACATTCAAGTTTAATCATGGGAAGTTAGATGATGAAGTATTTGTGCAGTCACTATCAGGTTGTCCTGCTTTGGAAACTATTGAATTGTCATCTTGCCGTATCTTTAGTCGTCTCGAAATTAATAATAATTTTAACTTAAAGAGTTTGAAGTTGGAAGATTGTTATGTTCGTTTTGGAAGAGGTTGTCATTCGTTGAAAATTATTGCACCATATGTTCAGCATTTGGAGATTTCAGGAACTATTGGGGATATTAAGTACTATAGGTTATTAGACGTATCGTCGTTGGTCAGTGCTGAGCTTACTTTTGGTATTAGATGTAAGATGTGGTCTGATTATGAAGATGGGGAGAATTACAGATGTCTTGATCATCATTGTATTGTGCAGACCCTTGTCAAAAATTATCTTCAGAAATTGAGTCATGTAACAGAGCAAACAATCGGGTCTTGGTTTGTAGAGGTACGTTTGTCTCAAAATTACTCTTAAGTGCTCTATTTGATTTTTTGCAGATAGTTATAGGGCGCAATATAATTGACAAAAAGAAAAAAAAGCATTGCATTCACCTTTTGTGGTTTTTTACAACTTTTCATTCATCCTTTGGAGTATGATAGTTTTTCTTTTATCGCATTGTATGTTGCTGTCGCTTAAAGTTTTAGAGATAAACAAAAACACCCGGAAAGGGTGACTGAATTTCACTCTCTATCATCCTTATTACTCCTCAATTCCCATCAAGTGTTGTCTTATTCTCTTATTATAGAACTATCGGTTTGATATAAATTACTTCCTTTTTTGAATATACTACACCAGATCCTGTTCAAGCTGCAGCTTGACAGAGTGCCGCTTCCAGAACTGAGATGCAAATGTCTAACACTAAAGTTGCAATTGACAAAGTGCAATTTTTATGGAGTAGCTAGCATATTGCAGGCCTTCCCTCGCGTGGAGACACTCAACATCGACATGCAAGTCAATGTAAGTTCCTACATCCTCTATTGTTCCCTTCGTATATCTATTCATATTTTGGCATTTTTGACATGCCCTCTTACCTTGTTAAAGTTGTACAATAGCAGCTGCTATTTTCTAGTTTGACTAATTCTGTAGTATAGCTATATTTTAGCGTTCAGCTAGTACCTTGTTATTTTTAGCTTGAGGTAAATGACCGTGAGGGTCATTACATGATATTTTTCCCTGTTTTGTAGTACTGCATATATGTGTTCCTTAAGTTTAGGAGAACCTCGTTTAGTGGAATTACAGTAGTGGTTTAGTGGGATAATGACTCTTTAAAATATGTAAGCCTATATAGGCCCCTAAGGGTATTGAATAAATGTATCCAGCCACATTCTTTGCAAGCAGTTATCTTGTTTCTCTTGTCTTCTGTTCGTCCTGCTATTTTTCTTTTCAACGATTGAGTTTTCTGTTCTGTTGAGTTCATCATTTGGCATCAGAGCCAGATTTAAAGGAGAGAAAGAGAAGCCACACAAAACATATATTTGTTGTTGGTGGCAACAACCATCTTCTTGAACATAAACTGTTGTTTTACAAAAACTAAAATAACTGATTTTTAAGCCATAGGTGGAGTGAAGAAACTCAAACATCAGAATTACAAAACATGGATGACATGTATGACCTCCTACATGGAAGGTCAAGATCTTTGGGAAGTCGTTAATCGAAGCGAAGTCAAACTAGGGGTAGAAGAACCGAATGACCCATTGAGGAAATGGATGATTAAAGCAGGAAAAGCATTGTTTGCCCTCAAAACCGCCATCGAAGAAGATATGTTGGAACATATACGAGATGCTGAAACACCAAAGGAAGCTCGGGACACGCTGGCTGCACTCTTTTCAAAGAAGAATGACACACTGCTACAACTTTTAGAAAGTGAATTGTTGTCGATAGCTCAAAATGATGTGAGCATTGCGCAATACTTTCATAAAGTGAAGTCGATATGTTGTGAAATTTCAGAATTGGAACCAACAACTCCAATCAGGGAAATCAGGATGAAAAGAATAATCATTCATGGTTTGAGATTTGAATACAAAAATTTTGTTACTGCAGTACAGGGATGGCAAAATCAACCATCACTTGTAGAGTTTGAGAATTTGCTTGCTGGCCAAGAAGCCATGGCAAAACAAATGAGTGGAGTTTCACAAAAAGGTGAGGAAACGCTCTACATCAACAAAAGAAGAGGGAACTCCAAGCAGTACAATATAGGTGGATCGAAAAGAAATGATGATAAGGCAAAAAATCATCAAAGAGAGGGAAGCTATCATCCAAGGGGAGCTTCAAAGAATCAATGGGGCAAAAATAAGAGGTTTGAAGGAAAGTTCCACAACTGTAGAAAGAATGGCCATAAAGCCAAGTTTTGCTGGTTCAATAAAAGGCTTGTTGAGAGCAATGTTGCTGCCACTTCCGGTCTAAAGGAAAATAGTGAAGATGAATGGGATGCTGAAACATTATTTGTTGTTGAACAAGAGGAGTTAGCTTTTACAGTAACAACCTCAAATTAACTATGAGAATGACCGGATTATTGATTTCGGATGCTCAAACCATATGACCGGCGACAAAGAGAAGCTGCAAAATCTGTCTGAGTACAAGGAAAGTCGTGAGGTGGTGACAACCGACCACACAAAATTACTGATAGCTCACATCGGTAAGGCTGTAGTGTCTCCAAATATTTGTGCTAATTTGATGCTGCTCCAAAATGTTTATCATGTCCCAGATATGAAGAAAAATCTTCTTTCGTTAGCACAATTCCCAGCAGAGACAAACAATAGGTGTTTTCTTCCCATCTGTTCTAGCCTTGGTGGACAGAGTTACCTGGTACCTGTTGCTGGTGGGAGGTGGAAGGTATCCCGTGGATTTAGTTGAGGTGCGCGCAAATTGGCCCGGACACCACGGTTATCAAAAAAAAAAAATTGACATCATCGGGTTACTTTGTTTTGTTTGGTCCGCAAGATGTAGGGATATTTCACGATCTTGAGATTAAAGAAGAGTCAGTAATAAAGGGACGAAGATTGAATTCCTTCTATGTAATGTCGGCAGAAACCGCATATATAGACAAGAAAAGAAAGAAAGAAACCGTAGACTTATGGCATATGCGGTTGAGTCACGTTACTCGAAACTTAGTGTCATGATGGAAAAGTCAAAATTGAAGGGTCTTTCGAAACTTTCAGTAAGTACAAATGTGATATGTGCAGGCTGTAAGTGCAGTAAAGTGCATCAACTTCTATATGAGGAGTCAAAATATAAGGCCAAGGAACCATTAGAGTTAATTCACTCAGATATTTTTGGACCTGTCAAGTAAGTTTCCGTAGGCAGGATGAAATATATGTTGATCTTAATTTATGATTTTTCCAGGTACGTGTGGGTTTACTTTTTAAAGGAAAAGTGTGATACATTTTCAAAATTCAAAGAGATTAAAAAGGTTGTTGAAGCAGAGGTTGACAAGAAAATTCTTTGCTTGTGAACTGACAATGGTAGGGAATATACCTCATATGATTTTGCTGAGTTCCTTCAGAAGTGTCGAAAATATCATCAGTTCACATGTTCAAATACGCCGCAGCAGAATGACATAGCAGAAAGGATGAACATACACCTAGTTGAAATTTGTCGAAGCATGCTTCACGTGAAAAATATTGCAGCACAATTTTGGACAAAAGCTATGAAAACTGCAGCTTTTGTGATCAATAGACTTTCTCAACCAAAGGTTAAGTTTTCTTTCACCTTTTGAGAAGTTGTGGATCATGAAATCTTCAGTTAGCTATTTCCGTGTTTTCGGATGTGTATGTTATGTATTTGTACCTAATTATTTACGTAGCGAGATAGACAAAAAGGTTGTTAGGTGTATTTTGTAGGGTATGACAGTCAACGAAAAGGGTGGCGATGTTGTGATCCAATAACGGATAGTGTTACACTTCTCGAAATGTGATGTTTGATGAAACCTCTTCATAGTGGTCTTCAAATAAGGAACTGCTGCCAGATTCAGATGTTCTCAAAGATATATTGTACTTGTCTCATATCCAGTTGAGTCTAGATAGATGAAGCTGAAGATAAAGCTATATGGAGATAATGTTGAAGAAGGTGTGACTCAAAATCCTTGGCAAACTGGTTTGTACGAACAACTAAGTGAAGAAGGTGAGCTAAATGGAGCAAACACACCACCTACACTTAGAAGGTCAACAAGAATCAGAAGCAAAATCCCAAGTATGTCAATGCTGCCATACTAGAAAAAGAAGATAAAAGAGAGCCAGAAACTATTAAGGAAGCATTCCAAAATCCGAAATGAATTAAGCTATGGAGGAGGAAATTGTTGTGCTAGAATTGAATCAAACTTGGGAGCTCGTGGCAAAGTCGAAGGATATCAAACCTATTTCCTGTAAATGGATTTTACAAGATAAAGCATCATACAAATGGATCAATTGAAAGGCACAAAGCTCGTCTTATAGCTCGGGGTTTTACTTAGTAATATGGACTAGATTATGATGAAACATTTAGTCCAGTGTCAAAGCTTACCACTTACCACTGTCCGGATTCTACTTGCACTTGCAGCTAATAAAGATTGGAACCTTTGCCAGATGAACGTAAAGAATGCATTTTTGCATGGAGAGTTGGATAGGGAGATCTAAATGTGTCAACCAATGGGCTTTCAGAGTCAAGATCATCCTAAGTATTTGTGTAAGCTTTGAAAGGCACTATATGGATTTGCAAGCGTCAAGGGCATGGTATGGTAAGTTTTCAGAATTTCTTACTCATAGTGGTTATTCCGTAGCACCGATATATTCCAGTTTGTTTGTGAAAAATGTTGGAAGAAAACTAGCTATTGTGCTAGTATATGTGGATGATCTAATCCTAACAGGAGTTTGTGAAGAAGAAATTCTCTAAACCAAGAAGAATTTGTCAGTTCGCTTCCAGATGAAGGAACTCGGACAGCTCAACCATTTTCTCGACTTGGAGGTTGATCGTAATGAAGAAAGAATTTATTAGCATCAGAAAAATATTCCAAAGATTTGTTGAAGAAGTTTGGGATGTTTAATGGCAAACCAATCTCAACACCATTGGAGCCAAATGCTAAGATGTGTGCACATGAAGGAAAAAATTTGGAAGATGTGACGATGTATCGACAATTGGTAGTGGTAGGTAGTCTGATTTATTTAACTCAGACTCGACCTGATATTTCTTTTGCAGTTGTTGTGATGAGTCGCTACATGCACAATCCAAAGAAGAACCACATGGAGGCTGTTCGGCGAATAATAAGTTATGTGAAAAGTACGATTGAATATGGTCTTTTGTACAAGAAAGGTGAGAATGCGAGTTGGTCGGATACTGTGACTCTGAATATGGAGGGGATCATAATACCTGTTGTTCAAATATTGGCTTTGTGTTTAAGCTTGGAGTTGGAGCAATTTCTTGGTGCAGCAAAAGAAAAAAAATTTCTTTCTCAAAAAAGACAGCCAACAATGTTGTTGTCAACAACAGAAGCTGATTATCGGGCAGCAGCAGTTGCAGCTCAAGAAAGTATATGGGTTATGCAGTTGATGAAGGACTTGCAACAACCAGTTGGATACGCAGTTCCCTTGTACTATGACAATCTGTCAGTGATCTGCTTGGCTGGAATTCCTATTTTTCATGCACGGACTAAGCATGTGGAAATATATTACCATTTCATCAAAGAAAAAGTGTTGAAATGAGAGATTGACTTTGAGCATATTAAAACAGAGCAGCAAATTGCAGATGCTTTCACCAAAGGTTCAAGTGTCAATATGTTTGAAAGTTTATGGTTAAGACAGGAGTTGATGTCGAGAGGGAGTGTTAAAGTTGTACAACATCAGCTGCTACTTTTTAGTTTGACTAAGTCTGTAGTATAGCTATATTTTAGTGTTCAGCTAGTACTTTCTTATTTTTAGCTTGTGATATTTTTCCATATACTGCAGAAATGTGTTCCTTAAGTTTAGGAGAACCCGTTTAGTGGAATTACAGTAGTGGTTTAGTGGGATAATGACTCTTTAAAATATGTAAGCCTTTACAGGCTACCAGGTGTATTGAATAAATGTATCCAGACACATTCTCTGCAAACAGTTGTCACGTTTTTCTTGTCTTCTGTTCTTCCTGCTATTTTTTTTCAACTATTGAGTTTTTTGTTCTGTTCTGTTGAGTTAATCATTACCCTCCCCATATCGAAAGTTTTTTAAAGGAAAATGCAACTGTATTAGTTATCAATAACTATCTTTTGTCACTGTAAAGTTTCAGATTGATCTGGTAAGGACTTCCTATTTTCTCCTTCATGAAATGGCTCACTGAAAGAAAAAACGATGGTTAACAAACTCAACGTCTTTATGCTTTGTTTGGTTTACCTTCTCCTTGAGTCTTTAAGATAGGAATATGCTATCATTTGTTGCGAATGATATTTCTCGTGATTTTGAAATTCATTTCGTATGAGACACTTTACCATGAAATTTATTTGTTACTTTTGTGTAATATAAGTTTGATCAATACTTTGCCCGAGGTAGTGGTATGGACTGCGTACATCTTACCCTCCCCAGACCCCACTTTGTGGGAATACATTGGGTATGTTGTTGTTGTTGTATAAGTTTGATCAGGCAATCGACCTATATTTGATCCAAATTATATTGCCCATCTCCAGGATCGTCATCATTTTCACTGCCGCTATGATGTTAGTTATTTGGACAAAGATGATACCATCGGTTTGGAGAGTTGGATTTCAAACTTTGCATTTCGCAGTCTCAAGAGTATTAATATTGTCTGCTCCTTTGCGATGTGTTTGGAAGAGCACCGTCATAAGCTGTTTGAACTTTCACAATTTCTCTTAAAGAGTGCATTGGTTTTGGAGAAGTTCCTTATCATAGCAAAGAAAAGAAAATGCCAGCACTGTTCAAAGAAATGTGTTTCCCCATATTTGTCACAATTAGCTGCAAATTGGAACGTTGCAGGAGAAGCTCCACCAAATTTATGCTGGTTTTCCATTAGTCGGATTTTGATGACTAGAATGCATGTGGTTTTGTTTCTCCGCACACTAGAAATGGCGCTTCATATTCTATCTTTCCGGGTTCACTTCTGATGATGTTATGAATATTTAACTCGTCTATGTTAGTAAAAATGATCCTTTTTGTGATCTTTCCCCTGCTGTATTTGTTTACCATCATCTTCTTCAACTTGGTATTCAAACAGCTATCTGTATCTTGATTAAGTTCATAGTTTATTATCTTGCCAGGTCTAACATGTATTCTCTCTTAGTAAGGAGGATTTTGAGATTCCTGAAGTTCAGTGCTCATGCTAACTTTCTTTTTCGCTGTAGATGTGACTGCCAGCACATTAAAATAAGTTACTTGCTTGGTTTGTTAGGGGTATTTATCCTCGCGTATCTCAATTTTTTGTGCTCATTCTTCTTATGTGTTGTTGAACCTATTTCTTTTTGTTGGTTTTGTACTGTCCTTTTCTGATTTTGATTGAATTTTTTAATGAGCT
>JAPEIP010000002.1:27376568-27403692 GCA_026120095.1 Capsicum chinense | reverse complement strand
ATATTATTAGAAAAACTTATGAAAGACAATCTAATTGGATATTTTGAAACAAAAGATATAGAATATTTAGAATACCTTCAAAATAATATAGAAGAATTGCAAAAACTAAGAGAAAAAAATAAAGAATACTATAGTAAAACATTTAATCAATTACCATATAATCACCCCCCAAGATATGAGTATCGATAAAACTAACATAATAAACTCAAAATAAAAATAAAAATAAAAATATTTAGAGAAGTTAAGAAATATGCACGCACAAATAAAAATAGATCCATTGTATTTATAATAAATCTATTTTACCACAGAAGTTATCCGCACCCTTTACAAGGAATGACATATTTAGATAAATTATACCCACATATAATAACGAGAACGGATTGGTGATTTATAACACCATGTAAACAGAAAGTAAGAGCAAAAAGAGTTACTAATAAAATAAGAAAGAAAACTGATTGAATAGAAGGAACTGAAGCGGTTAATTCCTTGGATTCTTCTTCTAACTTTAAATAGTAAAATCCTGATTTACAATCAAATTTACTAAAGTAATTATATCCTTGCATTTGTCTTATTTTTAATATCTTATTTGGTATTGGGTAATTATATGCCATAGTTTTTGCATTTAAATTTCTATAATCAATTGAATCAGCTTTCAAATCCTAACTAACTAATTGTTGAATCAGCTTTCATCAACTTTTAAACATCTCTATCTCTTATTATCTTGCATCACAATTTTTTCACGACCCTCCCCCTCCCTCTCTCCCTCTCCTCCCCCTCATCTATAGCTCTTCTATAGCTGCCTCTCATCTTTCTCTCTTTTTCTTTTTTTTATATTTGTTCAATATGTATATGTATTAGGTATTTGTATTTTAATTTTAATGTATCAATATGTATTTACTCAATTGAAATATGATACATTTGTATTTATATTTTATATCTTATTCATACAATTAGTTTCGTATATTGTATTTTGTGTTTATATGTTTCTTTAAAATAAACTTGTATTTGGTGATAAAAATTGAAAACTTCAAATACAAATGATACCTATGCATCAAATGATACAAATAATATGCTTTTGCCGCCTATAATTTGTTACAATATTTATATTTTATATCACATGCAATCAGTTGCATACAATTGATACATTAACTAAATTTTATAATCAGTTTAATCGAATACAGTTAATTGAATTTTACTTTATTTATATTTTATATCAAATACAATTGGTTGTATACATTTACTAGACCGGCCATGGATGGTAATTTTTGAAACTGTGGCTAGAGCACCTAAATTTGTTGAAACAGTGGCTATTTTCTAAAAGTAGTCCTTCGTTGAATATATTCTTGAGCAATTTTAATCTTTTTAAATTTATCCAAAATAAGCATTCAAGATTTATATCAAATTTTTAATAAATTGTGTGTTGGTTTTGAAAGTAGTTGTAAAAAATAATTTAATTAAAAGTATTTAAAAAATTCCACCAAATGTTAGCAACTCCGCTACACACAAAAATAGATTATAAATCATACATTTACTCGCAAAAGAAGATACACCCAACTCCACAGAAAAAATAGAAATCGCACATCCAAAAGTGAGTTCCCCCTAATCCTTTACACTCTATTTGGTTGGTTGTGACTTACTGTTTCGTAAAATAATGTATTGTGTTGTATTATATCATACTTTGTGTTTTTAATAAATATTAATTTAGGTGTATGCGCTTTATGTGTGTACCTCACTTTGATGAGTTTAAATGTTACATTAAATACGATATTAAATAATTAAAATGGATACAATAATTAAATTCAACATCTTTTGAACATGTAAAGATGAAAAGTTTATTTAATTAGTTATATATAGTATTTATAAATATCTAAGATGCAAATAAGGTAGGTTAAATTCATTTACAATCTCTTAAACTATGTTTGATGTCTTCAATAAGATGATGATTAGTGCTTGATAATTCATAAAGTAGCGTAATTTGACTTGTTCCATCCCACAAATGTAAAATTTGACTTGTAGATTTCATGCCATTCAATCCTTCTTCTTGATGAAATAGTCTCTATATCTTTTCTATCCCTCTAAATATAGTCACGCTCTTTTTCTGCAATTCACACATAATTTCAAAATTTGATTTGTAACTTGGATCTAAAGAAACAGTAAAAATAGTTTCTTAGAAAGAAAAATAATCATATTATTTAATATGATTTGATCAAGTGAGCTACATATTTTAAAAACTAATATTAGAAAAATACACAACTTATTGAGAAAATAATTTATAGCATTTACCTACTAATGTTTTTTACCGGGATGAGATGCATGCCTACCTTTTCAATGTTGGTGAATGTGTATTTATAGTACAACAAAGAATCGCATGAAAGCTAGGCATTCAAGAAAAAATCACATATAATGATTTATATGGAAATAGAAAATTCATAAATAAAAAAGGACATTAATTAATATTTCAATAGAATTTTTCATATTTCCATAAATTTTAGCCGATCTTTAATCCCCCCCCCCAAAAAAAATTATAATTTTTTTCTTTTAAGGAAAGGATTTTTGGGAAAACCTCACCTGCTCAACCACAAAAGCACAAACACACGACTTTCTTTTTTGGAAAAAGTCTAGTAAACCTTTTTCTTTCGGGAAAGGTCACGTAAGGAAAAAAAACCCCAAACAACTAATCCCTTTTAATATATTTATTAAAGTCAATATTCAATATTATAAAGATAATAGTATAATAATTTAAGAAAAAGGTAAAAAAATAATTTTATCTAAAGCAGAAACTTTTAATAAAGGGCAAAAAGTTCAAATCACTTTTCTAAGAGTCTTCACACTTTTAATATATTATAGATTATAGATATAGATGATCGTTTAGATATACTATAATCATTTTTTATACTTACATAATGTTACACGCCAATAAGTTGGAGGACAAACCTACAAGAAAAAGTAAGGTGGGTAGACTACTGTAAAAAAAGGATAAAGAATAAAATAAAATTATCAAATAATAAGTAAAGACAAATAATAAGAAAAATAAATGTAGAGAAACGTCATCACACTGAAGCGTTCATTACACAACATGGAACTTTTTATAATTACACAATATTATACAATAAAATTTAAATAATAATCAAAATAAATATTCCATTTAAACTAACACCTCGATACAATACAACCTATAACAATCATCCAAATAAGTTGTTAGTTTCACTATTGTAACACCCTACATTTTCTGGCTAGAATTCGAATCGTCATTCCTGCGTGTACCCGAACCCAATGATTCTATATCAATATAAGTGTAATGATCAATTCTATATTGTGGGAATATCTTTGGAGATGAATTTAGATCATAAAAATCTCCTAACTCAAAAATGATCAAATTTCTACCGATTGAGGTTAATGGACGTTTCAACTTGAATCAAATTCAAATGACCATTACTTCTAGAATATAATGATCTAGGTGGCCTACTATATATTAAATTAAAGTTCTTCGAGTCTTCTTTCCAATGCCTTAAATTTTACCTTAATCCGATATTAGAGTAGAACGTTATGCTCATTTTACTTGAAAGTTTCTGTCTGCCAGAAGGTGATGACTAAGATGATGAACTGTCAACTAAGTGACGACTAAGTTGATGATCCATCTACTAGTTGATGAGACATCAATCCAAGTCGTCAAGCTTAACCAATAAATGAAAAAATCAACTAAATATTGAAGACTAGGTTGACGAGTTGTCACCAAACTGATGGGTTGTCAACCTAGTCATCAACTGAAAAATCCCTGTAATTTTTTTATTATTTTAGGGGTATTTTGGTATTTTACCCACCCCAAACTCCTCCCCCATGACTTAAATCATTCAATAAGCCTTGTATATTGATGTTTAGTCAGTTTTCAATGCTTTCTCCCCTCTCCACTCTCAAGAGAGAAAAGTTAGGGTTTTTTCTCCAAAATTCATACTTCCAAGTCTTAGATTCAGGGTGTCACAAATTTGGTTCATCTAAATGGCATGTTGCTCATTCCTAACTTGTATTTTTACATTATAGCATTTTTTACTCAATAATCATGTGTTTTGAATGACGAGTTTGAACTTGGGTTGAGGGTTTTTGGTGGTTAACACTTGAATTGCTTATTCTTTGTTTTAAGTGGATTATTCATATTTTAACTGATGATTTTTAGGATTGAATTGATGAATTATGATATTGAATGGATGGGTGACATGGTTTTCCCAAATTGAGAGATTTTTGGTTTGGTAATGGCATTAACCTCACCTCACCTTATAAACTTGATCTTGAATTTGGATAACTGGATAATTTAACTTATCTTTTGAAAACATTACATTGAATTAAAGTATAAATGGATAAAAATGGTTTTTAAAGTCCCTTAATGTCCATGGTTTGAATTTTAAATGGAACTTGGGAGTCAAATAGTTAAATGGATTAGTTTGACATAATTATATAATCTTGCAAGCATATTAGTATGACAATACTAGGTTGGTAAATTCCTTAATAAAGGCTCCTTGATTTATGGTTGGGTTTATGTGCAAACTATTTTAATTTTGGCTTAAAGGAAATTTTGTACCTCACTATTAAGGTATAGGTTCCTAGAGGACTAACATTGGAAACCATGCTTGTTGCGTGGGTGTCTATGTGACTGTATGCTTGGTGCACACAATATATTTTATATAGATATCACCTTGGTGTCTTTAGACTTTCCTTAATTTCCTCGGTACGTGCAACTAACATGCACTTGGGCCTTTTCGAAAGGGAGAACAAGACGTATATAGACAAAATGTGCCTTTACGATAGAGCAAGCTACATAGTTCAAGATAATGATTTAAACTCTCACGTTCATGGCCCTTGTCCCAATCTCAGCATCCTATATATGTATATCTAATTATTATGCATATGGTTTTGATTGTTTTTTGATAAGTGCACTACTTTATCCCTTTTCCTCAAGTTACATGCCAGTGTTCGCCCTACTGACCATCCCTGAATTCTGTATCATTTCATGATGTATGGTTCAAGGGGTTTTTTTTGTTACTCCTGTGCAATGTTAGGTGGTGCGGTACATCGGTTGAGTTGCTGTGAAATGGTGAGCCTCTATCTTTTGTAAAGCCCTATCACTTTATTAGTTTTTTTTTTTTTTTTCATATTTTGGGAATTATAAATTCTTCCTTGTCATAGTCGGAGGAATGTCCCAACTTAGTTTGCTATTCTTGGTTTAGAGGCTTTGTGGTCAAATATTGGGTTGGTTGTTCATTTTTATTCTTAGAATTATAACTTGGGTTATCTATCCTTCTTGTTTCTATTTTGGTTAACTTCTATTATTTACATTTATGGTGCTCTTGAGATAAAGCTAAGGGTGTTCTCTCTAGTTCATGGTGGGATTGAGATTGCTCGTTATGGCTAGGTCGATTTTGGGTCATAACAAGCTTGGTATTAGAGAATAGTTTAGGGTTCCAGGGTGTCTACAAAGCCATGCCGAGTAGAGTCTCTTTTATGAGTGTGTAGCACAAAACAATTATAAAGGGGAGTCTACGAGGCATTTAGGAAATGTTTCTCATTCATTCATACTCTAGATCGTGCATTAGTGTTGTCCATGTGAAAACTGTCCAAATTCCTTCCTTTCTCTAATATTATGGGCTATGATTCATTATCGAGGCAATACAAGTGCAAAAACTTAGATTCCTAATGATGTAGTCATTTCCTATTGAGTCATCAAAATCTTGTGAAATCGCACAAGGACTTGAAACGAGTCCATTAGTGAGTCAAAATGTATAGGTTTAAGTATGTACCTCTATCTTTATGAATCATGCATTATTGCCCAAGGTAAGAGGCTTATTCAGTCCTTTTTCAAAGAAACTTTGAAAACTTTATTTCAAACATCTCTTTTAAGGGGGAAAGTATATATATCTGAATGTTGGAATAGTATTTCCACCCGAGCTGTAGTATAAATTAGGGTTTTATGACCTATGAATAGTGAGATAATCCCAAGGTTAGTGATACGAATTCATAAGTTTAAAAATCAGAGGAGGTAGATTTTTTGTAAAAAAATGCTTGTATTTGTGTACCATTAGGTGAATGTTGGGGGTGGTATGCTCTTATGGTGATTTTTTATGGTTCCAGAATGTGTAGATTTTAGAGTTGTTAGTCAAAGAAGTGATTAGTTATGGTAATTTATAATTTATTTGAAATACGGAAGGAGCTAATGAGGGATAGTTATTGTAGTAGTAAGAATATTGATCATAGGATGTAAATGGAAGAATAGGTTGACTCGTAATGTCTAAATTTCATATTCAATTGGGAAATCTCAGAAAGGGGGACTCAGTGGTGTTTCTAGAATTTTGAAGGTTGTTTAAATATAGTTATGAGTAAGTAGCTATATTGTGTGGAAGGAGAATGTGCTAATAGACCACAAGGGGTTAAGTTATAAGATTAATATCGATTATCCTGATTATGTAGTCTTACTACTGCGAGAGACCCTTGAGTTTTTACCTAGTAGTTGCAAGCTAGTCTAGGAGGTGGAAAGATGTGTAGTCAATTTTAAGGTGTAGTAGTAATATTGTGAAGAATATGTTCTTGTAGGTCATAGTTTAGTGGAATAAAGAATTTGGGTTGATTAATTTGTCATATATTTTGATGGACTAGTACAGAAGGTGGGATGTTCCATTGGCAATTCCTGATTGGTAATAGATGTTAAGCTTGAACTGTAGATATAATTATGGTGATAAGAATGTTAGCTCGAGGATAGTGATGCAAGAATTATGGGAGTAATTAGTGGACTTGATTTGATGTGTGGAAGATCCTAAGTTGATAACTTATGAAAGATGTGAGTGGATAATTTTGATATATACGTGAGGACTAATATTGAGATGATGAATTTCGGCTTAGTCATTAGGTGGATAAGAGTGTTAGATTTATAAGAATAAGTTGAACCCCAGGTAGCATGTTGTTAGATGAGGTTTTAAGTGTATAGTGTCATGTGTATATATACCTAGTTCATGTCTTTGAAATTCTTGTATATAGGAGTCCAGAGAGTTTTTGTATGGTGTTCTTTAGAGTTGAATTGAGGAAAATATAGATAGACGATGTGTTTCCTTGGTATAGTTATAAGTATTTTGTTAATTGTGAGGTTATACAACTAAAGGGTTAATACTAGTATACTAAGGAGTGAAGAATGGACTTTTATGTGTTAAAAAGTATGGATGTGTAGGGTCATGAGAGTGTGAGTTATAAGGTGATGACTATGTAACGTAGAAAAAGTTAAGATTAGTATCCCTGGAGGGTAGCATCTTCATATTATAGTTATGAGGAGAGTTTGGTGTTCTTATGTATAGTGGAATATCCATTGTGCTAAGTGTTGTGCTTGTAGATTTGATGAGAGGATATGTCCGCAAGTCTAGGATGGTGACCCTTGATGCAAGGGGGAGTGTAACACCCCGGGTTTAGGTCCCTAAAAATTTTTGAGTTTTTGAACTCATTACCCAACCTACGACTCACCTTATGAGTCATAAGGTGTCCTTACAATCCATAAGAGACAAATCATTGTCTGACTAGTGAGTGGTGCCTACGCTACTATCTTGATAATGACTAGAGGTCATGAGTTGTGGTGTCCAAATCATAGGGTGACTAGTGTGTACCCAAATGCTTCTATCTTGGTTACGACCAGGACCCTACGAGCCGTAGGGCATATTGAGGATTCATATGGTGTGAATCGCAGGGTTATTATAGAGGGGTAACTTATCTACTATCCAGAATATAACTCATGGTGATAAGTTGTAGTGAGTCCTTACGAGTCGTATAGTGACCCGTAGTCAGTGCCAATAATTTTTTAGCTTTTTAATGGAGGGCATTTTGCATATTTCCCTCTTTACCCACTTAATACCCACAACCCTAAAGAACCTTTGAGGCATTATTTTCAAATATTATCAAGCATAAACACTCTCTCAAACTCTATCAAATCTCCAAGGGAAGAATGAGCTAGGATTTCTCAAAGTTGGTCATCTAAGGGCTCAAGGTTTGATTTCTTCTCCATAATTGTGAACCTTTCATGCATATGACTCTACCCTCAAACTTATTTTTCTTTAAACATGTGTATTAAATGTTTATTGATGTGAAAATTAATGTGAGTTTTGACATGGGTTGAGGGTTTTGGCATGGTTGATCCTTAAATTATTTTCCCATGATTTATAATGCATTAGTTGTGTTTTAGCAATGGTTTTTGAACCAGTTGGGTGCATGGGTATGAGAATTGGAATGAGGGTCGAGGCATTCCCATAATTTGATGATTTTGGTATTGAAATTGTGTTCCCCCAATCCATTTGTGAAGTTGGTTTTTAAATATCGATTTGTCACATAGTTTGACTTACCCACAGTATTGCATTGCATAAATGATTAAAAGTTTAAACATGGATTTTGAAGGCATTGTTGGCCATGTTTTGATGGAAATTAAAACCTCCAATGTTGAGGAATTCCCACTAAAAGAGGTCAAAGCATTCCCAAACTTAATTTAATGAACAAAGAGGTCGTGGCATTCCCCCACGATGATGGAATGTTATTAAATTGGAATGAGTGTAAGCTTGCAAGAAAAAAGGTATGATGATACCTATGGTGTGCCTTAATGTATCATTCCCTAGGTAAATAAATGAGTTATATGAAACTTGTTTTAAATTGGGCTTAATGGGAGTTATATAGCTAAGTCGTGAAGGTGTGAGTCTTAAAGTCCTTATACTAGAAACTCATATTTGCCGATGTGAGAGTCAGTCTTAATGAATATATGCTTGTGACACACTTCTTATATATTTATATCTTGGATTGAAGTGGGATCTAGGTATTCCCTAACTTCCTGGATACCTTTGGTTCATGCGGCTAACACACACTAAGGTCCTTTCAGCAGGGGGAGCTGAACCTATTTAACTCGTAGGAGCCTATTTATGACGGTTGAGATACATAGTCCAGGATAATGTTTTACTTCATGCTAAGCCCTATTTCCTACCCCAACATGATTATATATATATATATGTATATATGTATATTGTGTGCATGTAGATTTTACTGTGGTTTTTACATGGCATTATTTTATCCCTTCCTTAAGTTACATGCTAGCGCCCAACCCATTATCCATCTCTAGACGATGTATCCTCATGCGATGCAGGACATGGAGACACTTTTGCTTTTCTTATGTAGTATTTGGATTACTGGCCAGCTTTGAAGTGGTGAGCTTTCATTCTCTAGAAGAGCTATTATTTTGAAGTCTTGTTTCATTTATGTTTTATACCTACTTCTTTGGTTTTATTTTAACTATTGTCGGGGGCATGTCCCAACTTAAATTGATTTTGGTTCTGCTTGAGGCTATATGGATACTGTGGATTGGGATGGTTGTTGACATTCTTAGATTTCTTGAGTTTTGATTACTCTATCTTGTTATATGCTTAGAATTCATCCACTGTTAGTGTATTATATTATGTTTGACTAGGCAAAGGGGGTGGTCTTTAGTCCCCGACAGACTTGAGATACCCATCACGGCCAGGCCCTGGTCCGAGTCGTGACAAAGTTGGTATCAAAGCTTAGGTTCATGATCAATTAGGTGTCCACAAATCTATGTCAAGTAGAGTCTTTTTTATGATTGTGTAGCATGCCACTCTTATAAGAGAGAGGCTATGAGACACTTAGGAATGTTTTACTTTCTTATTGTTCAATTTTGGGCTTTAGAATCTAAGGTCTCAAATTTCTCTAATTCCTATTTGTTCGCATTTTAGATCATGCCTCCAAGAAGATTTGATACTCGTGGAACCTATTTAGTCCCACTTGAGAACAATGGTAATGGAGCCTATCCTACCTATGAGGTACGAACCTGATCTAGGGTCCTAGCTCCTGATTGCACTACACCCCGTGGATTCCACTGGTCTAACCAGTCCTTTCCAGGCTTTTTGGTTAGATGATAATCATGCCCCACCTCCCCAAGAAGATATTTACAATGCCGAGTTTTGCCATTCTATTTAACTATTAACCTAGCTGATGACATTCCAGTCATGACAATTTGGTCATACTGGTACTACTATGAGTTCTTCTGAGGTTACTCGAGTTGGAAAGTTTATGAGACTCAATCCTCTGACCTTTACTGGCTCTAAGTTTGAGGAGGATCCTCAAGGGTTCATAGATGAGATAGAGAAATCTTCTAAGTTATGCATGTTTATGATTCTGAGGGTGTAGAATTAACCGCATACCATCTGAAAGATATGGCATATTAGTAGTACGAGGAGTGTGATCAGTCTAGGGGTGATGATGCAGAGTTGACGCTATGGGATAAATTTCTTAGTTCTTTTTAGGATTGCTTCTTTCCTTAGGAGTTAAGAGAGGTAAAAGTTGAGGAGTTTGTAAATTTGAAGCAAGGCAGTATGAGTGTGAAGGAGTACGCGCTAAAGTTTCATTAGTTATCCCGTTATGCTCCGGAGTTGGTGTCTTTTATGAGGGCTAAGATAAGAAAGTTAGCATCGGGCTTATGTTGGGACTTGGTGTTGGAGTGTAAGCCCGCTTTGCTGAATAATAACATGGATATTTCTAGACTTGTGGTGTACATACAATAAGTGGAGGAGTAAAATAAGAAGTAGACAGAAGTAGGAGAGAGGAAAAGTAAGAGATCCCAATATTTTAAGCAGGGTGGAGGTCACCAAAATAGTGATAGAGGTGGCAGGCAATGATCTAAGAAGAAGTGAGAAAATTCTGGCTCTTATTTTACGGCTAGTGCTCCATATCCTTAACCATTCGGTGATCACTACTTTTAGAGAAACATTGGGTTTAACGCACAAGGTGCCTAATCTCAGTCTAGTGGAGCTCAATCAGCTCTATCATATTCTTTTTGTAGTATTTTTTAGATAGTTGCATCATGGTTTTTTTGATGAGGGGAGAAATAAGTATTTTAGATATGGCTAGCCTGGCCATATTTAGAGGAACTGTCCTTCAAGCGATGTTTCTATTCGGGCTAATAAGGTCCTTGTGGCTACTTCTTCAGCTCCTGCTCTAAAGAATGCTGTTTCTAGTACCGGTCCTGGCCAAAATCATTTGTATGCTCTTACCACCCGTCAGTACTCTGAGGCCTATCCTGATATCATTACTGGTATGTTACAATTCTTTCCCTGTGATGTGTATTGTATACTTGATCCAGGGCTTACTCTTTATTATGTGACCCCTTATGTAGCTTTTTATTTTGATTTTAGTCTCAAGTGTATTTCTGATCCCTTTTTTGGTGTCTACCTCAATGGGTGATTCTGTTGTAGCTAGAGGAATATATAAGGGCTGTGTGGTATCTATCAGTGGTAGGGAGACATTGGTGGATCTGATAAAGTTAGATATGTTATACTTTGACGTTATTTGGGGGATGGATTGGCTTCATTTGTTCTATGCGCCTCTGGATTATAAAATTTGAAGGGTCAGTTTCTAATTCCTGAATGAGGTAGTGATTGAGTGGGAAGATAGTTTCCTAGTGCCTAAGCGAAGGTTTATTTCATATCTTAGAGCCCGAAAATTGATTTCTATAGGGTGTGTTTATTATTTAGTCTGAGTTAAAGATTCTAAATTGGAGGGCCCTTTGTTGTAATCCATTCTCGTGGTTAGTGAATTTCTTGAGGCCTTTTCTATCACCCTGGAAATCCTCCTGATAAGGAAATTGATTTTGGGATTAACCTTCTATCGGATACCTGTCCTATCTCTATTTCTCCCTATAGAATGGCTTCAACTGAATTGAAAGAACTTAAGAAGTAGTTGAAAGATCTTATTGATAAGGGTTTAATTCACCCTAATGTTTCTTCGTGGGTGCCCCTGTGCTATTCGTGCACAAGAAAGATAGTTTCCTTTGAATGTGTATAGGCTATCACCATTGAATAAGGTGATTGTGAAGAATAAGTATCCTCTTCTTAGGAACGGAGATTTATTTGACCAGCTTTAGGGTGCTAAGTACTTCTCTAAGATTGATTTTCAGTTGGGTTATCATCAACTGAAGATTAGGGAGGTGGATATCCCTACGACTGTGTTTTAAACCCGATGTGGTCATTTTGAGTTTTTGGTGATGTCCTTTGGTTTGACTAATGCACCAATGGCATTTATGGATCTTATGAATTAAGTATTCTGTCAGTTTCTTAATTTGTTCATCATTGTATTTATTGATGATATTTTGGTGTATTCCAAGAGTAAGTATGATCATGCCAATCACCTACGCATAATGTTGTAGACTTTTAAGGATTAACAGTTGAATGCTAAATTTTCTAAGTGCGAGTTCTGGTTGAATGTTGTTACTTTTCTGGGTCATGTTGTTTCTAGTGAAGGGACCATGGTTGATCCACAGAAAGTTGTAGTGGTTAAGAATTCGCCTAGGCCCTCGACTCCAATCGATATTTAGAGCTTTTAGGGTTTGGGTGTTATTATAGGAGGTTTGTGGAGAGCTTCTCATCTATTGTTGCTCTGTTGACTAAACTGACTCAAAAAAAGGTAAAGTTTTTTTGCTCTATTTTTTATGAGAGGAGTTTCGAGTAGTTGAAGGATAATTTGACTTCTGCTCCTATTTTGACCCTGCTCGAGGGAACTAATGGTTTTGGTGTGTTTTGTGATGCATCCCTTATGGGATTTGGTTGTGTTTTGATGCAGTGTGGCAAGGTGGTGATGTATGTTTCTAGGCAACTGAAAGTTTATGAGAGGAATTATTTGACTCATGATTTAGAGTTATTGGATATGCCGTTTCTCTTGAAAATCTAGCATCATTACTTGTATGAAGTTCATGTTGATAAATATTTTGATCATAAGATTTTGCAATATGTGTTAACCTAGTAGGAGTTGAATCTCAGGAAAATAAGATAGCTTGAGTTGCTCAAGGATTATGATATGAGTCTCCACTATCATCCAGGTAAAGCTAATGTGGTTGCTGATGCTCTTAGCAGGTTGTCCATGGAAAGCTTATCCTATGTGGATGACGAGAAGCTAGGTTTGGTGAAGCATATTCACCATTTGGCTAACCTTAGAGTTCATCTTTTGGACTTTAAGGATGGAGATGTGATTGTATAAGAGGTGGTAAAGTCATCTATTAGTGCTGAGGTAAAGGAGAAGAAAGTTTTGGACCCTATATTGATGCAGATTAAGAAGGATGTGGGTCAATAGAAAGTCTTAACTTTTGAGATTGGTGGTGATGGTATCTTGAGGTACCAAGGGAAATTGTGTGTTTCTAATGTCGATAGGTGGGAAAAGATTTTGGCTAAGGATCATGAGTTGAGGTACACAGTTCATCTTAGTTTGACAAAAATGTATCATGACTTGAAGGAGATTTATTGGTAGAATGATATGAAGAGAGATGTGTCCAATTCTGTGGCTAGCTGAATGGTGTGTGAACAAGTGAAAGTTGAACACTTGAGGCCTGGCGATTTGTCTCAAGAGATTGAGTTACCTATGTGGAAGTAGGGAGTGATCAATGTGGATTTTGTTACTGGCCTTTCAAGGTTTCGTAGTTAGTTTGATTCAATCTAGGTTATTGTGGAAATGATGACTAAGTTTGCTCACTTCTTGCCTGTGAGGACTAAGTATGTGACAGAGGATAATGCGAGGTTGTTCATTAAGGAAATTGTAAAGTTGCATGGTAATCCAGTTTCTATCATATCTGATTGAGGTACGCAATTTTCATCTGAATTCTAACATTCACTTCAGAGAAGTTTAGGGACTAAGGTGAACCTTAGCACCGCTTTCCACCCTCATATGGATAGACAAATGGAGAATACTATTTGGACTTTGGAAGATATGCTAAGGGCCTGTGTGATTGACTTTGGTGGTAGATGGGTTGATCATTTGCCTCTCATAGCATTTGCATATAATAATAGCTATCACTCGAGTATTCAAATGGCTTCGTTCGAGGCTGTGTATGGTAGGAGGTGTAGGTCTACCATTGAGTGGTTCAAAGTTGGTAAGACTAGGTTGTTCAGCCTGAACTTGGTTTACCAAACCATAGAAAAGGTAATGGTGATTTGGAATAGACTTAAGACCGCCCAAAGTCACAAAAATTCCTATTCGAATGTGAGGCGTAGGGAGTTGAAGTTTGATGTTGTTGAATGGATATTCTTGAAGGTGTCTCCCATAAAGGGAGTTAGTTAGTTATAAGGTTTGGAAGAAAGGGGAAGCTCAGTCCCCAATATTTTGGTTCGTACTTAATTTTGAGAAAATTGTGCAATGTAGCTTATAAGTTCGAGTTACCTTTTAGTTTGGGTTCCATTAATCGGATTTTTCATGTTTTGATGTTGAAGAAGTACGTGGGTGATCTTTTCTTAGTTGTTTCTTTTGAGAGTGTTGGTGTTTCGGATTCCTTGTCTTATGAGGAAGTCCCAGTGGAAATCCTTGATTATCAAGTCTGTTGAATGCAGACTAAAGATGTGGCTTTGGTAAAGGTCCTATGGAGGAATCATAAGGTTGAAGAAGATACTTGGAAAGCTGAAGAGGACAGGAAGTCCAGATATATATTCCTATTTTTTGCTCTGAATAATCGTGCTTAAGGTATGTGTATTCCTTAATATCTTTGTTTTTTGTCTTTGTTAAAGGTAGTGTAGTTGTGTTCTGTGTTAAATCGTACTAATAAATGTCTTATCTCATTATTCGGGGATGAATGATTATAGGGGGGAGAATGTTAAATCCCGAATTTTGGTACCTGAAAATTTCTGAGTTTTTGAACTCAATGTCCATCCCATGACTCACCTGACGAGTTGTAAGGTGTCCTTACGATCCATAGGATCCAAATCATCATCTTACCAGTGAGTGGTTCCTATGCTACTGTCCTGATAATGAATAGAGGTCGCGAGTCATAAAAAATCATTACGAGTTGTAGTGTCTAAACCATAGGGTGACTAGTGTGTACCCCAAATGCTTCTGTCTTTGTTACGACTAGGATGCTATGAGTCATAGGCTCTCTTGATGAGTTTTATGGTGTAAGTCATACGGTTATCAGAGAGAGGTCCCTCAACTACTATCTAGACTACGACTCATGGTGACGAGTTGTAGTGAGTCCTTACGAGTCCTATAGTGACCCGTAGTCACTGGCGATAATTTTTTAGCCTTTAATGAAGGGAACTTTGGACATTTCCCTCTTTATCCACTTAAGACCTGCAACCCTAAAGCACCTTTGGGGTGTTATTTTTAATACTTATCAAGCATAAACACTCACTCAAACTCTCTCAAATCCCAAAGGCAACAACAAGCTAAGGTTTCTCAAAGTTGGTAATCTAAGGGCTCAAGGGTTGATTTCTTCTCCATAATTGTAAACCTTTTAGGCATGCGACTCTACCCTCAAACTTATTTTTCTTTAAACATGTGTATTAAATGATTATTGATGTGAAATTGAATATGGTTTTTGACATGGGTTGAGGGTTTTGGCATGGTTGGTTCTTAAATTGTTTTCCTGTGATTTATTATGCATTGGTTGTGTTTTACCAATGGTTTTTGAACTAATTGGGTGCATAGGTGTAAGACCCCGTAATCCTAGGTTCATTTTATCTCATTCTTTCAAGTAGGAAGGGGTCCAAGATTTAGAATATTTTACTAAGTGTTAGGACTTTGTTATTTATAGAGCCCTCAACTTTGATGAATTTATTCTCGACCTTCTCGACATTGAAAATATAGTTTCTAAGTTTATTCATGATCGGGGAAGTCAATAGTACATCTCGGGTGAGTTTTGGAATTTTCAAACAAGTGTAAAGGTGTGTTTGAAACTCCAAAATAGAAGCTTAGGGCAATTAGCCCGTGGTACCCTACCCAGTCTGGTGCTGGGGGAGCCCGCGATGGAGCCCACGGCGCCCTGCCCTGAGCAGCACTCTGGATCCCAAGACGCCCT
This sequence comes from Capsicum chinense, assembly GCA_026120095.1. Lineage (NCBI taxonomy): Eukaryota > Viridiplantae > Streptophyta > Magnoliopsida > Solanales > Solanaceae > Capsicum > Capsicum chinense. The sequence goes on along the minus strand of JAPEIP010000002.1, from coordinate 27,387,845 downwards.
GGCCAGTCCAGCCCGTGTATTTTCTGCAATTTTGTTCTACGTTTTTAAGGGCAAAAAGGGTCTTTTACCTTCACCTAAGTGGTCCAAAACACGGTATTTGAGTCCTAAAATAGTATTTTTGCCCCCAAATTGATATTTTCACTCAAAACCTCTCAAGAACAAAACCCTAGGTTCATCTAACTCAAGTCCAAGTCTCAAGAATTCACCATCAATTCTCACAAATTTAGGTATGTTTAGGTGTTCATCCTTGGGTCCCTTCCATCCCTAGAGTTCAAGAATCCTTTTTGAAAACTTAAATTATGATTTACATTCTTAAATTGAATTATGTTCATGAATATGTTATTGTATGGGTTTTAAACTAGGAAGATTATGAATTTCATATAAATAAACTAACATGTGTGTTGATTTGTGTAATCCTCATGTTATAACCCATGAATTATGAGTGGAATGTTGTAGCCATGATATCCCTATGTTATTCTTTCTCATGTACAAAAATCATGCTCCCCAAGTGTTTGACAAAGTGTCTATGTGAACGAATTATGCATGATGTCCTAATTGTAATACTCTTAGAGTTGTGATATGGTTCCATTATTTATGCTATCGAGTCCTGGGGGTAATGTATACCTGAAATTAGCTACTTAATTAGTTTTTAGTTGTAATAGAATGATCCTGTAGTATCCCAAATAGTAGCATTTGATCAGTTAACAGAATCAACGTGAGTTTAGTCAAGCTTAGTACAGTCTAGTGATTAGTGTCATATCAGTTGGAAGTAGGATTCAGCACCGAGCGAACCCAGGGATGGGGGCATTCCTGCCAGCTTAGGGTTTGACCCTTAGTAACAGTCCCTGAGTTACAGACTTACGTAGCTAGCGTAGGGTAAATTGTCTTCCTTCCAGACTAGGGTTGATGTAACCATATATATCTCATGAGTCTTCCTTCCAAATTAGGGTTGACCCAGCCAATTTTAGTATCCCGTGGCACGGTGCTAACACCCTTCCAACTGGGGTTACAGGTTGAACCCCAAATCAGTCTATAATCGAGGTATGTCGATTAGATGATAAATCCTACAATTATAGTTTCAGTATTCTATACTTAGTATTCAGTACAAAACTCAATTCAGTTCTACATGATCACGATGTACAGTTATCAGTATTCAGTTGCCACAACTCAGTACTTCAGTTTTAGTCTAATTTAGACAGACGATATATGCTTGGTATTGTGTGTTCAATATTTGCAGTAGTCTTAGTCTTATGTAATCTCTCATCTAGTTACTTTATGGTATTTAGTTATTATTACTCATGTACATGAACCCATGCATATTAGCTTAACCTCAACTACCATACCAGTATATTCAAAGTACTAACAAATACTCTTTCTGCACTATGATGTTTCATATCATAGGTTCGGACGTTAAGATTCTTGACCGTACTTAGACAGATTAGTCGATCAACCATAGCTTCAGTAGTGAGTCCTCACCCATCAAGGACGTGATATTTATTCAGTCATTGCATCATTTCAGTACTTCAGTTATTTTTCATACAGTGGTTGGAGTTAATTGGGGCTTATCGCATCAACTCTTTTATTTCAGATATTTAAAGGCTTTCAGACACTTTCAGTTAGCAGTTATTCTATATTTGTACTCAATATTGATTTCAGTTTATGAACCTTATGGCATTTTCAGTTTTACTTCCACATATGTTCCATGATTATTATCTAGTATTCACAGTAGGTACCAGTCATAGGTTAGATTTTGGTCCTTTGAGTTCGTAAGTACCGTGTGACGCCCAGGGTGTGGTCTCTACGCGTTACATTGGGTGTGGAACTTGGAATGGGGGTCAAGGCATTCCCCTAATTTGATAATTTTGGTATTAAAATTGGCTTGGAAATTGTTTCCCCCAACCCCTTTGTGAAGTTGATTTTGAATATCAATTTGTCACATGGTTTGACTAACTTACCCACACCATTGCATTGCATAAATGGTTAAAAGGTTAAATATAGATTTTGAAGACCTTGTTGATCGTGTTTTGACTGAAATTGAAACCTCGGGGGTCGAGGCATTCCTCTAAATTTATTTGATAAACTAAAAAAGGTTGAGGCATTCCCCATACTTTATTTAATAAACAAAGGAGGTCGTGGAATTCCCCTAATATGGTGGAATGTAATTAAAATGGCATGAGTGTAAGCTTACAAGCGCAAGGGTATGATGATACCTGAGGTGTGCCTTAATGTATCATTCCCTGGGGTAAATGAATGGGTTATGTAAAACTTGTTTTAAATTAGGCTTAATGGAGGTTATGCAACTAAGCCGTGAAGGAGTGAGTCTTGAAATCCTTGTACTGGAAACTCATGTTTGCCGATGTAAGGGTTGGTCTGGATGAGTGTGTTCTTATGATACACTTATTATATATTTGTATCCCTAATTAACGTGGAGTCGGTGCAGTCCTTGGTCTTCCTTAATACCTTTGGTTCGTGCGGCTAACATTCACTGAGGCCCTGAACCCATATAGCCCATGGGTTCCTGTTTATGACAGTTGAGCTACATAGTCTAGGCTAATGAGTTACTTTATTATAAACCTTGTTCCCTACCCAACATGATTATATATATGTTTGTACATCGTGTGCATGTGGATTTTATTGTGGTTTTGACCTTGTATTATTTTACCCCTTCCCTGGGTTAAATTTAAGTGCTCAACCCGTTAACCGTCGTCAGACATTGTATCCCCATGCAATGTCAGACACAGAGACACTTCTATTTTTCCTACACAGTGTTAGGATTTTTGGATTGTTAGCTGTCAGCTTTGAAGTGTTGAGCTCCATTCTCTGAAAGAGCTATTATTTTAAAGTCTTGATTCATTTATGTCTTAGACCTACTTATTTGATTTTTGTTTTGGATATCGTCGGAGATATGTCCCAACTTAGATTGGTTTTGGTTATGCTAATGGCTATGTGGATACTATGGATTGGGATGGTTGTTGACATTCTTAGATTTCTTGAGTTTTGATTATTCTATCTTGTTATATGTTCAAATTTAGCCACTGTTAGTGTATTGTGTTTTGTTTGACTAGGCAAAGGGGGTGGTCTCTAGTCCACGGCGGACTTGAGATTCCTGGTTACAGCCAGGTCCTAGTTCGGCTCGTGACAGGGAGATTATGAACTAAGGCAGATCTTGAATTTTCTCATGGTGGTAAGTTTTAGGAAAGAGTCTTGATAAATCTATTCTTATCCTAGAAAATTTCTTCTACTTGGGATTATGTAGACATTCTACCAGTGTCTCATGTATTAAAATTTTGTCTGCGCCTAAAGTCTGAGTTCTCTATTCAAATTATGTCCATGCTCCAACCACTGAACTAGAAGCATTAGTGTTCTAAGGAATTCAAGCTTCCAAGTATTCAAGCTCTATGATATGACACTCATGGTCCATAAACTCATGTCTCATTTTATTCTTAGTTCTAAGGAACTATACTCTCTTTATGTTGCAAACTCATCTTATGTCATGTCTTAGCCCAAAGTGATGCTATTTATGTAAACTCATGACGATTCTCAGTTCTTAGAATTAGAAGCAATAGCTTCAAGAGGCAACCCTTGTCTTATTCTTTGAATATATGAATCCCGCCTTTTTGTTATATGAGTTATGATACATGCCCTCATATTTTTCACTGTTCCCAGTTCGAAGAACTTAGGATATGTTATATTTATGCCCGAACGACCCTCTATTTTTGATCTAGGTGGTTTTTATGAAGTATTTCATGCCTATTGTACTATTATTTCACAGGTCACACCTTGAGTAGTATAATAAATAAGAGTTATAATTGAGTAGTATCGTTCCTATTCTTGATGCTTGTACTCTAGTCCCTTATTTACCATCCTTATGTTAGGATGGTAGTGGCTATGGAAGCGGAGTAATATTTTAGATAAGAGAGTAGATATTCTTTGATGTGAAAATTTTAGATGTAGCCACTCAAGCTAAGGTTGTAGATGAAGAGGGAAAAGGGAGATGAACTTTGGTTGTGTGAAATAGTTAATAAGGGGAGATGTGGTGAAAATTTCTGTCATAGTGATTGAAGTTGTTTTTTTTTGGTGGGGAGATCCATAAAGTGGGCATAGTAAAAATAGGCTTGAATGTTGTGATTGATAGATCCACAAATCATTGTGTGATATAGTTGGTACTCCTTGATTAAACCTGAGGTTGTTTTATCATAATGGTAAGGTGGAGAAGTATTCTTGGATGGGTGTACAGTATGGGTCCCATAGATTAAACTAGCACCGTTTAACTTAGAGTTAGGCCTCAACATGGAGGAAATATATAGTTAAACTCAAGCTCTGGTAGTTAGGTGTTTCGTAAGGGAATTATAAGATTGAGATAGTGAAATGTTGTATTCATAGTTGAAAGCATAGTTGAAAAGTGTGGCTATATTTAAGGTCTATTAGATGCATCATTTAAGGTGGAGAATTTTTTTACTCTATTCGTGTATCTCGAAAAAATCACATTTTGTATCTTATATCTATCTTAATCAATCTGAGGATTCCTGGAAAAAATCATGCCTTATGTTGTTTAGATTATGTTCCATAGAGCTAATGCTCAAGATCATATCTTTGTCAAGTCTCATCATCCCATGATTCATGCTTACATGATTTACTTGGTGATGTCAAGAAGCTCTTTCATCTTGATGTCTATGTATGCTTTATTAAGGAAGAATTCCTAACGTGAAGCTACATCCTTTATTCCATACTTTTAGAGCTTCAATAAGTTCATACTCATCATTCGATGATGAATGATTCCAAGAGGGAGATAATGTAACACCCTATATTTTTGGGCTAGAATTCAAACCACCATTCCCATGTGTATAAAACCAAACCCAATAATTCAATGTCAATATAAGTGTGCTGATTAATTCTATATTGTGGGAACATCTTTGGAGATGAATTGAGATCATAAAAATCGCCTAACTCAAAGATGAGTTGAGAACATTTTTACTGATTGAGTTTTAGTGAACGTTTCAACTTGGGTCAAATTCCAATGACCATTGCTTATATAATATAATGGTTCAGGTGGCCTACTATATATTAAATGATAGGTCTTCGTGTCTTGTTTCCAACGCCTCCGATTTCACCTTAATCCTTTACTGGAGTGAAAGTTATGCTCATTTTACTTGGAAGTGTCTATCTACCATAAGGTGATGACTAAGTTGACAAGCTATCAACTAGGTGACGACTAAGTTGACGAGTCATCAATTAGTGAAGATCCATCCACCCAAGTTGTCAACCTTAACCATTAAATGGTAAAATCAGCTAAATATCAATGACTGGTTGACGAGTTGTCACCAAACTGATGGGTTGTCAACCTAGTCATCAACTTAAGAATCCCTGCAATTTTTCTTTGGTTTCTTTAGGGGTATTTTGGTATTTTTCTCACCCCAAACTCCTCCCCCACGACTTAAATCATTCAATAATCCTTGTATATTGATGTTTAGTCAGTTTTTCAATAGTTTCTCTCCTCTTCTCTCCACTCTCAAGAGAGAAAAGTTAGGTTTTCTTCTCATAAATTCATACTTCCAAGGCTCAGATTCAAGATGTCACAAATTTGGTTCATCTAAAAGGCATGTTGCTCATCCCTAACTTGTATTTTTACATTGTAGCATTTATTTACTCAATAATTATGTGTTTGAACTTGGGTTGAGGGTTTTTGGTAGTTAATACTTGAATTGCTTATTCCTTATTTTAAGTGGATTATTCATGCTTTAACTGGTTGTTTTTCGGACTAAATTGATACATTATGAAATTGAATGGAATGGGTGACATAGGTTTCCAAAATTGAGGGATTTTTGGCTTGGTAATGGCATTAACCTCAACCCACCTTGTAAACTTGATCTTGAATTTGGCTAATTGCATGAATTAATTTATCTTTTGAAACTATTGTATTGAATTAAAAGATAAATGGATAAAAAATGATTTTTGAAGGACCTTGGTGGTCATGGTTTGGATTTTAAATAGAACTTAGGAGTTAAATGGTTACATGCATTGGTTTGACATAATTATATAAGCTTGCAAGCATATTGGTATGACGATGCCAGGTAGGTAAATGCCTTAATAAAGACTTCTTGATTTATGGTTGGATATATTTGCAAATTATTTTAATTTGGGCTTAAAGGAAATTATGTAGCTTACCATGAAGGTATAGGTCCGGGGAGGACCAACACTTAAAATCACATTTACCGGCATGGGGGTCTATGTAATCGTGTGCTTGGTACACACATTATATTTTGGATGTCTATCACCTCGGTGTCTTTATCCTTTCCTCGGTTTCGTCATACGTACGACTAACATGCACTGGGCCCTTTCGGTAGGAGGAGCCGGACCCATATAGCCCATGAGCTTCTTTAGGACAGAGTGAGCTACATAGTTTAGGATAATGATTTAAATTTTTATGTTCATGGCCACTGTCCCTTCCCTGTATCTTATATATGTATATATAAATGTTGTGTATGTGGTTTTGACTGATTTTTAATAAGTGCACTACTTTATTCCATTCACTCGAGTTACATGCTAGTGTTCTCCCCACTGGTCGTCTCTGGACGCTGCATCGTTTCATGATATAAGGTTTGAGGGGTTTTCTATTACTCCTGTGCAACATTAGGTGGTGTGGTACGTCGGTTGAGTTGCTGTGAAGTGGTGAGCCTCCATCTTTTGAAAAACCTATCACTTTATTAGTATTTATTTTCATATTCTAGGAATTATGAATTCCTCTTTGTCATAGTCGGGGGCATGTCCCGACTTAGTTTTGTATTCTTGGTTTAGAGGCTTTGTGGACAAGTGTTGGGTTGGTTGTTCGTTTTGATTCTTAGAATTACCACTTGGATTATTTATCCTTCTTAATGTTATTTTGGTTAACTTCTACTATTTACATTTATGGTGCTCTTGAGGTAAATCTAAGGGGTTGTCTCTGGCCCATAGTGGGCTTGAGATTGCCCGTCACGGCCAGGCCTGGGTTCGAATCGTGACAACTATTTTATAAAGCCTTGAATTTTTATAAATTAAAACAAAGCTTAAGAGGTTAACCTAATTCATAGAGGATATTAAAATTAGAATCTCATATATATATATTGGAAGTCTTCCTTGAATTCGTGATTTAATAATCGTTTGTTCGAACTCGTGTATAAGTGATTGTTTGTTTGACGAGAAAGGATGATAATGTAAGTGATGTGATGTAGATAATTTATTTTGTTGCTAACAACATTGGTAATTATTTGTTTGAATTCTTTTCGTAGTAATTACTTATTCAAACTCGTGAATTAGTAATCAAATTCTTGATCTAGTGATTGTTTGTAAATTTAAAAGTAAAATTACTAAATTAACCCTATCTAATTAAACTTTTTTTTTTAAAAAGCCTTAATGATTTCTTGAAGGTTGACACCTATTTTAATAAGTAACTAACCCTTTCTATTTAAAAGGTTGTGTTTGTTGGCGCTTGGCGGTCTTTACAATTTTGAAACCCTTGAAAAAAATCAATAAATAAAATACGATAGTTACCATGACCAAAAAGAATAGGCACATAATGGCAACCCAAAGAACAAGAATTAAAGGAAATCAAAAGCAGAAACAAAAGAATCTCAAATATATATATACACACACAAGACTCAAGTATAAAAAATACATTCCACGGTTGGTTGTCATCAGTACAAGCCTCTAAATATATAATACTATCAATAGTTAAAGTATCTTAAATGTGGGTGAGCATAAGATAAATAAAGAGAGATCTGAATAAGTTTGGAGTCTGTCAGTACTACCTCGATTTACGCAATGCCAATATTAAATAAAATAATCTACAAGATGCTACTCAACCCCATACCTTCACGAGGTGAAGAAAAATAAGAAGAAGAAAAGAAAAAAAAGGGTGAGTACGAAATCATATATACTAAGCAAGAATCGTCGATAACCGATCCTATTCTAAAGTGATGGTGAGGACCACCACCCAAACTACCCAAGATTTCTCTAAATAGATCAATGACTATTAAATTCTCTACTTCATTCTAATAAGGAAACCCAACACAGTCATAACATCATCCATAAACAAGTAGGCGCATAAGTCTAGGTGAGTCAATACTAGCCATTTTATGATCAACAAGAATAAAAAAAGGAAAAGAAAGACTCACTTACACTCTATCTTAGGTCAAATTATCACGTTTAGTCAATAATCCATGATGAAGTAGTGAGAGTGTACAATTATGAGTATGTTATGCTACCACTAGGTGCGGCACTACAGGACTCACTAATCAAGCCATAGTCATACCCTATGTCTCATGTGTACCTCAACTCTAAAATCATCCAATAAGTATAATAATATAATGTAATAAAGTGAAATGAATGTTCCATACACAATATCACAAGCAAGGTTCAGTCATAAAAATTAACTATACAAGTAAGCACTCAACGACGATATCAAACCATACAAAGAAAATGCCATGCAATGTAATTTGATGATGATGATGAATAATTAAAAGTCATCGCGTGACTTTCTGTATACATCTACTGAGCCTCACCGATCTTAAGATAGGACCCATGGGGGGTTTGCAACTCATATACTCTTTATAATCTGAATCTCATGTCTCAAATTAATTTTATCGATATATTCCTCGGTATAGGCATTTTATAAAGTGTCTCATTTTCTTACAAAAATCAGAACGTCTCATTGGTACTAATATCTCATGAATATGCATACATAACATAAGGATATAATGTTCATAATGAATCAACATGAAGATTAAAAATCTATTACGTGTATAAATAATCTCAAAATCAGCTCAATGTATCAATAATTCATGATATCAGTTTTCACTTGGCACCACCAGAATAAATAGTTATATAGTCATCAATATTATCATTTTCATCCCCTTACTTGGCATCACTATAATGAATATGCAATTAAATGCTCATATAAGGCCTACAATGTTAAGTCAAGCCCCCACTCACATGACACAATAATAAATAAGACATTTAATACATAAAATATGACCAATAACATTAAGTTAAGCCTCCTCGGACATCACAATAATACATCCTTTTAAATCAAAATCAATATGTATATAAGCCCAAGTCGGACACACCATCATAAATAATTACTCAGGTCTATAATAATGTTCTCATAAGCCCCGTACAGGCAACACAAAACAAACCACAATCCCAAGAACAATTAATCCCAGAATCCAAACATAGCTTGTTCCATTCATAAGTCTCCTTAACTATTACAAGTCTACTCATACTCTGAGTATCCTCTAAGACCTCAATCATTCTATCAATAATGAGGATAAAATAATTACCCTCTAACATGATACTAAATCACAATCATCACAATAGTCTGATAACAAGATTCAAGCTCTAAAATAGGTATTCAATATCATTTATTTGAGATCATCAGGTTATCTATCTACATTCTACCTTAAGGATATTTACAAGTATTAAGACTTACTAATCAAGATAATAATTTAACCACAATCTATCAAAGACTCTGGTACCTGTGGAGATGTTTGTCATTTATCTAAGAAGCCCTCCCCCCCAATCCTAAATGAATCACAACTTACAAACAAACAAGTATACAACACACAAACACTTTGAAAAAAGTAAAGATACATCTTACCTTACCTTAAAGAAAGATCCACAAGCCCAAGCACAGTCAAAAAGCATCATTTGGAAGCTCAACTCTCTCGATTCAATATCAATGCATCTAATCTAATCAAATATGACATCTACAAGTCAAAAAGAGTCCAACAATACCTATATTGACTATATTTATTTTGGGTCTAAAATTCTCATTGAAAATTATTTCAAGGAAACACAAGGATAAAACTGAAAATTTATGTAAGAATAATATTTTTCATATCAAGAGAAGTCTATAGTTGAAAACTCACGCAAAATCGAGTAAAAATCGAATCTCGAATCGAAGAAAAATTAATTTACACTTTATCAGGTGAAACCCCCAAAATCACATTTAAAATCTACGCTTTAAAGTTATTTTAAAAATGAAATTAATATAAAGTGAAAAAATAAAAGTTTAGGAACTCTCCCATGAAAGAAATTGTGAAATCCCTTTTAAAATCGCCTTAATCTGAGCTCTAGAAGTTCAAAAATGAGAAAGTAAAATTTGGGGCCGAAGAATAAAATTATAATCTTTTTAGGTCTAAAGGCCTTCATGAACGCGGGGACCTAAGTTGTGATAGAAAGGTTTCCCTAACCCAGATCTTCAAGAACGCGAGCCTAACACTGTAAACACAAAGAAGAAATGACAAAACCATTTGCAAACTCTAGCCTCTGGTCTCAACCACGAAGTTAGGGTCCATAGAGCTTCGTGAACGTGAGCCTAAGGCTGCAAACGCAAAGAGGAAGTGAGAATGCACCAGATAACAACTGAAAAAACAAAGGCACAAGTCAAAACTCTCCGAATGGACCTCCGGGATTCGTTGGAAACCCACAGAAATAAATTAATAATTCCTATAGACTAATTTCGATGTTCCGAACTCAATGGTGACATAATATTTTTGAAAAAGGACCGTTATCAACAAATTAACCTCGAAACCCCTTTAGGCACAATTTAACTAATTTCCTAATGGAGGGTCGAAATATAAAATAAGGGCTCGGGACCCGAACTAACCACATTACTAATCCAAAATCAAAATTCAAAGTTAATGAAACTATTAGAATCATTATCCGAGGCTCGAATCATAAAATATTGCCGAAGTCCAATCAACCCTTTTTAAGGGTGTTTTAAACCACAAGTTCATTTAAATACTCCGAAATGCATCGCAAATTAGATCAACCACCTCCACAACTCGTAAATAAGATAAAACAATTATGGAAGAGGCCAAAATGATAAAGATACAAAAAAATTTAAATTTCAATACGATTGTCATTACAACAGTTTAAAGACACCACAAGTTGGAGTAAAGTTGTGTGAAATTTAATAGAAGTGGCAAACAGTGGAAGTCAATAGATTTTCTAGATATTATCCTTTATATTTGGTTTGTGTCTTCTCAACTTTCAATTAAGTTTACCCCAGAATGTTCTTTTTATCACAAATTCTACACTTTACTACACCAATATTTAGTGCCATCATCAAATTAAATATCTTGAACAACAAACTAAAAAAATAATTTCTGTCCTATGTTTTGTTCTATAAATGGCACAAACCTTACGAGTAAATATAGAAGAAGAACGTTATAAATAGCGGATTCTACATTAATTTTTCTTGTTATAAAAAACAAGAATCGCTTTGTGATATCATGTGAC
>JAPEIP010000002.1:27356826-27376468 GCA_026120095.1 Capsicum chinense | reverse complement strand
CAAAAATTAATTTTATATGTAAAAGGTCTTTATCTAGTAGTTAAAGAAAAAAAAAAGAATGACTAAACTACATCCATAAATAAAAGATTAACATTAGAGTTAGTACGCATAGACAATGGCTACACAAATATGATTCGGAGAAGATTTGATAATAATGTTATCAAATATAATCAATATATTATCAAGTATATTACAAATAATCAATATATTATCAAATATATGCTTAAATCAAGAATTTAATTTTTCCCCTGTAATAAAATCTTTTGTATGTTTATATTTTACAATGATGACAAATATAGCATAGGTCAAACAACTCTTAAAATATTAATCACATGGCAATTTTACGTTGCACTTTCAAGAGAGATAACAATGTCAAATAATAAGAATCCTCGCTATATCAAAAGAAAGCAAAACGGATGAAGAAAAAATACACCAGATATATCTTTTTTAAGAAAGTATGACGTTGGATGAAATAAGCTCCATCAAATGTTTCAACTCAAAAATTAAATAAATAAATAAATAACTATTTGATCTGTTATGAAATAATAAGGAATAAAGAACAAGAGTAGAGAGAGAAGAGAGAGTAATTGTTATTTCTCTTGAGGAATGAAGTACAACGAAGGAAAACCCCTTTATTTATAGGGGAAAACTAACCTTGTGGTTTCTAACTTTTTCATAAATAGACATACACAATATATGGTAAAGTAGGTATTCACTATAAGTAGACATTCACTATATATGAAATATTTATAACACTCCCCCTTGAATGTATAATTGATAGATAATGTGCCTCGTTAAAACCTTACTAGAAAAAACCCAATGGAAAAAAATCTAGTGAAGGAAAAAGAGTACACATCTCTAACAATATGCATATATATTGCCTCATTAAAAAACTTACAAGAAAAACCCAGTGGGAAAAAACCTCGTAAGAAAAAAAGAGTACAACGCATATTAACTCTCCCTAATGAGAACATCCTTGAGCCTTTGCATCCCGATCTTGTGCATCATCTTCTTGAAAGTTGCTGTTAGAAGAGACTTGGTGAATAAATCAGTTATATTATCACTTGAACGAATTTGTTGCACATTAATATCACCATTCTTTTGTAGCTCATGTGTATAGAAAAACTTTGATGAAGTGTGCTTCGTTCTTACTCCTTTTATGAATCCTCTCTTAAGATGTACTATGCATGCTGCATTATCTCTGTATAAAACTGTGAGTTCATTGTCACATTTCAAACCACATTTTTCTCGAGTGAGATGTATCATGGACCTCAACCACACACATTCTTGGTTCACTTCATGAATAACTATTCTCTCAATATGATTCGATGAAGTGGCTACGATAGTTTGCTTTGTATATCTCCAAGATATGACAGTACTACCATATATAAACACATAACTTATTTGAGATTGAGCTTTATGTGGGTCATATAAGTACCCAACATCAGCATGGCCAATAAGATCGGGACTGCAATTTTGTTAACAAATTAACTGAAAAGGCTATATCAAGCCTTGTAGTATTTGCAAGATACATAAGTGCACCAATTACACTAAGATGTGGTACTTCTCAACCAATTCAAATTTTTATATTTTCCGTTTCAACAAATAATCTATTGCTTTAGAAAACTCTCCAAGAGTTTCAATAATATTCAAACCATCAATTTATCCCTTATAGGGATAATGAACAAGTTTCTCAGAAATTTTATATGGTTCAGATATTCTGAATCCTTTAGGGATTTTCATATAGAATTTTGTCATGTTATAATATTCAATATTTCATTTGTGACATCTTCGAGTGGACTGCAAATCAAATAAGTTTTATGCTTATCAAGATTCATCCTTTCATATCACTTAATAAATGTTTCTACGTCATCATGCTTAAATTAACGTAGAATTCAGATCCTTGTAATCTTTCATAATATTGTGCCAATATTGTATCAAAGATATTGATGATATATCATTTCGTATCGGTTCATAGTTTAACATAACATTTTGAGATCTCATCACTTATTATTTTCAGGTACCTGAACCTATCATAAGGTTTCATGAAATGTTATGTTGTATGCTCTTCAAGAGCACATTGCCTTCTTATTATGATTATTTGCTCCTTATTTTTCAAGGATTATTTTATTTGGAACTGATTGGTCTACCATGCTTCACGCATGCATAGACTTTGTCCTTTAGGGACATAAAATTAGAATACTTGCATTTTAATATGAGATGCTTTCGGCATTTGACTTGAATTATCTTTTGAAGAGGATCTGATGATAATTTCTAACATATTTCTTAGCTACTTATAATCACTCCCTTATTTTAGGAAAATTAACATACATTCTCCATCTTCTTTGAGGAATTCACCTTTGTGCATTATGATATATTCATTAATCATATACAACACAACAGAACTATTAGATGGACAACGTGTGGTTCGTGACTTAGAACCAACTTTGAGGGGAAATTAATCATAATTTATTGATTTAATGCACATAAGGGCTATTCTATACAACATATCATATTCTAACCAACACATGAATATTTGTTCTCATTAGCAATGGTTTAACTATTTATCGAATGCATTCAATGACAAACCATCATCATCAAGATGAATTGTCTTGATTACACAATCTGAAAATTATGCTCTTGACTCAATTTTCTTGAGCAAGCAATTTTATGAATGTTAAATTGCAGGTTGACAATAAATATACATAGTGATCATGTTATTGATGCATCTTAATAGATCACATGATAGGTGAACGGGCCCTTATTCACCTTTTATATTTTTTAGATTTTAAGGAAGTCAATCCCAAAATTAGTTCGTTCAATCAACATATCATGAGAACAAGCAACATTAAAGTTCATGAAGAATTTTTAAATTCTTCAATATATATTTAATACTCAATATGTACATCTTCGGGATGTCATAATCATTTATGTTAACTTATGAATTTAATTGTGCTAGTAAACTCCAAGTTTACCATGACATGCGTCTTTTACTTTAGTAAACTTCTTGTTTACTGTGACATGAATTTTGTATCAATAAATAATAAATTCTTAGTTTATTATGGCATGTGATTTCATCATCATGTGATTTCATCATACTTGAGTAACTTTTCACATTCATGTTTCTTACCAATGTAACTTGAAGATATTTAATCTTCCAATTATTCTACCTCTTTTAGAGGTGGATTGTGATATCTTTACAACAAAGAAAACGTTTAAGTGTATATACAGTCACATTCACCTAGGGTATAGATCTGTATTTATAATAATCAAAATTCTCATTCCCAGGAATAAAATATAATCATGCCTTAAGCGTATCAAATTATGATAGCTACTACAAAAGCAATTCCTATATTCCAATTATTCAGTTATCAGTATTTCAATACTTTAACTTACAGACCATTTTAGAATCAGGTTATGCGCTCAGTCTTGCATTCTTAAATAAGAATCATTTTAATGAATTCATGTTCAGTTACCTTACGTTCCTCAGTCAGTACTTACCTCATATACATAGTACTCTACAATTTCAATCCAGTTATTTAGGCTAAGAATAGTTTAATCTTACGTGACCAGTATTCAACTATCTGCCATTTAGTTAATCAGATAAGCTAGTATGTTTATTCATTCGTGCTCAACGCCCGTGTAAATATTTTCAGTAGTTTTAGGTGAAGTGATGTGCTAAGGTGGAGTGTATAGGTGAGAAAGTATTCAAAAAATGTGTCTAAGCTTGAAAATTTGTAGCAGCAGTGCACAAGGCTTAGCAACTCTATCTTATAAGGTGTTTTGTAGACCTTACTCCATATGACAGAATTAGACCCATGCTATGATTTCTTATTCAGATGTCTTATTCAGACCATTCCAAGATTTTCTTGCTCTTTAAAGTTAGTAGAACTCTATAAAAAGAGTATCAAGAACTGCTCCAGTCGAGTATAGGTTTTCAGCATAAGTTAGTTCGTAAAGCCAATACTTCAGGTTAGCAGTCAGGTGGACAAGTTCGTATGGTTTCCAATCTTTACATCTAGTTGTAATATCTGAAGTTTCATGAATATGGCCATTCCAAGATAGAGCATCCTAGAAGTAACGAGTTCAGTCTAGTTCATATATCATGTCTCAATTTTAGATCCTAGATATTCAGTTACGATTCAGTTCTTAGGTGCCCCGTGCATCGTCTTATGCTTTTCCTCAACACCTTAGTTAGGTCAACATTCTTTGAGGGACATAGTGTCCAAAGAGAGAGATGTACTATAACCCCCGAGCTTTCATGTCCTAAACTTTCCATTTTTTCTTCACATTAGGAATCCAGTTGGAATAATGGATACTCATAATTTAACTCTTTTGTTCTAATCTCAGCCGTATGACCATCCCTATGTCATGATGCATATCCAAGAAATTAGTTCAGTTTATGTATTCGGATTATGTATCACGATTCAGACTCAGTCCAGTTCTTACACCTCGTTCATTCATGTTTAGTAAATGATCTCAGGTTTATCAGTATTCTTAGCCTAGGATAACAGTCTTCCCTAGCTTTACCCAGTTCTATGTCCAAGATATGATTATTGTAACACCCCATGCTTTTTTATAGCTTAAAATTCATCCCTAGAATGTTAAAGACTTGCTTTAAAGGTGAATACACTTTTATGCATATGCAATTTTCAAGATCTTGACTTTACATCGCATGGGAAATTTAATAAGCTTTCCATTGATAATAAATTTGCCTAAATTTGACCCCTGGGCGAAGAGTTAGAGCCATTTTAGTAAGACAGTGTACCACCAGGTACTTTAGCGCATCATGGAGGCAGTCCAAATGGTATTTGTCATTTTCCAGTGAGACAATGTGATACCACCACGTCGTGCCACTAGTATTTTTCCCAATTGTCACTTTCCAGTGTGACTACGCGATCATGGTGCATCGCACCAAAGAGAAAATTCACAACCAGTGAGGCACCGCGATGGCACTACATCGTGCCATCACTCCAGTTCCCAATCGTCAGTTTCCAGTGACACTACGCGATAGCGCCACGTCGCGTCAGCTTACAAAATCAAAATTTTTAGTCAGTGTTTGGTTTTAATTTTGAGGGTAATAAGGTCTTTTTCCTTCACCCCCAGTCAGCCTAAACACACAATCAAACCCTTAAAGAGAACAAATTTCTTATTTTTTGACTATTTTCTTAAGAAGCAAGCCATTCTCTCTCAAAGGGTAAAACCCTAGTTTAACAAATCAAGATCAAGCTCAAGAAATCCTTCATGAACTTAAAGAATCTCACAAATTAAGGTATGTTAGATGTTCATTCATGACTCCCTTTCACCCATGAAGTCCAAGAATCCTTTTTCAAAGTAAAAAGATGATGTATTTATGATTTCCATATTTGAATTAGATTGAATTCGTGTTTATAATATTAGTTGGTTTCAATCCATGATTTAAATGTAAGTTTCATGAAATGAAATAGCATGTATAATAAATATGTGATTGTCTTGATAGACCCTTAAATTTATAAAGTGATTAATGCATCTATGATGTTGATTTGGTTTTCAATCCATGATTATGATAAGATTCATGAAAAATAAAATAGTATTTAGGGGGAATTATATGAATTACATACTAAACCCTTGAATTTGCAATTAAGTATTGTATTGATTATGTTTATGTGATGACCATTATCATGTGAAATACTCATGCTCCCCAAGTATTTGCTAAAATGCCTATGTGAACTAGATAGAGGAATCATGAGATGTTATTATGAGATCTTAATCATGTACAAGCTTAATGCATTACAAGTGTTTGATGAAATGTCTCTATGAATGAATTATGACCAAGTGAACATTATTATGTTATTCAAGATTATGATTTGCTTTACTTTTCATGCTATCGAGTCCTGGAGGTATTTAATACCCAATAATTTAGCTGTTTACCTAGATCCAGTGTAAGTTATAGAATAGTATTAGTCATGTCACGATCAGTACTCTTAGTCTGTTACAGAACTCAGTAGTACTCAGTCAATTACAGAGCTTAGGAAAACTCAATCTCAGTCCAGTCCAGTGCAGTATACTCAATTCAGTGTCTTTCAGTTGGGAGTAGGATTTAGCACTGAGTGAGAGCAGAGATGATAGCTTTCCCGTCAGATAGGTAGAGTCGTTAGTAGTAATCCCTGTACTCTAGAACTACATAGCCAGTGCAGGATGAGAAGTCACCCCTCAAACTATGCTTGACAACCTCTCAGGGGTCACCCGTCAGATTAGGCTTGGCTCCGCCCAGGTGTTACTCGTCAGTTAGGCTTGGCATCTTGGTTTTCTAGTGTTAGTACCCGTGGCACGGTATTAGCATCCTTCCAACTGGGATTACAGGTTGGTCCCCTATCGGTTTAGATTTAGGGCATGTCAGTTAGATGATTACCTCCCACAGTTTTAGTCTCAGTTTTAGTCTTCAGTTCAGAACTCAACTCAATTTTACAGAACCAGGACTGTCAGATATAATTAATCAATATTAGTTAATAAGTTATCAGATTTAATACTTAGCATAAGAAAAGCTCAGTTACAATTAATATATATATGTATATGCATAAATTGCATTCTCAGTATTTACAGTATTCTCAGATTCTCGACGTTCTCTCATGTTTAGTTATTCTCATTCAGTTAGGTATATCCTCATACATATGAACCCTGTTATTCAGACTTACCTCTTCTAGCATTACAGTACATTCCCACATTCTAACACATACTTTTCTGCACTATGATATTTCATATCATATGTTCGGACGCTCAGGTTCTCGATCATGTAGAGTAGATTTAGGTTCAGCCAGCAGCAGTAGATTTAGCAGTGAGTCCTCATCATTTGAGGATATTATACTATTTCATACTTTCAGTAGATGTATTAGTTCAGTTTATGGAGTTAGTTGGGGGGTTGTCCCGTTAAATCCACTTTCAGACAGATGTAGTTAGAGACTTTTCAGACTAGTTTTCAGACAGTGTTTGGTTTTTATTAGATGTTGTTATTTATTAGTATTTCAAATGTTTTGAGCCTTATAATTACAGTATTATTCTTCAGTGCTCTTAGCAAATATCATTCATGGGTTAGCTTGTGGTCCTTCGGGGTCGTAAGGACAGTGTGATGACTAGGGGGTAGTCTTGGGTAATTACAAACTTGGTATCAAAGTCAGGTTCAATAGAGTCCTAGGGAGTCTAAAATTTGCATCGCGTAGAGTCTTGTGCCTGGGTGTGTAGTGCGCCATACTTATGGACAGGAGGTTATGAGATGTTTTAGCAAAAGTTTCCCTTCTTTCAGTAGTCATGTCATGCGAGTGAGCATGAGATCAAGTTATAATTTCAATCTAATTCCTCTCTTCCTTATGCTTCAAGAACATTCCGTCTAGAGAAGCTTATGAAATAAGTAATGAAAATCAGTCAGCACCTCAGCTTGTTCAGGTAGATCCCCTGGACGAGCATGTCTCTCATGCAAAATTTAGAGCTGCTTTTACTGTGTTAGCCAATTCAGTAGTTGATCAGAATAACCTATAGGTTGTTGTCCTATCTAGGATTGGGGTTCATACTCAGCGAATCAAGGGGGAGAAGCATAGGAACAAAGATAGAAAGATTAAAAATAAGAGATTTAGAACAAGTGGTTTTAGGCCAACGCCAGAGAGTGGTAATCGGTTCCTATTTCATCAAAAATTCTCAGCCCCAAATCCTTCTATAGCTAGTGATCCAGTTCCAACATTTAGAAATATAAACCGAGATAGCACCTCAGACTCCAAGTCTTAGGGTAGCATGAAAAGAGGTTGTACCCACCCACTTTGCCAGAAGTATGGTAGAAATCATCCGGGTGTGTGTAGGGCTAGAAGTGGCATACGTTTTGAGTATGCCAAGTTAGGCCATAGAATCAGAGAATATCCTCAGTCAGGTTCACAGGGTCAGTAAAACCATCTTTCAGCTCAGTTCGATTGCCCGAATCAGCAGGGTACCACTTCTGGTGCCGCCTATGGGCAATGCCCAAACAGACTTTATGCACTTCAGTACAGACAAGATCAGGAAAGTTTTCTTGATGCGGTCACTGGTATGTTACAAATCTTCTATTTATATATTCATGCCCTATTAGATCCAGGAGTTTCTCTGTGTTGTTTAACTCCTTGCATAGTAGACAACTTTAAAGTCATACTAAAAATCCTAATAGAACCTTTCTTAGTGCTTAAATCAATGGGAAAATTTATTCCATCCAGACGAGTATATAGGAATTTCAAAAAAATCCCTTCAGTTAATTTCAGTAATAGAGTCATTCCATTTTAGTTTCTTTATGAATTAGTCCTTGAATGAAGGGGTAGTACCTCAGTTTTAGTTGATTTAAGTTTGAATCACTAGATTGAACTAGTAGAAAGAGAAGTTGAGAGTTCTAAGTTAGTCAGTGTTGAGGATACTATATGATGATTGTTGGGGCAATAGAAAGCTAAGAATCATGTATTAGAAGGAAGTACTAGCAGTGGACCTTACATTATCAGGAGTAGTTCTTCAGAATGAGTTTAGTGTTTATGAGCATTATCATATCTCAAACTCTAGCGAAAAGTGGTTTCAGTTTGATTTAGAGTTTATTAAGTTATTCACAGACTTAGAATGACGACATTAAGGTAAGGGGGAGATGGTAGAACAAGTAACCAAGTCATGCTTTAGATTCTAGTAGTAATGTCAGTAATGTTAGTACTTATGCCTTACATGTCAACTCTATGATTGTAGTTCATATTCATACGCATTAATAAAAATCATGTACACTTACAATTCCTAGTATAAGGTGTTCCAGATCACTTAGTGTTACGAATCATGTTCCATGAATACAAAAATTCCAAACTTAGGTCATGCCACTTATGACTCATATACTCAAATTTTATAGTATGTTCAATTCCAGTACTCATGCTACTCTCTTAATAATCAGCTAAATTTAGATTATGTCATGTATACCCTCAGTTAGACCTCTTGATAAATCCATGATGTTGATATTCTATTTATCAGGCCTCAGTTAAGTATCAAGTTTGGTGTAGTGTCCATTCATGCTTCGGGTCTGCATGTTTTAGCCTTTCAGTGAACTCCCCTTATGAGATGATGTAGTGATGAGCGATTGCTTAAAAATGAGAGAGTAGGCTAAATGTTTTATGTTAAGGAAGATTAGTGTATTCTTGATTTACACGAGGCTGTAGTCATAAAGATAGTCTTGAATGTCATATTAGTGTGTAAGTGAATGACTAGCAAGAGGATATATTTAGTTATTGAAGGGATAGGAGAAGATAAGAGAAGGTAGAGTGTGCTCATATATTTAGATCCTTAATTTATGTTAGTTTCCCTCACGTAGTTTCAGACCCAGTATTATACAGTATCTATGTTTTATCATATCCCAGCATTCAGTTCCAGTATGAATCTCAGTCACAGTCTTAGTCCAGCAATCATCTCAGTGGCTCAGTTCAGTTTTATGTTTACTTGACTATAGCGTACCGTCACCAAATATTCAGTTATCAGTATTTCAATACTTCAGCTTATAGACTATTTCAGAATTAGGTTATGCGCTCAGTCTTACATTCTCAAATAAGAATCTTTTCAAAGAATTCATGTTCAGTTACCTTACGTTCCTAAGTCAGTCCTTACCTCATGTGCATAGTACTCTATAGTTTCTGTCCAGTTATTTAGGCTAAGAATAGTTTAATCTTATGTGACTAGTATTCAACTATCGACCATTTAGTTAATCAGATAAGCTAGTATGTTTATGCATTCGTCCTTAGCGCCTATGTAAATATTTTCAGTAGTTTCAGGTGAAGTGCTGTGCTAAGGTGGAGAGTATATTGAGAAAGTATTTGAAAAATATGTCTAAGCTTGAAAATTTATAGTAGCAGTGCACAAGGCTTAGCAATTCTATCTTAGAAGGTGTTTTTTAGGCCTTACTCCATGTGATAGAATTAGAGCCATGTTAGGATTTCTTGTTCAGATGTCTTCTTCAGACCATGCCAAGATATACTTGATCCCTAAAGTCAGTAGAACTCTATAGAAAGAGTGCCAAGAACTACTCCAGTCGAGTATAAGTTTTCTGCATGAGTTAGTCCATAAAGCCAGCACTATAGGTTAGCAGTCAGGAAGACAAGTTCATATGGTTTCCTATCTTTCCATCTAGTTGTACTATCCGAAGTGTTATGAATATGGACATTCCATGATAGAGCATCCTAGTACTAATGAGTTCAGCTTAGTTCATGTATCATGTCTTGATTTTAGATCCCAGATATTCAGTTACCATTCAGTTCTTAGGTGCCTCATGCATCGTCTCAGGCTTTTCATTAGTATCTCAGTCAATTCAACATTCTTTAAGGGATATAGTGTCCTAAGGGGGAGATGTACTATAACCCCTGAGATTTTATGTCCTAAACCTTTCATTTTCTCTTCACATTACAAATCTAGTTGAAATAATGGATACTCATAAGTTGACACTTTCTTCAAATCACAGCCATATTACCATCCCCATGTCATGATGCATATCCAAGAAATCAGTCCAGTTCATGTATTCGGTTCATGTATAATGATTTAGAATAAGTCCTAGTCTCACACCCCATTCATTGATGTTCAGTAAATGATCATAGGTTTATCAGTATTCTCAACCTAGGATAATAGTCTTCCTTAGCTTTACCCGGTTCCATTCCCAAGATATGATTATAAACTTAGTATTTCTCACCGTTACACGTTCAGTCATGCATTCATAAATCCGTTCAGCCATGTACTTGATGCATCAGATATGCATGGTCAGTATGTAAACTCAGTATATCAGTAGTTTCAGTAATGTGCTCATGCTTTAGTCATGCATGTTCAATTCATAAACACAATCTATCAGTGCTTCTCCGCTAAACCAGTCTCATTTGAGGATAAATGTTTCCAAGGGTGAGATATTGTAACACCCCATGCTTTTTCTTAGCTTAAAATTCATCCTTAGAATGTTAAAGACTTTGTTTAAAAATGAATACACTTTTATACATGTGGAATTTTCTAGATTTTAAATTTTCATCACATTGAAAATTGAATAAGCTTTCCATCGATACCAAATTAGCCCAAATCCAATACCCGGGCGAAGAGTTAGAGATATTTTATTAAGACAGTGAAAATCTAGTACTTTAGTGCATCGCGGAGGCAGTCCAAATGACATTTGTCATTTTCCAGTGAGACAATGCAATACCACTGTGTCGCACAATTGTCACTTCTAGTGTAACTATGCGAACATGGCGCGTCCCGCCAAAGGGAAAATTCGCAACCAGTGAAGCACCATGATGGAATCATCGAGCCATCAGCCCAGTTCCCAATCGGTAGTTTCTGTGACATGGCGCATCACAACACGTCACGCCAACTTACAAAATTATGATTTTCAGTCAGTTCCGAGTTTTAATTTTCAGGGCACTAAGGTCTTTTTGCCTTACCCCTAGTTAGCCTAAACACACAATCAAACCCTAAAAGAGCACAAATTGCTAATTTATTCACTATTTTCTCAAGAAGTAAGCCATTCTCTCTCAAAGGGCAAAACCCTAGTTCAAGAAATCAAGGTCAAGCTCTAGAAATACTTCAAGAGCCTCACAAATAACGGTATGTTAGATGTTCATTCATGGGTCCCTTTCACCCATGAAGTCCAAGAATCCTATTACAAAGTACAAAGATGATGTATCTATGATTTAATTGAATTCGTGTTTATATATTAGTTGGGTTCCAATCCATGATTTAAATGCAAATTTCATGAAATTAAATAACACGTTTAACAAATATGTGATTATCTTGATAGACCCTTAAATTTATAAAGTGATTAATGTATCTATGATGTTGATTTGGTTTTCAATCCATGATTATGATAAGATTGATGAAAAATAGAACAGTATTCAGGGGGAATTATATGAATTTCATGGTAAACCCTTGAATTTGCAATTAAGTATTGTATTCATGATGTTTATGTGATGACCATTATCATGTGAAATACTCATGCTCCCCAAGTATTTGCTAAAATGCCTATGTGAAGTAGATAGAGGAAGCATGTGATGTTATTATGAGATCTTAATCAAGTACAGGTTTAATGCATTAAAAGTGTTTGATGAAATGTCTCTATGAATGAATTATGTATTCTTCCAGATTATTCTTTGCTTTACTTTTCATGCTATCGAGTCCTGGGGGTATTTAATATCCGACAATTTAGCCGTTTATGTCAGTTACAAAATAGTATCAGTCATATCATGATCAGTACTCTCAGTCCATTATAGAACTCAGTAGTACTCAGTCAATTAGAAAACTTAGAAAAACTCAATAAACTCAGTTTCAGTCTAGTCCAGTCTTGTCCAGTCTAGTCCAGTATATTCAGTTTAGTGTCTTTCAGTTGGGAGTAGGATTCAGCATTGAGCGAGAGCAGGGAAGATAGCTTCCCCTTCAAATAAGCAAAGTCGTTAGTAGAAATCCCAGTACTCCAAAACTGTGTAGCCAGCACAAGATGAGAATTCACCTATCAGACAAGGCTTGATACCTCCTTGGGGTCATCCGTCAGATTAGGCTTGGATCCACCCAGGTGTTACCCGTCAGTTATCCTTGGCATCCTGGTTTCCTAGTGTTAGTACCCGTGGCATGGTATTAGCATCCTTCCAACTGTGGTTACAGGTTGGAACCCTATTAGTTCAAATTTGGGGTATGTTAGTTAGATGATTACCTCCCATAATTTTAGTCTTAGTTTCAGTCTTCAATTCAGAACTCAACCCAGTTTTACAGAATCAGGACTATCAGATACAGTCAATCAATATCAGTTAATATTTTATTAGAATTCAATCATAGCATAAAGGTCAATTACAATTTGTATATATATGTACATGTACAGATTGCATTCTTAGTATTTACAGTATTCTCAGATTCTCCACGTACTTTCATGTTTAGTTATTCTCATTCAGTCAGTTATATCCTCATACATATGAATCCTTTTATTCAGACTTACCTTATCTAGCATACCAGTACATTCCCACGTAATAATGCATACTTTTTTGCTCTATGATGTTTCATATCATAGGTTCGGACGTTCAGGTTCCCGATCACGCAGAGTAGATTCAGATTTAGCCAACAACAATAGATTTAGTAGTGAGTCCTCATAATTCGAGGATATTATACTATTTCATACTTTTAGTAGATGTATTAGTTCAGTAGATGGATTTAGTTGGGGGATTGTCCCATCAACTCCACTTTCAGACGTTAGAGGATTTTTAGACTAGTTTTCAGACAGTGTTTAGTTTGTATCAGATGTTATTTATTAGTATTTAAGATGTTTTGAACCTTATGAAGTTCCTGCCTATTTTTCCATATTAATTACAGTATTATTATTTAGTGCTCACAACAGATATCATTTATGGGTTAGCTTGTGGTCCTTCAGGGTCGTAAGAATCGTATGACGACTAGGGGGTAGTCTCAGGTCGTTACAAACTTGGTATCAAATCTAGGTTCAATAGAGTCCTAGGGAGTCTAAAATGCACATTGTGTAGAGTCTTGTGCATGGGTGTGTAGCGCACCATACTTATGGACAGGAGGCTATGAGATCTTTTAGGAAAAGTTTCCCTTCTTTCAGTATTCATGTCGTGCGAGTGAGCATGAGCTCAAGTTAAACTTTTAGTCTAATTCATATCTTCCTTATGATTCTAGAACATTCCTTCTAGAGAAGCTAATGAAAGAAGTAATGAAAATCAGTCAGCACCTCAGCCCGTTCAGGAAGATCCCCTGGACTAGCATGACTCTCATGCAGAATTCAGAGCTGCTTTCACCACGTTAGCCAATTCAGTAGTGGCTCAGAACAACCTATAAGCTATTTTCGTATCTAGGCATGGGGCTTATACTTAGCAGAGCATGGGGGAGAGGAATAGAAATAAAGATATAAAGAATAAAAATTAGAGAGTCAGAACAAGTTGTTTAAGGCCAAGGTCAGAGAGTGGTAACCGATTTCTATTTCATTAGAAATTCTCAGCCCCAAATCCTTCTGTAGCTGGTGCTCCAGTTCCAAATTTTACAAATATTAGTCGAGATAGCACGTCAGATTCGAAGTCTTAGGGTAGTATGAAAAGAGGTAGTACTTACCTACTTTGCCAGAAATATGGTAGAAATCATCCGGGTGTGTGTAGGGCTGGCAGTGGCATATTTTTCGAGTTTGTCAATTTAGGGCATAGAATTAGAGATTGTCCTCAGTCAGGTTCACATGGTCAGTACAACCGTCCTTCAGCTCAGTCCGATCACTCGAATCAGCAGGGTGCCACTTCCAGTGCCGCCAGTAGGTGAAATACTCAAATTACAACTCTCTTACTAGAGAGTAATTGGTCGTTGTCAAATATATAACCCAACTAGGTTGGGGTCAAATCCTGCAGGGAATATGGTGCTAAATTAAGTTATTCATGAGTTAATTAACTGATAGTTAGAAGTTTTTGGTAAATGGGGGCTTTTTGAGATTAAACAGGTAGTTATTTCTCACTTCAAGTTTATCACTTGTTACCAATATTTTAGTGTTTCAAGTCAATATTATGGAAGAAACCAGAATTGTGTTCATTATGGGTGTTGGTGCTTGACATACACTAGTATAGATTCAACATTCTTATTACAGATAGGAATAATAGATCATCTGTATCGGACTAATGCCTAAATTTCTCTCAACCTATTTAGGCATTCAATTACCTAATCCTTTCGAACTTAGGGAATTCATATTAATAAACCAGATTTTATAAGGTTAATTAACCTTGTTACAATGTTAATTATTAAATGGAGGTTTAATGATTTCGAGGCCCTGTAGATAATTCACTTCTCACTAGATTTGATTTCTTATTTCAAGCAAATCACTAGTTAGGCATAATCTATCATTTGAAACCAATAGATAACATGTACAATAGAGGAATTATCTAGAAGTCCCTAAAAGCTCACGAATCTTGACCCACTAGTGACATTACAATACCAAAACCATAGATCCCACAATTTGGGTTAAGGAAATTAGCTACTCATGATGTAAATAGCAACAATACAAATTGCATTCATAATTCGATCGATGATAACTTACAGACTAATGATTAGCAATAGTGGTTTCTCCTTCACAATCACAGTAGGAATCCCAAGAAAAATTATATCAATAATCTCCCAAAAAGGAATTGTAATATTTCAACCCAAAACTGGAGAGAAAACTCAAATAGTTGTGAAGTTCAAGATGCCCTAGAAAACCCTCCTCTCTGACTTAAATACTCAGCCTTATTTTGGAAGTAAATCACAAATTACAACTTTTTCCCTCACACAGGTGAAGACAACATGTGATGGCCTATTAGGATATTGATGACTTATCTGACATGTCATCAACTCCTCTTCCTATTTCACGTGTTACTACCTTCGGCTGACGATAATACATGATGACTTATCAGGATTTTGACGATATATCAGACAATGTTGTCAATTCTTCACCAGTTCCTACACATTGCCTTAGGCTGATGATATTCCTAACGACTTATCAGGATATTGACAACATATCGGACGATGTCATCAACTCTTCCCTGGAACTCCTACACACTGCCTTAGGCTGATGATATTCCTGACAACTTATCAGGATGTTAACGATATATCAGACGATGTCGTTAACTCTTCAATACAACTACACATTGTCTTAGGTTGACGATATTCCTGACGGTTATTCACAAATTTGATGACTTATCAGACAAGTCATCAACTGTACTCTTCATGGCTGCTTACTTAAAATCTATATCTTTTGAATCAGTTGTTGTTGGTTTTCATACATCTTAGCTCACTTGCACTATCACAGAGAAAACAATCAAAAACCGTAAAAGTTGCTTAAGAATTTACAATTATTCTGAGTTAAAAGACTTACATGTGCTAGCATCAAGCTCGCACATCAACACTCTCAACTTAAAACAATTTCTTGTCCTCAAGCAACTAATACATTATAGTGCAACGATGTTCAACCAAGAG
The DNA here is from genome assembly GCA_026120095.1 of Capsicum chinense. Classification (NCBI taxonomy): domain Eukaryota; kingdom Viridiplantae; phylum Streptophyta; class Magnoliopsida; order Solanales; family Solanaceae; genus Capsicum; species Capsicum chinense. The sequence continues at coordinate 27,360,502 of JAPEIP010000002.1, read as the reverse complement.
AATATGAAGTACGTGCGGCAGTCAATTACCAATCGCAGTACAAAACATATTATCCTCTCAAAGTTCAAATATTTTAAAACCCAACTGTGTATCTTAATGAAGATCAACAGTGTGATACAAGGGAATCAAGATATGGCATCAAACTAGCAACAATAATCATGCATGTGTATAAGTTACACTTACCCAAACAAGTTAGCAATTCACAATATAACCAGTGTGCCCTCACAACAAAGAAGTCCCTCCTCACTCATATAAGAAATCACGTATGTAAACGTGGGGACAATCAAGAGACGCTTACTCTCAGAAAGAAGTTCCAGTCAATGTATGCCAAATACCATAAGCTTGCCCTTATTTTCATTACCGAGGTTTTCAGACACGTGAGCTAGGATAACTATAGGTTTTTTCTTTGGCTTGTAATGTAGGCTAGGGGCTGGTATGATACTCGATGATATTTAAAGTGACTAAGCCTCATTGGCACTTACACTAACTTTTGGGGTCTCACTTATTAAACTTTACCTAATCTTCTCCTTTCTTGATCACAACATATTCCAGATGGGTGCGGTATTTTTGTCAATTATGTCTTTTTTTCACAATTTTTATTTTCTTATCCTTCTTCCACCACAACCAACCTTTTATTCTGTTTTCTTATTTTACCTTTCTTTATATTCATTTTGCACTACGCATCCCTATGATAGACACCCTCAACTTAGGCTATTTACCTAAGTTAAAGTGCATAATGTACAAGGAGAACTAGGGCCAAAAAGGTTCATTGTGATAAAAATGGGAAGGTGATAGGTATAAAAACAAAGAAAGAGACATTTTGGCTCAAAATCAGGATCAAGGGATATCATCCACACAGGTAAGGTTATTTAGGCAAAAAGTGGACTAACATCAACAACGGCCTATGATCCTTTCCTAACCACTATCCTACAACCAAGGCAAGACCAACCGGGCAAGTTCTAGATTTACACACAATGGGAACCAAGTAATGTCTTACACATACATAGGTCCCAGGTATATCGCAAGCTACTACCTAGCCAGATTATACAATTTATTAGCAGTGATTATCATGTCACTAGTACTAATGCCATACAAAGATACACAGTGGTCACACATGGATGCACATCACACAGTTATAAAACATACCATTGAAGAGGTGTTTCAAAATTCAACAATGATGGCTACCATACAAACTCTCCTAGTTAAACATAACATTGAGCAAACCACCAACACAAAAAGCAAACAAATAGATACCCTAAGCAACAAATAGATACCCTACCCCAATAGAAAAGAGCATGCATTATCCCCAATGAAATTTTTTTTTAAAAAAACCAAAATTATAGGGGTTATAACATACTTATAGTGGATCAAGCACACGAATCATGGGTAGCTGATTCTGCTGCCGTATCCTCAGCTGCCATATCTCCATTGAGAGCCTCTCTCCGTTTTTATGTATTTAGCCTAGTAGTTATTGGTGGCCACTGGTTGAGGTACCTACAACCCTCTCTCATAGGGCCTCCTCCCATCTCTCATTGTCCGCTTGGGACACTTCCATTGCCTTTTTCATCTCTACTTTCTCAGCCTTCTTTCTCACCTTCTTTTTCACTTTTCTTTCTTTATCGCTATCATGCCTTTTTCTCTTACCCTTATCTTTCTTATCGCCCTTCTTCTTTCTTTGCTTCACTGGTTCCTTATTGAGATCAAGCAAGGGAACTTCATCCTCAGACTCATCAGCAACTGTATCCATAGAACCCATAAGTTGGTGCTGCTGTAATGCCCCAAAATTAACTTTTATCTTGTCCAGTGTTTCTCTAAATAATGCAAGATCTGGGGTAGACATTTCTCTCAATCGTTCATTGAAACATTTTTCCAACTCATTAACTCGACCAGGAAAAACCTAAAAGGGTTCAAGGGATACCCTGATCCTCTTATCCACGATCGAGGCAAACTAGTTGGAAAATAGTTATAGTTGTGCCTCACATCGCCTTGATTGTTTCTCCACTCTCCTAAAATTAAAAGAATTAAATATCAATGCCGATACTTGAGCTGCTGCTGTGGGGTTTACTTCATTCTCATGCACTAGATTCGCCCTTGCAGGGGGTGTTGGCTGTACGCTTTGGAAGTTTGCACCTCCACATTTTATGCTGACGGAGTACCCATAGAAGATGTTTGTAATTCAGCAACCCCGACTAGATCTAATGTAACCCCTACTCCCTTGTCTAGCACTAGCCTAGGGTGGTTTTCATCATATCTCATAGGGTCATAGGTTTTCTTAGCAGAAAGTTCATCGTCTATCCCTACAATCTCTGATATATTAGTAGCCCAGCACATCTTCGTGATGAGACAAGGAAAAGGATATGTAGTGTCGGGTCTTGATACCCAAATCTTAATTTCATCAACAATAATTTTCCCAAAGTTTAAATGAAGCTTAGCCATGAGGCTTGCGACTAACACTGCTCTATCATCACCAAGAATATTATCTCCTACCGTAGGCATCAACCAGGTGCATACTATACCCCACCAGAAGCCTGCCTCTTGAGTAAGGGAAGATTTGATGATTCTTTCATTTGGGCTAGTAAACCATTTCGGTTCTTCTTTAGCTATGATGTTGGCTAACCAAGGACGCTATTTTTCATGATTCTTTAACCGAGAGTAGAATTTTGGTAAAGTAACCTGAGGAGTGAAGTTGGGACCATGAAGGAATCTATTGATGGTTCTTACTGAGAGATCCACTATTACGCCCCTCACCGAAACTTTCTCCAAAAAGGCTTATCTATCACTTTTTCCGTTTGCTTACACATGTTTTTCAAGGTAGCCTAGTAGTTTGCATATAATTTGTGGACTAGTGAAGGGTAGAACAAATTACCTCCTTTTGTGGTTTATGCCAATTTGTGCAACCCGGTAGTAATGATCCTCGTTTCTTGAAAAATTGTCCTTTTGACAGATCTTCTTTGAGTTCTAAGAAGCACGTCATAGAAAATCATTTTTGCCCCGGGAATTTGCCATCTAGCACTTTCTCTGACACCCGGGTTCTTACATTTGATTAGATTTCCCCATATCAGAGAATCTTTACTGGTCGGTTGCTGCTTAGAAGAAGGGTTCTCTGATGAAGGTTCTTCAGAGTTAGGTTGTGCAGATGATGTATGTTCAAAAGTGGACTTTGGTTGCTCAGAAGCTATCTGCTCAGGGGTGTATGTGTAGACGATGATGGTTCTTCCATCTTACTTTGTTTATCCATCTCTTCCTCAAATTGTGGAGGAGGTAAGGCTACCTTTGTATTCTTCTTCTTTTTATCCCTTTTGAGCTGTGGATCCTCTTCTTCATAGTCAGACTCATCAAAAAGCTTCCAAGATATGCGTCCCTTAGACACCTTCTTTGCTGCTTTATGTGATTTTTTTGGTGGCATAATGAACTCTGTAACAAGAGAAAATAAATACTCAATACCCAGGGTTAAAGAACACAAGAATGGCAATCAATTTCAAAATCTCTTGAAAGGGGTTTATCAGTGCCTTTGAAAAAAGTGGTGACAACATAGTCTGATATGCTGTCACATTTGTGATAGCTTATCAGCAATGTCGGCAACCTTAAATAGAACAAGCTCCCTTTTTTTGATACTTGTGATGACATGTTCTAATAGGCCATCATATTTATGATAACTTATCATCCATGTCATCAG
>JAPEIP010000002.1:27338953-27356726 GCA_026120095.1 Capsicum chinense | reverse complement strand
AATTATTCTGAGTTAAAAGACTTACATGTGCTAGCATCAAGCTCGCACATCAACACTCTCAACTTAAAACAATTTCTTGTCCTCAAGCAACTAATACATTATAGTGCAACGATGTTCAACCAAGAGAATATGAAGTACGTGCGGCAGTCAATTACCAATCGCAGTACAAAACATATTATCCTCTCAAAGTTCAAATATTTTAAAACCCAACTGTGTATCTTAATGAAGATCAACAGTGTGATACAAGGGAATCAAGATATGGCATCAAACTAGCAACAATAATCATGCATGTGTATAAGTTACACTTACCCAAACAAGTTAGCAATTCACAATATAACCAGTGTGCCCTCACAACAAAGAAGTCCCTCCTCACTCATATAAGAAATCACGTATGTAAACGTGGGGACAATCAAGAGACGCTTACTCTCAGAAAGAAGTTCCAGTCAATGTATGCCAAATACCATAAGCTTGCCCTTATTTTCATTACCGAGGTTTTCAGACACGTGAGCTAGGATAACTATAGGTTTTTTCTTTGGCTTGTAATGTAGGCTAGGGGCTGGTATGATACTCGATGATATTTAAAGTGACTAAGCCTCATTGGCACTTACACTAACTTTTGGGGTCTCACTTATTAAACTTTACCTAATCTTCTCCTTTCTTGATCACAACATATTCCAGATGGGTGCGGTATTTTTGTCAATTATGTCTTTTTTTCACAATTTTTATTTTCTTATCCTTCTTCCACCACAACCAACCTTTTATTCTGTTTTCTTATTTTACCTTTCTTTATATTCATTTTGCACTACGCATCCCTATGATAGACACCCTCAACTTAGGCTATTTACCTAAGTTAAAGTGCATAATGTACAAGGAGAACTAGGGCCAAAAAGGTTCATTGTGATAAAAATGGGAAGGTGATAGGTATAAAAACAAAGAAAGAGACATTTTGGCTCAAAATCAGGATCAAGGGATATCATCCACACAGGTAAGGTTATTTAGGCAAAAAGTGGACTAACATCAACAACGGCCTATGATCCTTTCCTAACCACTATCCTACAACCAAGGCAAGACCAACCGGGCAAGTTCTAGATTTACACACAATGGGAACCAAGTAATGTCTTACACATACATAGGTCCCAGGTATATCGCAAGCTACTACCTAGCCAGATTATACAATTTATTAGCAGTGATTATCATGTCACTAGTACTAATGCCATACAAAGATACACAGTGGTCACACATGGATGCACATCACACAGTTATAAAACATACCATTGAAGAGGTGTTTCAAAATTCAACAATGATGGCTACCATACAAACTCTCCTAGTTAAACATAACATTGAGCAAACCACCAACACAAAAAGCAAACAAATAGATACCCTAAGCAACAAATAGATACCCTACCCCAATAGAAAAGAGCATGCATTATCCCCAATGAAATTTTTTTTTAAAAAAACCAAAATTATAGGGGTTATAACATACTTATAGTGGATCAAGCACACGAATCATGGGTAGCTGATTCTGCTGCCGTATCCTCAGCTGCCATATCTCCATTGAGAGCCTCTCTCCGTTTTTATGTATTTAGCCTAGTAGTTATTGGTGGCCACTGGTTGAGGTACCTACAACCCTCTCTCATAGGGCCTCCTCCCATCTCTCATTGTCCGCTTGGGACACTTCCATTGCCTTTTTCATCTCTACTTTCTCAGCCTTCTTTCTCACCTTCTTTTTCACTTTTCTTTCTTTATCGCTATCATGCCTTTTTCTCTTACCCTTATCTTTCTTATCGCCCTTCTTCTTTCTTTGCTTCACTGGTTCCTTATTGAGATCAAGCAAGGGAACTTCATCCTCAGACTCATCAGCAACTGTATCCATAGAACCCATAAGTTGGTGCTGCTGTAATGCCCCAAAATTAACTTTTATCTTGTCCAGTGTTTCTCTAAATAATGCAAGATCTGGGGTAGACATTTCTCTCAATCGTTCATTGAAACATTTTTCCAACTCATTAACTCGACCAGGAAAAACCTAAAAGGGTTCAAGGGATACCCTGATCCTCTTATCCACGATCGAGGCAAACTAGTTGGAAAATAGTTATAGTTGTGCCTCACATCGCCTTGATTGTTTCTCCACTCTCCTAAAATTAAAAGAATTAAATATCAATGCCGATACTTGAGCTGCTGCTGTGGGGTTTACTTCATTCTCATGCACTAGATTCGCCCTTGCAGGGGGTGTTGGCTGTACGCTTTGGAAGTTTGCACCTCCACATTTTATGCTGACGGAGTACCCATAGAAGATGTTTGTAATTCAGCAACCCCGACTAGATCTAATGTAACCCCTACTCCCTTGTCTAGCACTAGCCTAGGGTGGTTTTCATCATATCTCATAGGGTCATAGGTTTTCTTAGCAGAAAGTTCATCGTCTATCCCTACAATCTCTGATATATTAGTAGCCCAGCACATCTTCGTGATGAGACAAGGAAAAGGATATGTAGTGTCGGGTCTTGATACCCAAATCTTAATTTCATCAACAATAATTTTCCCAAAGTTTAAATGAAGCTTAGCCATGAGGCTTGCGACTAACACTGCTCTATCATCACCAAGAATATTATCTCCTACCGTAGGCATCAACCAGGTGCATACTATACCCCACCAGAAGCCTGCCTCTTGAGTAAGGGAAGATTTGATGATTCTTTCATTTGGGCTAGTAAACCATTTCGGTTCTTCTTTAGCTATGATGTTGGCTAACCAAGGACGCTATTTTTCATGATTCTTTAACCGAGAGTAGAATTTTGGTAAAGTAACCTGAGGAGTGAAGTTGGGACCATGAAGGAATCTATTGATGGTTCTTACTGAGAGATCCACTATTACGCCCCTCACCGAAACTTTCTCCAAAAAGGCTTATCTATCACTTTTTCCGTTTGCTTACACATGTTTTTCAAGGTAGCCTAGTAGTTTGCATATAATTTGTGGACTAGTGAAGGGTAGAACAAATTACCTCCTTTTGTGGTTTATGCCAATTTGTGCAACCCGGTAGTAATGATCCTCGTTTCTTGAAAAATTGTCCTTTTGACAGATCTTCTTTGAGTTCTAAGAAGCACGTCATAGAAAATCATTTTTGCCCCGGGAATTTGCCATCTAGCACTTTCTCTGACACCCGGGTTCTTACATTTGATTAGATTTCCCCATATCAGAGAATCTTTACTGGTCGGTTGCTGCTTAGAAGAAGGGTTCTCTGATGAAGGTTCTTCAGAGTTAGGTTGTGCAGATGATGTATGTTCAAAAGTGGACTTTGGTTGCTCAGAAGCTATCTGCTCAGGGGTGTATGTGTAGACGATGATGGTTCTTCCATCTTACTTTGTTTATCCATCTCTTCCTCAAATTGTGGAGGAGGTAAGGCTACCTTTGTATTCTTCTTCTTTTTATCCCTTTTGAGCTGTGGATCCTCTTCTTCATAGTCAGACTCATCAAAAAGCTTCCAAGATATGCGTCCCTTAGACACCTTCTTTGCTGCTTTATGTGATTTTTTTGGTGGCATAATGAACTCTGTAACAAGAGAAAATAAATACTCAATACCCAGGGTTAAAGAACACAAGAATGGCAATCAATTTCAAAATCTCTTGAAAGGGGTTTATCAGTGCCTTTGAAAAAAGTGGTGACAACATAGTCTGATATGCTGTCACATTTGTGATAGCTTATCAGCAATGTCGGCAACCTTAAATAGAACAAGCTCCCTTTTTTTGATACTTGTGATGACATGTTCTAATAGGCCATCATATTTATGATAACTTATCATCCATGTCATCAGTTCAGAACACAATGCCCAGTTAAATTTTAACATGATAATCATCCGAATTCTTTCTCAACACCAATGGAGTTACATTCTTAGGCTGAGCTTTCAGATTTTTGTGCTCAATGTAGAACTGTAATCCCTAATTTTAGTTTTCACACAATGCTTTGCTACTCTTTGACTCAATACCTTTGAAAACCACGGTTTAAATCATTCCCACTACTTACCAAAGAAAAGAAGAGATGAGCTTTGAGCATACCTGTTCGATGACTTAGAAACTTGGAGAATTTTGACTTTGCTTCTCCAATGGGATAGAGAAGATGAAAGGACGAGGGAGTGCTTGATTTTGAAATTCAAACCAACGGCCAACAAGGAAATAAATTTTCTTGTTTTACTAGGAAATAATAAAAATAGGCAAGAGAATAAACTAAAAATGAAAAAGAAATAAACTAAAGAAAAGAAAAATGGAAAGGTGAGAAGACTGGCATGTGGGCCGGGTCGAATTTTATTAATTGGGCCCAGGATTACATGAACCAAGGTAGAGTGTCGCTTAATTTCAAGTTTTCTGATGACAATTTTTGACGGCTTATCACAAGTGGATAGCCCAAAGTAGATGTCGTTAGCCTCATCCAGAATGTACCTCATCTTTGGATCCCTTGACGATAAAATCTGACAGCTTATCATAATTGAGATAGCTCATCATAGATGTCGTTAGCCTTATCCAGAACATACCTCATCTTTGGATCCCTTGATGAGAACTTGTAACTACTTGTACAAGTGTGATAGCCCATCGCAGATGTCGTCAGCCTTATCCAGAATGTACCTTATCTTTGGATCCCTTGATGAAAAAATCTGATAGCTTATTATAATTGTGATAGCTCGTCACATATGTCGTCAGGACTACTTGGCTGGCTACATCAATTTTATGTAGATCCCTGCAAACCTTATCAGTAAATTACGATCACCATATTTAAAAAATAAATAAACTAAATAAATGAAAGTAACTTTCATTAAACATAAGATTTAGGTTGCCTCCCAATAGCACCTGATTTAGAGTCGCGGCACGACGCAATTATCTCGATTACTCAGACTTCATCGAGATATATGGTGGCTATACACTTTATTGAGTCCATTAGAATGATGTATAGCTTTACTAACTTCCTATTTACCTTAAAGAAACTTCTGTCCTCTTTCTCGAGCTTGACTACTCCAGATGTGTAAACTTGACTCACTTTGAATGGGCCTAACCACTTTGATTTCAACTTACCTGGGAACAACTTCAGTCTGGAGTTAAAGAGGAGTACCAAGTCACCTTTTTGAAAGTCTTACTGTACAATCCTTTGATCATGGTACTTTTTCATCCTCTCTTTGTAGAGATCTACTCGTTCATATGCATTGAGACAGAATTCATCCATCTCATTCAATTGCCCCAACCTCATTCCAATTCAAATTGAGTCATCTGAGTGCCCACAATACCTTATGCTCTAATTTTATTGGAAGATGGCATACCTTACCATAAACTCTCTTCCCTTCATTATCATCCAAAGAGAAGGGCTAAACCCATTTTGAGATATAATCTACAGCAACCAAAATATATTTCAATCCATATGATCTTATAAAAGGTCCCATGAAGTCGATGCCCCACACATCAAACAACTCTACTTCTATCATCTTGGATATCGGCATCTCATGATGTTTAGAGATTGACCCTTGCCTCTGACATTAATCACATCTACTCACGAACTCGTATTCATCCTTATATAAAGTTGGCCAGTAGTAGCCACTCTGCAACACTTTTCGAGCAGTCCGGTCACCAACATGATGACCTCTAATAGGAGAAGCATGGTATGCTTCCAATATACTCAACATCTCTACTTCCAGAACACACCTTCTTATGATATTGTCTGCACATATCTAGAACAAATATGGTTCATCCCAGAAGTAATAGGTCACATCATGGAGAAATTTCTTCCTTTGGTGAAAGGAAAGATTCTCCGGGATCAATTCGCTCACCACATAGTTTGCAAAATCAGCGTACCAAGGCATTTTCTCCATAGCTGCAGCCTAGATCTCCTCATCAACAAATGCATCATTTATCTCAAGTTTATCTCGTGACTATTTATTTGCCTTCCATCCTAGACAGATGATCCGCAACTTGGTTTTCACAACTTTTCTTATTTTTGACTTCAAAGTCAAATTCTTGGAGCAGAAAAACCCATCTAGTCAACCTTGGTTTTGAATCCTTCTTAGCCATCAAATACCTCAAGGTTGCATGGTCAGTGTGGACCACCACCTTGGTCCCTAGCAGATAAGCCTTGAATTTCTCAAAAGCATAAATTACAACAAGGAGTTCCTGTTTGGTGATCGTGTAGTTCTTTTGAGCTCCATTCAGTGCTTTATTGATGTAGTAGATCAGATGAAACAATTTATCCTTCTCTTATCCCAACACAGCTTTAAGGGTAACACCACTTGCATCACACATGATCTCAAACAATTTTGACCAATCCGGTGCAACAATGATAGGGGCCTTAACCAGCTTCTTTTTAAGGCATTCAAATGCCTTCAAGAAATCATCATCAAATGAGAACTTAGTTTCCTTCTCCAAAAGTTTTCAAAGTAGATTTGCAACCTTCGAGAAGTCTCTTATAAACCTCCGGTAAAAGCCAGCATGTCCAAGAAAACTACGCACTCCCTTCACTAAAATGGGAGGTGGTAGCTTTTCAATAACCTCTACCTTGGCTCGATCCACCTCTATCCCTTTTGTTGAGATTTTGTGCCTGACAATAATGCCCTTTTTCACCATAAAGTGGCATTTCTCCCAATTAAGCACCAAATTGAATTCCACACATCATTGTGAGGCCCTACTCAAGTTCGCTAAACACAACTCAAATGAATATCCTACCAAAAAAAATCATCCATGAATACCTCCAAGGTTTCCTCAACCATATCTGAGAAAATGGACATCATAACCATTGGAAGGTGGCAGGAGCATTACATAACCCAAACGAAATTCACTTGAATGAAAATATACAATATGGGCATGTGAATGTTGTCTTCTCCTGATCTTCAGGAGCAATACAGATTTGATTATATCTAGAATAACCATCCAAAAAGCAATACCACCCCTTGACTTCCAATCGATCAAGCATTTGATCCATAAAGGGCATCGGGAGATGGTCTTTCAAATTCCATGAGTTTAGTTTAAGGTAGTCCATGTAAACTCTCCATCTCATTACAGGACTGAGTGGAATAAACTTATTCCTTTTATTTGAAACAACAATCATGCCTCCTTTCTTGGGCACACATTGAACTGGGCTCACCCATTTACTGTCAAAAATAGGATAAATAACTCCTGCGTCCAGCCACTTAATAACCTCCTTCTTAACCACCTCTTGCATCGGTGGGTTAAGTCGATGCTGATGCTTAGTGGTTGGAGTACAATCTTTCTCAAGTTGTATCTTATGAGTGCAAATTCCAGGGGGAATGCCAATAATATCAACAATAGTCCAACCTATTGCTCTTTGGTACCATTGGAGCACCGAAATAAGTGCTTCCACCTACTGCTCACCCAAATTAGCTGAAATAATCATGGGTAAGGTGTTTCCATTCCCTAAAAACATGTACCTTAGATGCCCTGGAAGTTCTTTCAATTCTAACACCGGTGTCTCTTCAATGGATGGCTTAGCCAGTGGTGTTGGTCGATTAGCAAGATCAAGATTTAGATTTTTTGGAGCATAAGAGTATGACCCCATTCCTGTCAAAGTGCAAAAAGTCTCTTCGTACTCTTCAATGCCTTTACGATCAAAATTCATAAGCACTGCAGCTAAAGGCTCTAAAACAAATTTCTCCTCTATTGGGATCTCTTGCTCATCTTCATAATATACATCAACAATTGAGAACACACTCATTTCTTGATGCTGCTTCACTGATCGGAATACATCAAATTGCATCACTTCATCATTCAGCCTAAATAAGAGCTCACTAGCTTGTAATCGAACAACACACTTCTGGTTGTGAGAAAAGGTCAACCCAAGATTATGGGAACCTCGAAGTCCACCTCGCAAACCAAAATGAAATAATCCGCAGGAAATATGAAGCTAGCCACCTTCACCAACATATTATACAAAATACCAATAGGTTATTTTACTAACCTATCCGCCATCATAAGTCACATGTTAGTGGGTGTGGGGTCTCCCAAGCCTAACTCTTTATAAACAGCTAGCGGCATCAGATTGATGCTCGCTCCCAGATCACATAAGGCCTTAGCAAATTCTAAAGACCTAATCGTACAAGGAATAGTGAATGCTCCTAGGCCTTCTTTTTTTTTTTTGTACCAATGACCTTGTATAAATAGCACTACAATGTGGAGATTGTGCACCGGTTTGTAGCTCACTACTCTTTTCTTCGTCACAAGATCCTTTATATATTTAGCATATCCTGGCATTTGTTTAAGTGCCTCTATCATAGGCATATTTACTGTCAGCTGCTTCAATATTTCCATGAATTTACTAAATTTTGTATCATCGAACTTCTTTTTCAATCTCTGAGGAAATAGAGGAGGTGGTTTTGGGAGAGTATTAACCACTACTTCCTTTTCCTTCTCTTTACCCTTTTTTAACTCATCAACCTGCTGGTGATCAGAGGGGATATCAATGCCATCTCACTTCTAAGACTCTATTGGATAACTTTTTCAAGCTCAACATCATCTTTGATCACCTCATCATTCATAACTTTGCCCACAGAAGGGCCTGCTAAAACCTTAAAACTCCGTGTAGTACTGGCCATGAACGAACCATCATTTCGAGGGTTATGAATTGTATCACTTGGTAGAGTCCCACTCATCCTATGATTTAATGTTGCAGAAATTTGGCTCATTTGTTGTTCTAACTGTTTGATCGAAGTGGAGTGCGAGTTTACCAACTGGCTTATAGAGGACAAATCAGTCTTCATTGTAGTCACCCCAGAGTTGGTAGCCTTAACTCTCTTTAATAATTTCTCCATCATGTCCTCCATGGACATCTTGCTAGAGCTAGTTGCAGCTATATCTCTGCTACTGGGAGGTACATACAACCTACTTATATCATTCTTGCTCTTCCAATTTCCTTGATAACGATCCTTATATCCATCCTTGTCATAATAAGTCTGAGCTTTATTTCCTTGTCTATTGCCTCAGAAACTCCCCTAGTTATTCAAATAGTTTGGCTCTTCTTTCAAATCAGAGCTCTCTCTACCTTGGGATGCAACCGCTTTCACCTTTTTAGTATTTGCAGATAATAAGTGCTTGGTTAGCAAATCCAATTGCGTCTTCAAGTGTGCCATGTCCTGATCCCATTCTTCATCTTTCTTACGTTGTTCTGCAGTCATGCTAACATAAATTGTAGGGATTGCTACCACAGAATCCCTGATATGCCAAGATCTACTTTGTTTGGTAATCCGATCCAACATCTCAGAGGCCTCTTAAAAAGTGAGATCCACAAATGATCCCCCTGCAGCATTATCAATAACTGTCTTAGTAATAGAGATTAAAGCCCGATACAGAGTCTCCATTAGGTGAATATCTATCATATTATGGTTTGGGCACTGCATCAGCTTCTTTTTGAACCTCTCCCATGCCTCATTAATAGCTTCAATTAGGAGCTGTCTAAAGTTACTAATCTCATCCCAAAACTGTACCCTTCTGGAAGGCATAAAGAAGCTTTCTAGAAAGCCTTTTTCAACTGCATCCAGTTGGTTATAGAATCAGGCGTCAGCTTATTAAGCCACAATATTGCCTCCCCAGACAGAGACAACGGAAATAAACACAAACGGATAGCATTCTGTCCTACTCCCAAGTTATCAAAGGACTTGCAAATAGTGATAAAGTTCACTAAATGCATATTGGGATCATCTCCTGGGAGTCCAACAAACAACCCCTTCAGATGGAGGATTTGAATCATTGTACTGGAAATATTGAACTTTGATCCTGGTGCTAAAGGTGGAGGAATAATAGCTTCAGTAGCACCAGCTTCATCCATTCAGTCATCATCATCATTATGATCATACTGGACAGGTTAGCGATCCAGTCTTACTCGGAACAGATAATTTTTTTTCATATTTTGGTTTACCGGTGCGGCTATATTTTTCACGTACCTTGGGTTGGCGGGATTCAGCAATTCTTCATCTCCCAAGTCCTCTTCATCCAGATTTGGTACCCAACCTGGGTTATCTATATTCTGTTGATTTACTTGAGCCCTAGCCAAAGCGGCTAGTCTTCCTGCTTTTTATGGGTATGCCATTCCACTGATCAATTGAGGTTCCGGATGTACTGGTAATAATGGTTTACCTGAACTCCATGTACTTGGAATACACTCTAATTAACCTATATAGAACGAAAACAACAAATAAAAGTAAAATTAGGAAACCTGACTAACAGTTAATTAGCACACATAAACTTAATTGACAACTGTATTCTCCGACAACGATGCTAACATTTGATACGCCCAAATTATAACTCTCTTATGAGAGAGTAAGCGGTCGTTGTCAAATATATAACCCAACTAGGTTGGGGTCGAATCCCATCGGGAATATGACATTAAATTAAGTTATTCGTGAGTCAATCAACTGATAGTTAGAAGTTTTTGGTAAATGGGAGTTTTTTGAGATTAAACAAGTAGTTATTTCTCACTTCAAGTTTATCACTTCAGTGTTTCAAGTCAATATTATGGAAGAAACCAGAACTGTGTTCACTATGGGTGTTGGTGCTTAACATACACAAGTAGAGATTCAAAATTCTTGTTACAGATAGGAGTAATAGATCATCTATATCGGAGCAATGCCTAAATGTCTCTCAACTTATTTAGGAATTCAATTACCTAATCCTTTCGAACTTAGGGAATTCATATTAATGAACTAGATTTTATCAAGTTAATTTACCTTGTTACAGCATTAATTATTAAATGGAAGTTCAATGCTTCCAAGTCTTTGTAGATAATTCACTTCCCACTAGATTTGATTTCTTATTTCAAGCAAATCACTAGTTAGGCATAATATATCATTTGAAAACAATAGATAACATTTACAATAGAGGCATTATCCGGAAGTCCCTAAAAGATCATGAATCTTGACCCACTAGTGACATTACAAAACCAAACCCATAGATCCCACAATTCGGGTTAAGGAAATTAGCTAGTCATGATGTAAATAGTAACAGTACAAATTGCATTCATAATTCGATGGATGATAACTTACAGACTAATGATAAGCAATAGTTGTTTATCCTTCACAATCACAGTAGAAATATCAAGAAATATATATTAATAATCTCCCAAAAAGGAATTGTAATGCTTCAACCAAAAATTGGAGAGAAAACTCAAATAGTCATGAAGTTCAAGATGCCCTAGAAAACCCTCCTCTCTGCCTTAAATAATTAGCCTAATTTTAGAAGTAAATCACAGATTACAACTTTTCCCTCGCATAAGTGATGACAATATGTGATGGCCTATCAGGATATTGATGAATTATTAGACATGTTGTCAACTCCTCTTCCTATTTCATGTGTTTCTACCTTCGACTAATGACAATACATGATGACTTATCAAGATATTAATGACAAATCAGACAATGTAGTCAACTCTTCACTGCAACTCCTACACACTACCTTAGGCTGATGCTATTCCTGATGACTTATCAGGATGTTGACGACATATTAGACGATGTTATCAACTCTTCACTGCAACTCCTACACACTGCCTTAGGCTGACGATATTCCTGATGACTTATCAGGATGTTGACAACATATCATACAATGTTGTCAACTCTTCACTGCAACTCCTACACACTATCATAGGATGGCGATATTCCTGATGGCTATTCACAAAGTTGACGACTTATCAGACAAGTCGTCAACTGTACTCTACATGGCTGCTTACTTAAAATCTATATCTTTTGACTTAGTTTTCATTGGTTTTCATACATCTTAGCTCACCTACACTATCACAGAGAAAACAATCAAAAACCACAAAAGTTGCTTTAGAATCTATAAATATTCTGAGTTAAAAGCCTTACATATGCTAGCATCAAGATCGCACATCAGTGGGTAACGCCCTAACAGAATTTATGCAGTTCAGTCCATACAAGATCAGGAAAGTTCTCCTGATATGGTCATTGGTACGTTACAGATCTTCTATTTACATATTCATGCCCTATTAGATCCAGGAGCTTCTCTGTCTTATGTAACTCCTTGCATAGCAAACAACTTTAAATTTATACTAAAAATCTTAACAAAACCTTTCTTAGTGCTTACCTTAGTGGGAAAATCTATTCCAGCAAGACGAGTATACAAGAATTTTAGAAAATCCCTTTAGTTAATTTCAGTAATAAAGTCGTTCCATTTCAGTTTCTTCATGAACCAGTCCTTGAATGAAGGGGCAGTACCTCAGTTTCAGTTGATTTAAGTTTGAATTTCTAGATTTAATTAGTAGAAAGAGAAGTTGAGAATTCTAAATTAGTAGAAAAGGTATATGATGATTGTTGGGGCAATAGAAAGCTCAGACTCATGTATTAGAAGGAAGTACTAGTAGTATACCTTACATTATTAGGAGTAGTCCTTCAGAATGAGATTAGTGTTTATGTGTATTGTCATATCTCAAAATCTAAAGCAAAGTGGTTTCAATTTGATTTAGAGTTTATTAAGTTATTCACAGACTTAAAATCACAGCTTTAAGCTAACGGGGAGATGGTAGAACAAGTAACCAAGTCAGGCTTTAGATTCTACTAATGTCAGTAATGTCAGTACTTATGCCTTACATATCAACTCTATGATCATAGTTCATATTCTTTCACATTAACAAAAATTATGTATATTTATGATTCTTAGTATAAGGAGTTACAGATCACTTAGTGTTACGAATCATGTTCCGTGAATACAGAAACTCCAAACTCAGGTCATGCCTCTCATGACTCATGTACTCATGTTTTATAGTATGTTCAATTCCAGTACTCATGATACACCCCTAATAATCAGCTAAATTCAGATTATGTTATGTATACCCTCAGTTAAACCTCTTAATAAATCTATGATGTTGATATTCTATTTAGCAGGCCTCAGTTAAGTATCAAGTTTGGTGTAGTGTCCATTCATGCTTTAGGTCCTCATGTTTTAGCCTTTCAATAAACTCCCCTTATGATATGATGTAGTGATGAGCGATTTCTTGAAAGGGAGAGAGTAGGGTAAATATTTTATGTTAAGAAAAATTAGTGCACGCTTGTTTTACACGAAGCTGTAGTCATGAAGATAGGATTAAATGTCATGTTGGTATGTAAGTGAATGGTTAAAAAGAGGCTGTATTTAGTTGTTAAAGGAAGAGGAGAAGATAACAGAAGGCAGAGTGTGGTTGTATATTCAGATTCTCAATTTATGTCAGTCTCCCTCACGTAGTTTCAGACCCAGTATTCATACAGTATCTATGTTTTATCATATCTCAGCATTCAGTTCTAGTATGAATCTCAGTCACAGTCTTAGTTCATCAATCAGCTCAGTGACAGTTTAGTTTTAGGTTTGCCTGACCATAGCATACAGTTACCAGTTATTCAATTATCAGTATTTTAATACTTCAGCTTACAGACCATTTTAGAATCAGGTTATGCTCTCAGTCTTGCATTCTCAAATAAGAACCGTCTCAACAAATTTATGTTCAATTACCTTACATTCCTCAGTTAGTCCTTACCTCATATGCATAGTACTCTACAGTTTCAATCCAGTTATTTAGGCTAAGAACAGTTAAATCTTACGTCACCAGTATTCAGCTATCATCCATTTAGTTAATCAAATAAGCTAGTATGTTTATGTATCCGTGCTCAGCGCCCGTGAAAATATTTCAGTAGTTTCAGGTGATATGCTGTGCTAAGGTGGAGAGTATACAACAACAACAACAAACCCAGTGTATTCCTACACAGTGGGGTCTGATGAGGATAAAATCTACGCAGTCCATACCACTACCCCCGAGAAGTAGAAGGTGGAGAGTATAGTTGAGAAATTATTCAAAAAATATGTCTAAGCTTGAAAATTTATAGCTGCAGTGCACAAGGCTTATCAACTCTATCTTAGAAGGTGTTTTGTAGGCCTTACTCTATGTGACAAAATTAGAGACATGTTATGGTTTCTTGTTCAGATGTCTTATTCAGACCATGCCAAGATTTTCTTGCTCCCTAAAGTCAGTAGAACTCTATAAAAAGAGTGTCAAGAACTTCTCCAGTCGAGTATAAGTTCTCAGCATGAGTTAGTCTGTAAATCCAATAGTACAGGTTAGCAATCAGGCGGACAAGTTCGTATGGTTTCCAATCTTTCCATCTCGTTGTACTATCCGAAGTTTCATGAATATGGCCATTCTAAAAAAGAGCATCCCAGTAGTAACGAGTTCAACCTAGTTCATGTATCATGTCTTGATTTTAGATCTGATATTTAGTTATGATTCAGTTCTTAGGTGCCCCATGCATCATCTCATGCTTTTCCTCAGTATCTTAGTTAAGTCAACATTCTTCGAGGGACATAGTGTCCCAAGGGGGTGATGCACTATAACCCCCAAGCTTTCATGTCCTAAACCTTCCATTTTCTCTTCACGTTACGAATCCAGTTGGAATAATGGATACTCATAAGTTTACTCTTTCGTTCCAATATCAACTGTATTACCATCCTCATTTCATGACGTGTATCCAAGAAGCCAGTCCAGTTCATGTATCATGATTCAAACTCAGTCCTATTCTCACACCCCGTTCATTCATGTTCAGTAAATGATCTCAGGTTTATCAGTTTTCTCAGCCTAGGATAATAGTGTTCCTTAGATTTACCTAGTTCCATGTCTAAGATATGATTATAAACTTGGTATACCTTACCATTACATGTTCAGTCATGCATTCATAAATCCGTTCAGCCATGTACTTCATATATCAGATATGCATGGTCAGTATGTTAACTCAGTGTATCAGTAGTTTGGGTTCCAATCCATGATTTAAATTCAAGTTTCATGAAATTAAATAGCATATATAACAAATATGTGATTATCTTGATAGACCCTTAATTAATGCATTTATGATGTTGATTTGGTTATCAATCCATGATTATGACAAGATTCATGAAAAATAGAATAGTATTCAGGGGGATTATATGATTTGCATGCTAAACCTTTGAATTTATAATTAAGTATTATATTCATGATGTTTATGTGATGACCATTATCATGTGAAATACTCATGCTCCCCAAGTATTTGCTAAAATGCCTATGTGAAGTAGACAGAGGAATCATGAGATGTTATTATGAGATCTTAATCATGTACAATCTTAATGCATTACAAATGTTTGATGAAATGTCTCTATGTATGAATTATGACCAAGTGAACTTTGTTATATTATTAAAGATTATGCTTTGCTTTAATTTTCATGCTATCGAGTCTTGGAGGTATTTAATACCCAACAATTTAGCTATTTACCTAGAGCCAGTGTCGGTTACAGAATAGTATCAGTTATGTCATGATCAGTACTCTTAGTCCGTTATAGAACTCAGTAGTACTCAATCAATTATATAACTTAGGAAAACTCAGTAAAATCAGTCTCAGTCCAGTCCAGTTCAGTCTAGTATACTCAGTTTAGTGTGTTTCAGTTAGGAGTAGGATTCAGTACCGAGCGAGAGTAGGGATGATGGCTCCCCCTTCAGATAGGCAGAGTCGTTAGTAGCAATCCCTGTACTCCAAAACTACATAGCCAGTACAGGATAAGGATTCACCCATCAGATTAGGCTTGACTACCTCCCAGGGGTCACCTATCAGATTAGGCTTGGCTTCGCCCAGGTGTTACCCGTCAGTTAGGCTTGGCATCCTAGTTTTCTAGTGTTAGTACCCGTTGCACGGTATTAGCACCCTTCCAACTGAGATTACAGGTTGGAACCCTGTTAGTTTAGATTTGGGGCATATCAGTTAGATGATTACCTCCCACATTTTCAGTCTTCAATTCAGAACTTAGCTCAATTTTACAAAATCAGGACTGTCAGATACAGTCAATCAGTATCAGTTAATCAGTTATCAGAATTCAATACTTAGCATAAGAAAAGATCAATTATATTTTATATATATATACACACACAAATTGCATTCTTAGTATTTACAGTATTCTCAGATTCTCCACATACTCTCCTGTTCATTTATTCTCATTCAGTCAGTTATATCCTCATGCATATGAACCCTTGCATTCATCCTTACCTCATCTAGAATACCAGTATATTCCCATGTACTGATGCATACTTTTCTAAACTATGATGTTTCATATCATAGGTTTGGACGCTCAGGTTCTCGATCACGCAGAGTAGATTTAGATTCATCCTGCAGTAGTAGATTTAGCAGTGAGTCCTCATCATTCGAGGATATTATACTATTTCATACTTTCAGTAGATGTATTAGTTCAGTAGATGGAGTTAGTTAGGGGATTTTCCCATCAATTCCACTTTCAGATAGATTTAGTTAGAGGCTTTTCAGACTAGTTTTCAGACAGTGTTCAGTTTTTATCAAATGTTGCTATTTATCAGTATTTCAGATGTTTTGAACCTTATGTCATTTCAACTTGTTTTTATGCATTATTTTAAGTGTTTCATACATTTATCATTCAAAACTAATGATAAAAGACCTAAAAGAGACTATATATATCGTATATTACAAAAGAAAGACAAAATGACTCCAATGCCCTTAATGAGGTGGAGTGGCCATGGAGTGTCATTTAGGCAAGTCTAAATGACCAAAATATCCTCAAGGATAATTGACCAAAATGCCCTTAATAAAGGGAACCAAAAGTGTAAACCACCAAGTATGGCCTAAACCCGAGAGTCCTCAAGTCATCAAGGCTCCAAGCAAACTTCCACACTCGGATTTGTTTAATTGCATGCTCAAGATGACCCCTTCAAGTATAATCCCGTGCCCTCCATGTGACCAAAGCTTGATTCATCACATAGTGACTTTGAATGATGTCATCAAAAGCTAAGGCGGCCATTTGTCTTGTATTATCCTCTCCTTCTTGAAAAGCATTCGACCTCAAATCCGTACCTTACAAAACTAGAGAAAGAAAAAAACACAACAACCTTATGTCATGAGGGTTAGGGTTAGAACTATAATAAACATCATCACGCTAAGGTGGAACATACTTGAAGTATATCCAAGGATCCTTTGAATAAAATATTAAAAACTCAATGAAATATGTACAAAGGATTTGGTTATGGGATTCACCAAGAGTGATACTTTTCTTGTCATGTAGACCAAGCAACAAGTTGGATTCACCAACATATCCATTTCTACATTTGGCACCGGGGTTAAACGGGAAGAATGGCCATAGACACGGGTCTAGACAACACTCCCTTTTCCGTGGTCTCCACCTAAATTAAATGGCATACTCTTTACAATAGCATACATATCATCCAAAGCAAATAGAGAGTAGAGAAAGGTATCACTCAAGTCGACTTATACTAAGGTGCCCTCATGTATGTACTCACTGCTCGTTTCCCAATCATCACCATGAGTAATCTCAATAATAAAGTCACACAAAGTAGAAGGAGAAGTAGTTTCCAAGACCACATATCCCTTACCCTTAAGAGTACTCTCATCTTCCAAGAAGATATTTCTATCTTTAGGAGGAATGTTGTCACATCGTAGTGGGTTAGCATATCGCTATAGTTTCTAAGGCAAGATATACCATCATTTTCACCACTAGGTCTATTAAGAGTGTTTATATCATCTTCAAATAAGAAATTATACCTAAAGAGAGCATGATCTATTTCACGGGCAGATTCATCACAAACACGTTCATCACTCTCTAAAAGATCAATATCAAGTTTCAAAGAGATTTCAAGTACAAGATTATCCCAAGAATAGCTCTCGGGTTCACTCCCATTTTGTTGACCAACATTTTCAAATACTTCACTCACTTGAGTTCTATTAAGCACATCACACATAACCTCAAGTGGCGGGCAAGTTTCA
>JAPEIP010000002.1:27265227-27289280 GCA_026120095.1 Capsicum chinense | reverse complement strand
AGGGGCCTGGTAGGAGGTGGGATAGGGGTGGGTAGGGGATGGGGATGGAGGGTGGTAGGAGTGGGGGTGGTAGGGGATTGAGGGTCAAGGTAGGAGTGAGTAATTTTGATAGTTGTATGAATATTTCAACTTGAGAGTGAGACTGAAAGAGAGTTTTGAAAAATGTTTTATTTTTCTTAAATTTGAGAAAAATAAGTTGATTTGAAAAACATTTAAGCCAATGAAAAAATTGTAAAACATTTTTCAAAAAATGTTTTCCTTCATAACAAATACACTCTATGAGAATAAAACTCAATTAAAGAGAAAATAAATATTTTTCATGATGAAATAAAATGCAGTATATACTTAATAGATTTTCTTTATTTTATTCAAGGTTCAACAACTAGTCTTAACCATAAAAAGGAAAGATAAATTTTATTCAAAATACAACCTAGTTCACTTTAAATTTTGCGATTATATATACATATTAAATAAAAATATACTATTATAACTTTAGCACTTGTTAAGAACCTAATAATGAAAACTTACATGCTTATTCTCACATAAATAAGTAGAGACTTGAAAAAATTAACTTTAATAGTATAAAGGAAGAAAACAGATTTTACAAATATCTTTTTAGGACATATACATATGATTTTACTAGTATAAAATCAGGTACAACATATGCAGTTTATAGTTAAAAGTACATAGATGAATTAACAAACTGTGAAATAATCATAGAAACTCATAATCAAAACATGATATATTTTACTGCTCAAATTAAAAATGTTACAAAATCAGCATCATAAACAAAATAAATAACTTTTAAATACTTATAATTGAAAAAATCAAAAGAATGTTTCAAGAATACCATTCCTGAAAATTGTAAATATACTATTATTGTTAGTAAATTTTAAAGAAGAGATGCTTTGACATGTATTTTAAAAATTCAGAACTGACACATTTACGTGTATGAATAATGTATAGATAAAGCTAATTTCAAATTCTATGATTAAAAAATAATCAATTCATGAAGTTCTTTCATTTCATGCCTCAGACCAAAAGAAATTCATTTCTTAAACCAAAAAAAGATCAATCTTAATGGTTATATAAATCGAAAAGCGCAACAAAAATTCAAAAGCTCAAACTGAAGTTATAATTTTAATTTTATGGGTTCTAAATTTTAAAATAACATCTTTAATTATGAACAATTTAATACAACTGTATAATTAGTGAATTTCTTAACCCAAATATATTATATCTGATTTTAGAAGATGCATGATATCTTTACTATCATTAAAATATTTCTTGAAACACTCAAAATACTAAAAATATCTAAAGCAAAGTCTTTTTAACAGAGACTAAATAATTGACAACATCATATATAGGAGCTTTGGCTAGATAAACTAAATGCAGGATCTTATTTTCAGGAAAATAACGATACAATGTAACAAATCAAGACTTCGAGAATTCAAAAAAAAAAAAAAAATGTCAATCCTGTAAACAAAAAAATGAGAAATTTATCAGCAAATTAAAATTCATCATTCAATTTACTAAAAAACACTATCAAATTAATATAAGAAATAACCCGAAAAGAGAGAAATAAGAAACATAACGCCGGATAAAAGAGTTGAATGTGAAGATATATATATATATATAATTAGGGGGTTCATCTGAACTCTCTTCGACGAAAAATTATACTATTTCTATATAGTGAAAATTATTTTTTATGTATATATAATTGATGTTGAACCCCTTTCGACTAATTCGTGTGCCTACATTTTTTTATTTTGAACCCCTTTGGTGAAATGGCTCCACCACTATTTATATATGAGAATTTATCAATAAACCCAAAAATTTATCATTCAAATTCATTTGAAAAGCACTATAAATTATTATAAGGAAATACATGAAAAGAAAAAAAAAGACAAGAAAGTAATGCCTAAAAGGAGAGAAGAATTGAATATGAAGAAATATACATACATATCTAACTTTAAAATGATAAATTTCTACATTTAGTAATAATTTATCTCTAAAATATCTATTTACTCATAAGAAAATAATTTATCATTACACAGACATCTATGTCTTTTAAATTATAAAATTCATAATTCTTTTTCTTTTTTTAAACTTCGTTCAAATCAAACTAACTCACATAATTTAGCTGGAGGGGGTATAACACTTGCATCTTTAGTCACATTTGTCGCAATTTGTCTCTCCAAAACTCTTTTTACTCACCCATTCCAAGAACTCCTTAAAGTTCCCTTTTCACTAATCTCTAAACTTACATTTAGTCAATGTTTGTGATCAACATGTCTAGCCAATCTATTTTCTTATTATTTTGATGAGTTGAGAATTTGTCATCAAGATTTAAAGATGAATTTCATAAAGTGATAGTTACACTAACTATATTATACGAGGTGGAGTGTTGATTATAGTAATTCTCATGCTCAAAAAATAAAGATAACAGAAATAAGAATGCTTAGACGAATGTATAGACATATTAGGAGAGATAACACTAAGAATGAAGATATACAAAATAATGTGAAAATAGCTTCGTGATGAACAAGACGTGAAAAGTTATATTGAAATATTCCAGACACATGAAGAGGGGAGCACACAAACCCCAGTGAGGAGTGTGAGGTATTGAGGGTGGTAGGACTAAGGAGAGATAGAGCTAAACCAAGGAAGAATTAGGGAGAGTGTTAAATATTGATTCAAAAGTCGTTAGTGCTTCCTAGTTAGTTGGCAGAGTAACACGTTTGTTAGGAGTCCTAGTTTAGTTAAAACATATCTCTGTTAGTTGCTAATAATTAGGTTAGTAGATAATTAGTGTCAAGTAAGTGGGTATGTTTTTCAGTAAGTGGTTAGTTTTTTTTATTGCTATTTAAAGAGTCCTATGTAACTTGGTTTAGTTGTATGAATGAAAAATAAGTGAAGTTCTCTGCAGCTATATTCTTCTTCTTATTCATTGCTTCTCTTTTCTTTAGTTCTCCAACAGAGAGGTGAGTAGACATGACATGACACAACTCTAATTCACTGAAAAAGATGATCCTAGATAGAAAAATATAGAGGATAAGAATTAAAATAGAAGGTTAGTGAATAATTAAGTGTGCTCACTCTTTCCAGTAGTCTTGTTAGTGTTCGAGATAACCTGATAAAAAAACCATTATTTAAGGCTAAGTACTCTTGATTTCAGAGTATTTAGTGGCTGATTTAGCACTGCATTAGATCCTTACGAGTTTAAATTAAATTGCTACTCCCTCCATTTCAAAATAAATAAATTATTAAGCTATTTTTAGTGTCCAAAATAGGTGAATTGTTCATTACATATTGACAATTTCTTCCAATTTTACCCCTTCATTTAATGAGGTTTTTAAGTAATTCACATTTTCTAGGAGGGTAATTTAAAAATAATTAAAAAAATAACCTACTATTTATGTACAAAATTTTTTTTTTCTTACGGAATGCGCCATACCCCAAGCTATATTGTAGAGCTAGTTTGTATCCAAAGCTAGCAAAGAACCTCCATAGACTATATATTGTTATCTCGTGCGATGGTTAGCAAGAACCAGGTTCTTTAAGAACAAGAAGGCGGGCCGAGAGTGGGTTTTATAGCAAATTCCTTGTTCTACTTCTCTCTTTTCGATCAGTCCGAACTTCTTTGTTGATGAAAAGAAATCTCTGAAATCCGCTCCTCAAATGGCACAATGTCAGGTCTCCCGATAGCATTTCTTACCCCAAATTCAGAGATTGATACTCGCCTTTCCATCTGTGATAAGGCAATTCTTTCCTCCGCGGACTTTACATCAGTCTGTTGCTTCAAGAACGGAGGCGTGGGACAGAAACTCATTACAGGTGACGAGAAAGGAGTAAATTCTTCTACACTGCTGAGCTAGTTGTCTTTCCATCATGAGCTCTCTTCTGACTTCAAACTCCAACATGCGTCTTCAACCAATCTCTTCTGCAATAATCTCCTCTCTAATAAGCTCCTTCTCGATCTCTCTTCTAAGTGCCTCACGCATATTGGCGGGTTGGTGTTGGATATGATCAAACCTGTTTTCAAACTGAGGCCCCACATAGCCAGCTGAAACGTGTGATAAACATCGCAAAGAGAAATAATTTAGTCACAAAATACAATGTACACCATACAATGCAGGCACCATTCAATCAAGAGATATCAGGTACAACATAAAAAACCAAACTTGGAATATATCTCTGTCAAGTAATTACACTTCATCAACTTCAGTTTTGTATGTTGCTTGGACTCTTTAAAAATACCAATAGGTACGTGTCGGGTGCGGCAACATTTTTGAAGAATCCAAGCAACATAGATTCAAGGACATTCAACTAATCAAAAGTCGATCTTTCGCTTAAATGAACACCTCCAAAACAAATAATTCTCTTCTTAGGATACAACAAACACTTTACCAGTTATCTAAAAGTTTAAAACATAAGAAGGTTTAGTCTTAAAAGGTTTTATTGTTTCAAAAAGTAATAACCTTTCCAAACAGATACTTTTTTTCTACTAATAAACTGTCAAAAATCAAATTTGCCACCAAGAAAATAATTTATTTTGCCGAAATGCTGAAAGATTTCCCGAATCCCGCAATTTATTAACTTTCCTAAAAAAAAAAAAAAAAAAAATCACCTCTTTACTCAATCACTATTTACATTTCAATTTAACAAATCACACGACAACACTAACACTACTCTCCACCTCTTGAATTAACTATCATCCAGATTAACGAAAATGTCTCCAAATGTATTTCGCATAGGCAAACACAGAACGCTAAACTAAACAGAAAATCCTTTCTATCAATACATAGTTGTTCATCTAACAAAAATAAAAAGAGCAAAAATCCCAGCTCCGCATCTGATTGCTCTCATTGCATTTTTCAATATTAGATTTCTTGAACCCTCACATTACCAACTTCCCCTGAAAAATCACACTCTTTACTCCATAACTATTGCTACTCTCCAATCTACAAACCAAGAGACAACGCTAACACTACTCTCTGTCTCTTCAATTAACTATGTTCCTTTTTTTTTTTTTTATGGATAACTGTGGTGTCCGGACGAGCTTGCACACACCTCGACTAAATCACACTCTTTACTCTATAACTATTGCTACTCTCCAATCTACAAACCACAAGACAATGCTAACACTACTCTCTGTCTCCTCAATTAACTATGTTCTTTTTTTTTTTTATGGATAACTTTGGTGTTCGGACCAGCTTGCACACACCTCGACTAATTACAGAGGATATTTGTCACCTCCCACTAGCAATTGGTACCAGCCTTCAGGTCTATGCACCAAGGCTAGGATATATGAGAAGAAATCACCTAATGTTTGTTTGTCTCCATTGAGATTTGAACCTGAGACCTCATGGTTCTCACCCACTTCATTGACCACTAAGCCATACCCTTGGGTACAATTAACTACATTCTTATCAAGATTAACCATAAGTCTCCCGAATGTACTTCACATAATGTAACAAAAAACACAAATAAAACCCAAAATCCCTTCCATCGCAATAGAATTGTCTATTGAATAGAAAATATTGCTGACACTACTCTCCGCCTCCTCAATAAACTACATTTTTCTTTTCCAAAAAGTTAGTTGGAGGTAGCTGGTTTGCAATAACTTTAGTCTACCCTTTGGCACAATACATACATGTCCTTTAACTTGACAGCATAATACATAAACGTACCCTTTAACTTCCTTAAATCATATCTATGACTTTCAATTTTGAGTGTGCACAAGTAGACACTTAAACTTGTATAAAGTTGAAAAAGTAAACGCACACGTCCTATGTGGCAGAATACACGTAGGACGCCATGTAGGATAAGAATTGGCCACATAGGATATATGTGTCTATTTATTCAACTTTATACAAATTTAAGTGCCTACTTATGAATACCCAAAATTAAAGGTGATAGATGTGTTCTTCAGCCCAAGTTAAAAGACAAGCTTAATTTCTTCATTCAATCTATTTAAGTGCCTAATTGTTTATAATTGGTGTCTTATTTCTAATCTCTTAACATAACTACTTTTTCTGTGGGGCAGATAAAGTTGCATATAATATATTGTGATTTGATCTTTATTCAAATTCTGCACATAACAAAAGTTTTAATGCATTAAAATGTCTTTTAAAAAAAAAATATTCAACAAGTTATACCACACTGCTAAATATAAATTTGATTATTAAGAGCAAAAACTGAAAATGAACTTACCTGAAAGATTAAAATTAAATATCAATCTATTTAAAGAACAAACCGTGCAATAAAATGAGTTTAAATTGAACAAAATGACCAATTTATGGACCATTTATTACTTCTTTCGCTTCAATTGATTTGTCGGACTGACTTGATTTTTATCTTATCGGATGTCCCTGAAGGGATGATTTTAACTTGATAAGAAACATTCTTTTTTAAACGAACTTTTGGTAAAACAAAAAAAAAAAAGAAACTCATAAATTGAGCGGAGGGAGTAATATTTAACCACTAACAAGATAATAACTATACCCATAGAACTGTAGTTTTCTTTTAAAGAATTGAGAAGGTAAAAACTAAACTTTAGCTCAATGTATACTACTATTAGTAGTTCTATTGAAACAATTTTTACAAAAACGAAAACAAACACGTCATAGAATGGAACTGAGGATGTTCTATTTTGCTTTATACCATTAAAAGGGAAGTCTGATGCACTAAAGCTCATGCATGGAGTACGGAAAAGAACCAGCCCACAAGGGTCTATTATGCGCAGTTTTATCTTGTATACAAGAGGCTCTCTACCATTAAGGCATACATTGTCAAAGCAACATCTTCTTTCAAACCTGTTTTGAAATATGGTCTTCAAACATGTGAGACTACTAAGTCTCTTGTTGTCAATGCAACAATCTAGACGCCGTACCGCTGATGTCGGGCGGCAATGGCCTTTTCCACCAATCTCTTCTCCTCACAGTTCCTTGCCAGTTTTTCCTCAACAGACATTCCACCATCCCTCCATGGCACCAAAAGCTGCGACGCAATGGAATCTCCGGTAAGTGATCCGTAGTCACTTAATGGTGGTGCAAAAAGTCGTGGCACTGGCGACGAAATCGAGGTTCCGATCAATCCATATTCACTTCCAGGAAGCACCAACTCTCTCTCCAGCCAATTAATTTCTGATTTGATTTCTCGATTTCTCAAATTCTCCTTCTCAATCTCTATCATAATAGCTTCTCGCATTTCTCTGTAATTCTGAAATCTGTGCTGAGGAATACCCAATTGTTCACCTACATTGCTCGTTGGCGGAACTGAGTACCCAGCTGAAACAGGAAAAAGCAACAAGTTGAGGCAGATTTAGAGCGAGTTCAGCAGATTCGACTCAAACTATGTGGAGGCAGACGAATAATAAAAGTAACCGGTTCAACTAAAACTAATACTTTTAATAGAGACAGCAGATTCAACACAAACTATGTGTAGGCCGACGAATAATAAAAGTAACGGGTTCAACTGAATCTAATATATTTGACAGAGACAGCAGAATCAACTCAAAGTGTGTATAGGCAGCCGAAGAATAAAAGTAACAGTTCAAGTGAATGTAATACTTTTGATAGACGCAGCAGAATCAACTCAAGCAATGTGTAGGCGGGCGAAGAATAAAAGTAACAGTTAACTGAATGTATTACTTTTGACAGACGCAGCAGAACATGTGTGGGCAGGTGAAGAATAAAAGTAAAAAGTTCAACTGAATGTAATACTTTTGACACACGTAGAAGAATCAACTCAAACTAGGTGTAGGTGGACAGAGAATTAAAAAACAAGTTCAACGGAATCTAATACATTTGGCAAGCACAGTAGATTCACTTCAAACTATGCATAGGCGGACGAAAAATAAAAGAACGAGCTCAACTGTATCTAATACTTTTGACAAAGTAGATTCAACTTAAACTATGTGTAGGTGGATGAAAAATAAACGTAACGAGTTCAACTAAATCTATTACTTTCGACAAAAGACAACAGAATCAACTCAAACTACATGAAGCGGACAGAGGATAAAAGTACTGGCTCAACTGAATCTAATACTTTGACAGAAATAGCAAAATCAACTCAAACTATGTGCAGGCAAACGAAGGATACAAAGTAACAGGTTCAACTTATTCTGATACTTTTGACAAGGAATAGAAGTAACAGATTCAACTTAATCTAATACTTTTGAGTTTTGACAAAGACAGAAGATTCAACTCAAATTATATCTAAAAGGCATTGGATTCTGATTCTAAATTTTGACAACCCAAAAGACAAAAGGAGGTTGATAGCCAAATGATAAAGACATAAAGTAATCAGAATACACAACAATAAAATTAAAAAATTGGAGAGTTTTAAAGTTTATCGGCAAATTTAGGACAAGTTTAGCAGATTCAACTCAAACTATATATACATATTAGAAGAAATTAAATCAACAACAACATATCCAGTGTAATTCGTGAGTAAGATTGGGGAGGTTATGATGTATGCGGATCTTAGTCCTACCTTTATGGGGTAGAGAGGTCATTTTCGATAGATATCAGGCAAACAAAGTGTAATCAAAGTAGAATTAAAAAAAGTAAGAGCAGCAAAATAGTAAGATACATCGACCAAATGAAGCAACATGTAATAATGAAAATCAAAGAATAAATCAAAAACACAACAATAAATTCAAAAATTAGAATTTCAAAGCGGATTCAACTCAAACTATGTGTACGTATAAAAGAATATTAAATTTTATACATATAACAAAAAATCATACTGATTCTGATACTAAATTTGCCACTAAATGGACCACATAAGTGGCAACTTATGGACCGAAATTAATAACTTTGATATATACCTTGTATTGGTTTTAAACTTATACTATCCAATTGACTAAATAAAAACAGTCTCGTGCACTAAAGCTCTCATTATGCACGGAGTCCAAGAAGACCCTGATCACTTGTACACAACCTTATCTTGTATTTTTATCAAAAGTTGTTTCCACGCTTTGACAATAAATTTTAAAATGTACAACAACAACTTACACAGGTATTCTAACATAGTGGGGTCTGGAAAGGTAGAATGTATGCAATCTATACCACCACCTCAGAAGTGAGTTAGAGTGGTTGTTTCCAATATACCCTTGGATCAAGACAAAATATAGTCTAGATAAAGATGTAAGAGCTGTACAAAAGTCAGTGAGGAGTAACACAACAACGGATAATATCAGAACAATACTATCGCAAAATAATACTATGGGTGATCTAACCGAAACAACATATATAAACAGTAATCCAAGAAAAGAAAACTATAGCACTACAATGATTACTAATATATTACTAATAAGGACAACACTCCTACCTACTAGTATGGACGCACTCCGACCTCACCTTCTACTCCAATTTGGGTTCACCACACCCTCTTTTGAAGGTCATATCCTTGGTAAGCTGCAAAAACACCATATCTTGTCTAATTGACTCTTACTAATATTTCTTTGGCCTACTTCTATCTCAATTTTACAAAAATTAAGATTCATAAACTTTAAATTCTGAATCCCAACTCAAAAAACTAAAAAAAATAATAATTAAAAGAGAAATAGAAGAGACCTGGAACGGGTTGATTGATGAAGAAACTTTGAGTAGAAGACTGAGGCCTGTACGTAGCTGCTGAAGATGGATAGGTTTTTGGATAGTACTCCCTCTGTTCCATAATTGGAGTAAGTGAATTATTGACATACTGCACACATATTATTCTCAAACTACTCTATAAAATTTAATTTTAATTATTATCAAGCTACACTTAAAAATTTAAATCATTGATCATGATAATTATTTTTAAAAAAATAAATCAAATAATAAATAAATAAATAAAGACAATGAAATTTCTTGAACTCGTTACATAAAAAAATTCAAATAAAAGATAAAAATAAAAATAAATTCCAACGTCAATCTTAAAGATTGAATATTATATTAATCTAAACATTAAAAAACACTTCAACAATTCATGAAATATAGGGAATAATATTTTCTTCTTTTAGATTGAGAAATGTTCATCATTGGTAAAATAAAGTTGGAAAAGGAAAATGAGAAACTGAATAGACCCCATTAACACGTGTAACTTAGTAGGCAGGATGTTAATTCTAAATTTTGATTTGAAATCACCGTCTATTTATTTAAAAAAAATCTGCCCCAAATTTTAAATTTAGTTTCAAATGTTTCAAGAAATAGAATTTCAAATTGTGATTATTTTATAAAAAATGTAAAATTTAATCAATAAATTTATATTTTGTAACCCATCATTTTAAATTTTGTACCAAAAACTTATGCTCGACATGAATAGATTATTTATATTATATAGATGGATACTATTAAAGAACATCTACTTCTTGTTATTGTTGAGTTTTTAGACCAGTAGATCATTATAAAATTATGTGTATAGAAAGGGGTACTCAAAAGGGTAACAATTATAATTGTGATTTTTTTATTTTTATGTGTTTTAACCGTTTTTCTCTTTTTTGTAGTTGTTGCATGCTAATGTGAATTGTGGGAATTGTCGATGTGGTCCCGATATATCTGGAATGACTTTAGAGAGTTTGAGATTATTTGAGGCTTTAAAAGTCATTAATTTGATTTTGATCGATATTTTGAGTTTTGGGCTCCAAATGACGATTTAGACAATTCCATTAGATACAAAATGTCGATTTAGGGTTAGGAGTATGGTTAGTTCGAGTTTCGGGCTTTTAATTTGCATTTTGACCCTTATTCTAAAAACTAGTTAAAATAAACTTTTAAGGATCTCAGGGGGTTATTTATTGTAAATGATCTCTTTTCAAAATTTGATGTCGCCATTGAATCCAAAAGATCAAAAATAGCCCAGTAACATATCAAGTTTACTTTGATGGGATCCCAAACGAAACGCGAGAGTCTGTTCCGAGAATTTAAATACATGCAAAATCAGTAAGGGTGTTGATACTTAGTGTATAATGTTTTTTTCTTTACGAATGTAGGCCCTTGGCCATGAACACAGAGAAGGAAAATCTCCTTCATCGCGATCGTAAGGTAGTGGTCGAGATCGTGAAAGGTTATCGAGTTTCGATCGGGTTCCCTCTTTATCGAGAAATCGATCAAACCATTGCTAACACAGTGGTTTTGGGTTATCATCCTTTGCAAAAGCAAAGGCCATTTAGCCGGCCTGGTCGTTGTTGACCCTCGCGAATGTAAAGGCTATTTAGATGGCCTAGTCTTCATTGATCCTTGCGAACGCGAAGGATTGACCGCGTTTATGAGGTACTATTCACAGAACATTATAAATACTTCAATTTTGTGAATTTCACCCTTTTTGGACTTGAAATCTTCGGAAAAGGGTGATTTCTTGAATTTTCTTCATCACTCATGCTTGAGTCTCATGCTTGAGTAAGCTCTAAATTCTTATTTCCACGAATTCTTATTGATTTTATCTTCAAAATAGCTTCACAATCTTGATTTCAAATTGGACTTTTGGGATTTTTATCGATAAACTCTAAAATTGATTTTATCAATATGCCAGCTCATGGGTAAGTTTGGGATCACTTGTGGTTCCAAGCACCGTGTACAATAGGTGGGTAGTCTTGGATCGTGACAAACTTGGTATCACATCCTAGAGTTCAAGTGTCCTAGGGTGTCTATGAAGTCATGTCTAGTAGATTCTTATAGAATAGTATAGAGATGTCTGTACTTTTCTTCGAGAGGCTACAGGGCATTTAAGAAATATTTCCCTTCTTTAATGTCTCGCATCGTGTAGGAGAAGTGTCCTCTAAGAAATTTATACAAATTCTCATCTTGCTCCATTCATGTCAATTCTGCCTTATTTTTAAGGTAACAAATACAGTGAAGCTTAAGTCCTTACAGATAGAGTTTTCTCTGACAATCCCCACAGATAGTTATGAGATTGCACACAGGCTCGAAAGTATCCCATCAGTGCTTTTTAGTTCTAAAGTTTGAAAGACTTCATTCATATTCATAAAAATCATGCACTAAGTCAAAGTCAGATGTGCTTTCAAATCCCTTCTCAGAATTCTTTGATAGCATATGATCTAGAAGTAGAAACATAAACCCAGAAGTTTTGTAGCAGTAAAGTGGGATAGTGTTTATCCGGAATTAGTAGATTATGTATCCATGGAGCTAGTTGTATGAAAGGTGAATCAGTAGGCTTGAAAAAGTGTATGCAAGAATTTGAGTTTGTTGATTCGAAACTTAGTATGATGATGTTGGGTATGTTAGTGTAGTGAAAATTCTTTAGGTTTAGGGAAAAATATAAGTTTAGAGATATGATATTGGTAGGCTATGAAGGAATTTAGTACGGTTCATTGAAGGTTTGGAGATATCCAAGTTAAGTGTTAGAATCTAAGTTTGAATCTTGGATGATTGAGCTAATAGAAGGAAGAGTTGAAATTTTAGATGGTGTAAAATCATGGTATGGTGATACTCTTGAAAATTCTAAGTTAGTCAGTGTTTAAGTTTTTATATGATGATAGTTGGGGCTATAGAAAGCTAAGAATTGTATATCAAAAGAAAGTACTAGAGTGGGCCCTACATTCTCAGGTTTAGTCTTTCAGGGTGAGATTATGATCTCTGTGTGTTGTTATATCTCAGACTCTAGAGTAAAATGGTTACAGTTCAGTTTAGAATTTATTAAAAAGTCCACAGACTTAAAACGTTGGCGTTAAGCTAAGGGGGAGATGATAGAACAAATAACCAAGTCAGGCTCTCAGATTTTAGCAGTGACACTAGTGTATTGTAGAACAATATTAAGGGAGAAAGATGTCTGACCCATTCTTATTTCAGTATTTGTATTTCATTTATCACGACATCTACTTATGCCTTACAATTCAAGCCCATGATCATAGCTTATGTTCATACACTTTCCATTGAATTATATATGCTTTCAGATCCTTGTATGAGGAGTTGTAGTTCACTCAACAGTGCAAATTACATTTCCTGAATTTATGAACTCCAAACTTAGGTCATGCAGCTCATGACTCATGTACTCATGCTCTATAGTATGTTCAATTCCAGGTACTCATGTTAAACTCTTAATGACCATTGAAACTCAGATCCTGTCATATGTCCTTAGTTTAGATCTCTGTAATGAATTCATGTTGTTGATACTCTATTCCTCAGGCCCCAATTAAGTGTCAGGTTACGTATAGTATCCTTCTATGCTTCAGAATCTCATGTTCTAACCTTTCAGTAACCTCTCCTTATGAAAAGATAGTGATGATGAGTAGCTATTTAGGTGTGAGAGAGTAAATGTTTCATGTTAAGGAAAGATTATAGTATGTTTGTTTTATTTAAGGCTATAAGAGTAAAGGAATATTGAAGATAGGCTTGAATGTCATGTTTGTATATATATGGATAAATGCATTGTGCATTAGTGATTTCCTGGTAAGAGATTGAATGTAGTTGTTGAAGTGGTAATAAGAATTATTCATGAGATGAGAAGCTGTGAAAACGTATAAGGTATTAAATTCATGGTTCAGACTAGCACTATGGAGTTATGTGCAGTACCTTGTGATTTCGAGTTAGGCTTAAACATAGTGGGAGTATGTAGCTCAACTCAGACTTTGATTGGAGTAATTATATGTACCCATGTGAGTATTTAAGGAGCGAGGCTAAGTTTGAATTGCTCAGTTGTATTGCCTAAGGCCTAGTAATTCTATCATAGCTTATGTTTCATAGGACTACATTCCATGCTATAGAATTGTAGCCATGTTATGATTCCTTATTTAGATATGTAAGAACCCGTAAAAATCTTAAGCTTAACTCAGTCCTTTAGAGCTTGAAAAGAGGTCCCAAACTTTGAAATTTCAGCTAAGTGTTTACACTTTGAATTATTTTATCCTTCATAAGTTGGCAATCCTAGTTTACGATCCTTACAACCTTAAAGTGTCAATTTTTGGATTGAATCATAATCAGGTATGTCAATAGGTCACTTCGGGTGAGTTTTAGAATTTTTGGACCTCGTTTGAATCAAGTTTGAGAGTAAAAAACAGTGGATCGATGCGATCTCGACACGTCGCATCGCCAATCGTGTTGATAAATATTTTTCTCAGCTCCCAGTGCGATTTCTAGTGAACTAACGCTAACTCGACGCGGCGCGTCGGTTTACGCGTACTGAGCACAGTTTTTGCTCTTTTAATTCCTCTTCCAGAGGGGTATTTAGGTCAATTTTTCTACTCCTATTCATCCCCCAAAACACGTAATTAAGCCTTTCTAAAGGCAAATTTCACTCATTACTCATAAATTCTCTTAAGAACAAACCCTAACACAACAAAGTCAAGATTCAAATTTCAAGAAATTCACTGCAACTTTTAGAGAATTAACAACCAAGGTATGTTGGGTGTTCATCTATGGTTTCCTTTCACCCATAGAGCCCAAGAATCCATTTTTAAAACTTTAAGATTTTTTATTCCTGATTTACATGCTTGAAATTGAATTGTATTCATGTTCATGATATTAATTAAGTTTCAATCCATGATTAATTATAGATTCCATGAAATTTAAATAGCATGTATGTTGAATTGTGGAATTCCCATGTTATAGCCCTTGAATTAGCAAGTTTGGGTGTTGTAGTTGCAATATTTATATGATGTCCATGATTATGTGTTGTTTCCCGTGTGTTCGATAGAATGTCCATGTGAATTTAATGGTGAACTTATGACATGCTAGTATATGTACAAGCTTATGCCCTATAAGTGTTTGATAAAATGTTTCTATGAATGAATTATGAACAAGTGGATATTGATTTACTTTTAAAATTCATGCTATACTTTACTTTCCATGCTATCGAATCCTGGGGGTATTCAATACCTGAAAATCTAGCTGATTATCTAAAGCTATAGTAGTTATAGAATAGTCTCAGTAATATCATGATCAGTAGTATTCAGTCCGTACCTAACTCAGTTAAACTCAATGAACTCAGTTGAGTTCAATCAGTTATATATCACGATAAAAAATAGTTTAGTCCAACCTAGTACAGTTTAGAAATCAATCTAGTGTCTGTTCAGTTGAGAGTAGGATTCAGCACCAAGTGAACCCAAGGATGGGGACTAACCTGCTAGTAAAAGGTGTGATCCTTAGAAGCAATCCTTGCGTTCTATAACTACGTAGCCAGCGTAGGTTGAGACACCAACCTGCTAATTGAGGGTTGATGAGGTGTTCTACCTACTAGTTGAGGGTACCACCATTCTCATTCAGAGCACGTGCTAGATAAGGGTGACTCAGTACTTGTCTTTACCCGTGGCACGGTACTGACACCCTTCCAGCTGGGGTTACAGGTTAGAACCCAATCAGTTCAGAGAGGGTCATGTCGGTTAGATAATTACTTCCCATAGTTTCAGTTTCAGTTTGAGACTCAATATAAAGCCTCAATTCAGTTTCAGAATTAGGACTATTAGATACAGTCACCCAGCTCAGTACAGAACTCAATTCAGTTCTACAGAATCAGGACTGTTAGAAATAGTCACTTAATTAACAAAAATTTAGTTATCAGGTGAACTCAGGTATCAGTCATTTAGTTATCAGAACTCAGTACCCAGTATTAGCATGACCTCCATTACATCATGCATAGTTAGGTACATATCATTGCATAATCAGTATTTACAGCAGTTTCAGATATACATGTACTCTCATTCAGTTATATTCATGTCATTCAGTCAGTTATTGTTTATGCTTATGAACCTATGCATATCAACCTACCTCACTTAGCATACCAGTACATTCAAAACAATGACGCATACCTTTTTTTTTGCGCTATGATGTCTTATATCATAGGTTCAAATGCACGAGCTCCTGACCGTACTTAGCAGTCTAGCCTATCAGTAACAGACTTAGTGTTGAGTCCTTATAATTCGAGGACAAATTTTTTATTTCAGTATTTCAGTATATTTTTAGTACTTGGAGTTAGTTGGGGGCTTGTCCCATCAATTCCATTTTTAGACAGTTCATTTAAAGGCTTATCAAACTAGATTATTTCAGATAGACGTTCAGATTTCAATTTTTCATTATCAGTATTTGATGTTCAGATGTGAACCTTATAGAAATTTCAGCCCATTTTTCGTATTTCATTATTATTATTTAGATATTGCAGTAGGTACCAGTCATAGGTTAGCTATTACTCCTTCGGGATTATGAGCACAACTTGACATTCGGGGTACAGACTCGGAGCGTTACAAGATATCTCAATCATATCATGCTCAAAATTTTTTTGCTCCATAATCTTATTAGAACCTCTTAGAAAGAGTGTTGAAGAAATACTCTAGCTAGGTATAAGCTTTTAGTATAATTCAGTCAAACAAGTTCCTATGGTTTTCCATCTTTCCATCTAGTTTTACTATCCGAAGTCTCATGAATATGGCTATTCCAAAAGGTAATTTTGTTTTCATCTAGGTAATTTGCAAATTCAGCTCAGTTCATGCATCATGTAGATTCCAGATATTAAGTCATGATTCAATCTGTAAGTTTTTCGTGCATCATCTAACTCTTTCCTTAGTATTTCAGCCAAGCCAGTATCATTCGGGGGACGAAATATCCCACGGGGGAGATGTATTGTAATACACCAAGTTTTTAAGTCCTAAACCTCTCATCTTCTCTTCACAAAACCAGATCCAACTTGAGGTAATGGTTACTCGTAATTTGACTCTCTCGCTTCTATCTCAGCCTTATAACCATTCTCATGTCATTGCATATGTTCATGAAATATGTTTAGTTCATGTGTTATGCTCAGACTCAGTTATGCAGTCATGTTCCAAGTTATGCATGTTTAGACATGATCTCAGTTGCCTTAGTACTCTTAGTCTAACCAGTCTCATTCGAGGATGAATGATTCCAAGGGGGAGATAATATAACACCTCACATTTTTTCAGGCTAGACTTTGAAGAGTCGTTCTTATAGGTGTTAACTCTTATCCCATGATTTACTTTTTAATACATGTGTCATGATATTTATCATAGTGTGTGAAGTGCTTTTGAAGTGAAAAATATTCATAGGAATCACTTAGAACAAAGTTGAGCTAAAAGTCTTTGATTCGTCTAAAGTTTGGTATTCGATTCTATAAAGGTCTACTTTGAATGTATATAACTTTTTATATACGTAAAATTTTTCATCTCAACACCCACCAAATTGTAGTAATTGAGTTAGCTTTTCAACGATACCAATTTTTCCTTAATCCCATACCTGAGTAAAAAGTTATGACCTTTTTCGTGAGAGGCAGTAAGCGGTCGCGATAGCCCCGCACAACGATGGCTATTCGACCTGACCAAGGGTCGCATCGTGATGGCTAGAAAACCCGACTAGGGGTCCCACCACGATGGTTATTTCCATGGGAAAAAGAGGCCAAGGGGTATTTTAGTCCTTTTCCCTCAACCCCAGCCGTCTAAAAACGATTTATAACTCAAAAAAGGGCATTATTTGCCCATCTTCCTCACAACAACTCACGTAAAAAATCCTCCCCTTTTCCAAGAGCAATAATTCAAGTTTTTCCTCTTAAGAACACAAGGATTCATGCTTCAATTTCAAGATTCCTTCAAGAAATCTAAGAGTTCTAGATTCCAAGTTCAATAAATCTTCAAGAAATATCAAGAATAGAGTTTCTTTTACAAGTTCATCATTCATGTTTCAAGATTCAACCTTTCTTCACAATCCAAGAAAATTCAGGTATGTGGGAGTTCATCCATGAGTCCCCTTTCACCCATGGAGTCCAAGAACCCTTTTTGGTTTTAAATTATGAGTTTTACAAGTTTAAGTTAAACTAACTCCATGAATCTCTTGTTATTTTGATTTCAAGTTATGATTTTAAGTGCTTTCAAGTGGAATAAGTCATTATGTTTTGAATGTTTCAATTCCCATGTCATGTTTAGTTGATTCAGGATGAATCCCCAAATTACAAATTCAGCCATGAAATCCTATTATTTTCTCATGTTTAAGATATTCTTATGTATAAGTTTGTGATTTTCACATGTTTGTTGAAATGCCCATGTTTACATTTTTGAATCATAATCACTTATTACAGTATTTCAAGTTTGATATCATATTTTATAATCATTTAGTGTTGGTGGGTTATGAACACCTGATGCCTATGTGATTTACCTAAATTCAGTTTTTCAAGTACTTAGTTAATCCATGAACCATATCAGTATACTCAGATATTCATATTCATGATGAGCATTACCGGTCTATATGTTAATAATTACCCTAGAATCCATATGCACTGTTATTTTCAGAACACCATGACCTAGGTTTATCAGTTATCAGTTATCAATGCATGCACCAGTTAGTATTTTAGTATCTTTTAGTTGGGAGTAGGATTTAGCACCGAGCGAACCTAGGGATAGGGGCACACCTGCCAGTAGAGAATGTGACCTTTAGTAGCAATCCCCGAGTTCCAGAACTATGTAGCCAGCGTAGGTTAGAGATGCCTACCTGCCAGAGGAGGGTTGACAAAGTACTTATCTGCCAGTTAGGGTGACACTATCTTATTAGAGCACCTGCTAGTTGAGGGTGACTCCTTAGTCCTTCGAGACACTAGTTAGTGGGTCCACATAGCTAGTGTTAGTACCTGTGGCATGGTACTGACACCCTTCCAACTGGGGTTATAGGTTGGATCCCAATTAACTCAGATTGGGGCATGTCGATTATATGATACCTCCCACAGTCTCAGTACAATATTTAGTATAGTTTCAGTTTAGGTTTGCTTGACCAAGTATATAGACTTTCAGTTATTTAGTTATACAGTTTACAGTCTTTCATATTTCAGACTTATTTTAGTTTACAGATTTATTCTTTGTCTTGTATTCTCAGATAATATAGTTTTCACAC
Source organism: Capsicum chinense (assembly GCA_026120095.1). Taxonomy (NCBI): domain Eukaryota; kingdom Viridiplantae; phylum Streptophyta; class Magnoliopsida; order Solanales; family Solanaceae; genus Capsicum; species Capsicum chinense. The sequence goes on along the minus strand of JAPEIP010000002.1, from coordinate 27,270,450 downwards.
ATTCATGCTTAGTTATCTCATGTTGTTTAGTTAGTCTTTACCTCATATGCACAGTACTCCATAATTTCAGTCTAGTTATTCAGACTAAATACAGTTCACTCTTACATGACCAGTATTTAGTTATCAGTTAATCAATATACAGATACCAGCTAATCAGTATCCAGATACCAGTTATTCAGTATTCAAAAGTAAGTTATTCAGTATTCAGCTATTAGTAATTCAATTAATCATATCAGATTAGTATATGATGTGTTTGGTTTTGTATGTTTATGCATTCGTTTTCAGTATAATTGTATATTCAGATCCCTGAGTTATATCAGTTTTCATCACATAGTTTTAGACCTAGTATTCATACAATATCCACGTTTTATGATTTTTCAGCTTCAGTTCTACTTATATTATAAAAGTAAAGTTTTAAGAAATTAAGTATAGTCATTCACCATCTTATCATATTATATTTGCTACGCATTTTTTAAGATACTTCAGCTTTCAGTTTATTTTATGCTCTTGGTGAGTCTACTAACACTTAGTATGCATGTTTTTTAAGATTTTGTACCTATTCAGTTTTGCGTATTGCATTCACCCCCACTTACTCAGTACATTTCAGAAGTATTGATCTACATATATGTCTATGTGCTACATTATCTCATAATGTAGGTACCAATTATAGCCTAAGCATTATAATCAGACTATTGCAGCTTCCAACCAGCAGGTGATGAGTTCTCCTATTTTTGGGACTCCAGTCAGGTTTAGTTCATGTAATATAATTGTATTTTTGATTTTTCATATATATTGATTAGTGGTAGTTTGAGGCATGTCTTAACTATCTATAGTCAGTATAGTAGAGGCTTCATAGATATCAGTCAGAATCAGTCATGTAATTTGAGTTCTTTCCTTAGTTTTATCAGATTGTAAAATTTTATCAGTTATATACTTATTCAGATTTCATTATGATTATGTTCTCGCACAACAGAACTACCTATTTAATAGATTGAATTAATTGCTCAAGCAGTATGCCAGCTTATGGGTTAGCTTGGGATCACTTGTGGTTCCAAGCACTATGTTATGACTAGGGGATAGTCCGTGTCATGACACAATTACATGATAATAGCAGATTCAAAGGTGCTTTGTTGGGGAGGAAGAATTCAAGTCCAATGAAATGAATTGTTATAATGCAACAAGTACTATTTTGTGGCCCAAGATAAGTTTAAAAGTAGGAATATTAGGTCTAAAATTTAGCTTTAAAGAGGTCCAAAGTGGCGCCCAAAAGAATATCAATTTTAGCCCTTAAGTGGAGCTAAAATTAGCAGCCTAATCAAAGCCTAGATAAAGCTCAAAAGCCACAACCAAAATAGCCGAAATGTCTTTCGTTCAACTCAAATATTAGGTTTAATTTCTAACTCCGGCATCAAACTATGATTTTATTCTTAATTTCTAGAATATTCTTTTAAGGTTTTATAAAGTAGGGTTTTCCTTCATTTTCGCTGGCCTACCAGTGCTAAAAAGTTGTTTCTCTTCTTATTTGTTCAAGCTCCAATCTTTCTCTGTACAGAGATATCATAGACTTCAACTTTTATCCACAGTATCTGAAAAATCACCTCAATCAGGAAATTTTTAAAGGATTTCATTCAGCTTTATCTTAGATGAACTTGGTGAGTATTTTCAACTCTTATTTTTTGCCTTGTATTTTTGTGAGGCTGATCTTTCGACTTTTTCATTTTAACTGCCAGACTTTCCTTTTATGAGTTGTGATATCTATTATTTTTTTGTTGTTGTACAAACCATCTTTATCTGGGATTTTTCATTCTTCCGATGAGGTATGCCTTTTTTAAGATAAATTGTACCATCTTTATACCTTTATAAGTTTTTATGTTGTTATAATGTGTATCCCAATCCCTGCAATGTTGTTATAATGTGTATCCCAATCCCTGCAATGTTGTTATAGATTGTGTAGTTCTTGATGTCCCTAGTATAATCTGACAATCTATATATCTTTCTTCTTATAAGTTTTACTGCTTTTTGTGGAATATCTTGTTTAGATTTGAATTTTTATGCTTCCTTCGTTGTTTCTCTCTTGTGAAATTGGTCTTGTATAATCCTAAGAGATGTGATTTGTTATTTATCAATATTTAGAATTTTTTAACAATGATTGGTAGCTAAGCAAAATTGTTAAAATTGAGTCTATTCGATCTCTCCAAAGCCCCTAACCTCATTGTTATCAAGCTAGAATAAATAATTTTCTATTATTGGAGAGAAATTAGAAGTTGTGAATTTCTTTGAGAAACAAAATTAAGAGTAAGATTAATAGGTCAGCTAGTTATGGTAATGTTAGTTATGTTTTGTTAAGTTTTTGTAACTTGCTAGCAATAATTTTATATTTATTAGTTTAAAGATTCGGTATTGTTGTATATTTTTTTATTTTTTAATTGTGAGTATTTAAATGACTTAGTTTGTTAGAAGTGTGAAGCTTGCAACTTTCTCAATTTAAAAAGTAAAATGTATCCTATTTAATTTATGAATTCATACGATGATTTTAGCGTTTGTTAATTTGATCTTTATATTTTTTATCATTAGCTACATAGTCTGCCTCTTTTCATACAAATCAGAACACTTGTATAAGTCCTAGGAAGAATCCGCAAGACCTTTTTATCTAGCTTATATTATTCAAGTTAATTTTTGTATCTCTATTTATTAATGTGTGAGCAATCATGTTAATAGACATTATTAGATTCTTCACTAGCTCCGAAGTAATAAAATATTATCATTTAATAAATACATATAATTACAAGAATTAAAAGTGAGTTGAACTGAATCTTGAATAATATTTATATTTTCATTTGTACAATTAAGATCAGATACGGAATTTCTAATAGAATGAAAAAAACTTGTTAAGTCTAGACTGTATTTTTTATTTGTCTCAAAAAGTATCTTTTTCATTCAATTGAGTTTCACACTTGTAGTAAACTGTTGTGCTCACATTGATGTTGAGGATGAGTCTCAAAATCAATAATTGATAGTCCACGTATTTCCTAATTTGTGTATCAAACACATAAGTTAAACAATTTAAAAACACTAAATTTTATAACTTGACTTGCTTCTTGATGCTTAAGTTGTTGAAAGGAAGTGACTCATAATGGTGAAACTTTTGAACCGTGGATATGAAGATACTGATGTGATGAACGAGATAAAATTGAAAATCGTGAATTTTATAACACACGATCTGCACATTAACAATTAGATAATAAGTTCCTGACAGCTCTAATCATATAAAAATTGCGAGAAACTTAATATAAATTATCAAGCATCTGATTGATAATGCATAAATTGAGTATTTGAGAATCCATAGTTTTTAGTTTTATCTCAATGCCTTCATATATAGATCCTCCGAAGCTTCGCCATTTTTAGCCATTTTCTTTCAACGGCTTAAGCACCTGAAGCAAAGTTATAAGATTTTGTTTTTTTTTTGATTGGTTAATTTATGTGTTCGATATGTGGATTGAATAAAAAGGATTTCAACTGTTGACTTTTTGATCCATCTTCAACATTAATGTGAAAACTTTAATTGACTATGAAAGCAAAACTCAATTAAAGAAAAAGTAAATCTTTTTCCAAGTACAAATAAAGTATAGTCTAAACTTACAAGTTTCCTTCATTTTATTCGAGATCTAGCATTAGTCTCAACCATACAAACAAAAAGAATAGATTTATTCGAGCTACGATTTATTCACTTAAATTTTGCAATATATATATATAGAGAGAGAGAACAGAAAACTATAGCACTTCGATGACTGCTAATATACTACTAATAAGGACAACACTTCTACCTACTAGCATGAACACACTCCGACCTCACCTTCTACCCGAATTTGGATTCACCACACCCTTCTATTTAAGACCATATCCTTGGTAAGCTGCAACAACATCATATCTTATCTAATTATCTCTCCCTAATATTTCTTCGAGCTACTTCTACCTCAAATTTATAAAATTTATGATTCATAAACTTTAAATTCTTAATCCGACTCAAGAAACTAAAAAAACAGAGAGAGAAAGAGAGGGAGAGAGGACACATAGTAAGAAAAAATAAATTAAGATATAAATTAAAAATTACATTTTAACTTTATCCTTTTTAATTATTGTCAAATTATTCATGAAGATCCAAAATATTGATCATGACAATTATTTTAAAAATACTTTGAAATAATAAGTAAATAAGATCAATTAAGTTTCGTAACTCATCACATAAAAAAATTCAAATGAATGAAGGGTTAAATAAAAGGAAATTTTAATATTAATTTGAAAGATTTAACGATTAAGTTAATTTTAATATTAAAAAATAACTTAATAATGGAGGAGTAATATTTCTCCTTTTTAAGATTGAGAAATGTTTATTATTGGTAAAGTAAAGGTGGAAAAGGAAAATGAGAAGCAGCATAGACCCCATTAGCACATGTTACTTAGAGCCCGTTTGGGATTGCTGTTAGAAAATTGTTTATTCGAGAAACACTTTTATAAACTAGATTTTTAGAAAATTGCTTTTGAAAAAAAGCAATTTTTGTTGGGTTAACTTATTTGAAAAATACTTTTCATAAACAAATTGTGTTTGGATAATTTTTTTCAAGAAGTGCTTTTGAGAATCAAAGGATCAAAAAGAACATGTATCAGTAGACTTTCACTACTAAAAATATTTTATAGAAAAAAATTATTTTAAATATCTATTATACTATTTTGATTAAAATTTTATTTTTATTTAATTAAAAAGTACTTACTATAAAATTTTCAATAAATATTTATACACCTGGAGACGTTAAAAAATATTAAATAATAATATATTACTTAAGTAATTTAAATATTACTTAAACACATCAAACAAAAGTGAATATTAAAATTATTTCATAAATTAAATCACTACATATGGAAAAAATTCACCACATGATAAGAAATATGTCATATTTTATAATTTTTTTTAAAATTAAATATTTGAAAAAGCATTTACAAGTTGCCAAAATATCATTTGATCTTGCAACGTGATTCATCTGTCATTTATTACCATAATAATAAAAATAAAGAGATATATTCTTCGACCATCATCGTCAATGATATTTTTAATTTTATTTAAAAAATGAGCGAAAAATAAAATCATAATCTATAAATCATAAGATAAAATAAAGAATTGTGATGTAAATCTGAAGTATAAAATTTTAAAATCAAACTTATAAGATA
>JAPEIP010000002.1:27192013-27205314 GCA_026120095.1 Capsicum chinense | reverse complement strand
GGAGGGTGAGGTAAAAAAATTGATTTTTTTTTAAAATTAAATAATTTTTTTAGAGGGGAGCCTGGTAGGAGGTGGGATAGGGGTATGGGATGGGGATGGAGGATGGTAGGAGTGGGGGTGGTAGGGGATTGAGTGTCGGGGTATGAGTGAGTAATTTTGATAGCTGTATGAACATTTCAACTTGAGAGTGAGGTTGAAAGAGTATTTTGAAAAATGTTTTCTTTACTTTTTAAAGAGAAGTAATTTTCCTTAAATTTGAGGAAAATAAGTTGATTTGGAAAATATTTTTCAAAACATTTAAGTCAATCAAACATGAGAAAATTGTAAAACATTTTGCAAAAAATGTTTTCCTTCATACCAAATACACTCTATGAGAATAAAATTCAATTAATGAGAAAGTAGGTATTTTTCAAGAGATCCTTTGATCTAAATGTTTAACTAATATAACAGAAAATGGAGGAAAAAAGACGGGTTTCTCTCTCTTCACATCTGTTGTTGTTTTCTCTCTCTTAGCGATTTTTGTTGTTCATTGTTGCTGCATTTTTATTCATCATCTTCTGCTTCATTATCATCATCTTCTACTTCATTATCATCTTCATCTTCTTCTTGTTGACCATTGTTGTGGTTGTTACCGTTACTACTGCTGTTTGATCAATTTTTTAGGTTAAATTTTATTTCGTACATCACTTTCCGCTTTAGCATTACTTCATAGGAGGCTTTGGTAAGTCAAATTATGATTTTTAATTGAGTTTGTCATTTGAGTAACTGCAATTGTGCTATTTTTCAACAATAAATAACATGCGAAAATGAATGCAACATAAGAGCCATCTGTTTAAATAGATCAATCATCTGTTGCAACGAAAAACTCATATGTTGGATTCATTTTTATGGTTCTATAGTGCTATAATATGAATCGAATAGATGGATTATCTGTTGCAACATATAACCCATCTGTTGTAACAAGATAAATATTGTAAGACCCCGCAAAATCCTAAGCTTAACTCAGTTCTTTAAAGCTTGTTAAGGGGTCCCAAACTTAGAAAATTTTAACTAAGTAAATAGACTTAGCGTCATTTTAGCCTTCGTAAGTTGGTAACTCTATTTCATGACCTCAATGACCTTAAAATGTCAATCTTTAGGTTAATTCATGATCAGAAATGTCAGTAGGTGTTCCCGGATGAGTTTTTATTTTTTGAACCTCGTTTGAACCACGTTTGGGAATTCAAAATAGTGTGTCGATGCGATCTCGGTGCGGTACGTCGGCCATCATGTCGATCAATATTTTCCTTGACTCTTAGTGGCAATTTTCAGTGAACCGATGCAGACTCGACGCAGTGCTTTGGCTATCGCATCGATTCCAGCGATGTGATGCATCAATGGTTTAATTTTCAGTCATTAAAAAGCCGCGTCTTTGGGGGTAAATGGGTCTTTTCTCACGTCCTTCAGTCCCCAAAATATATCATTAAGCCATCCAAGAGGAAAAATATACTCATTCTCTTTAGAATTTATCAAGAACAAACTCTAGTTCATCACATTCAAGATCCAAGACTCAATCCACCATTAATTTTCAAGAATTCGCCAACTATGGTATGCGAGGTATTCATCCAAGGGTTCCTTCCACCCTTGGAGTCTACAAAACTTTTTTAAACTTCAAGTAGTTGGAATTTATGATTTCCATGATTGGAATTAAAGTGTAGTCATGATTATTATTTGAATTAGATTTCTATTTCATGATTTATTATACGTTCCACGTGGAATTAATTATTGTGTGTGTAGATTCGTATGAATCCATGTTAAACCCGTTGAAATTATGAAATTAAAAGTGAATCATGATGCTCACTTATTACGTACAGATATTATGCTCAGCAAGTGCTTGATGAATTGTTTATGTGAGCTAATAAGAGAAAGAAATCATGTCATGCTAGCTTATGTACAAGTTATACCATGCAAGTGTTTGATAAAATGTCTCTATAGATACATTATGAACAAGTGTGCATTTTTATGCTATGCAAGATTATGTGATTCTTTAATTTTCATGCTATTGAGTCCTGGGGGTATTTAATACCCGACAATTTAGCTGTTTACCTAGAGCCAACGTCAGTTACAGAATAATCTCAGTCATGTAACGATTAATAGTACTCTCAGTCAGTTACAAGACTCAAAAAAACCCAGTAGACTCAGTATCAGTCCATTCCAGTTTAGTATTCAGTTTTGACCTCGATAAATTCAGTTAGTTAATAGAATTCAGTAGTATTCTGTAAGTCAAAGGAACTTAGTGAACTCAGTTCATTTAGATAGTATAATCAGTAACAGTTCAGTCAAGCTTAGTATAAACTAGGAAATCAGCTAGTCTCTATTTAGATGGGAGTAGGATTTGGCACCGAGTTAACCCAGGAATGGGGGCATTCCTATCAGCAGAGGGTTTGACCCTTAGTAGTAATCCCTACATTACAGAACTACGTAGCCAGCGTAGGTTGAGATATCCTCCTGGAAGATATTATAAGGGTTGATACATCTTATCTGAGTTTTCCTGCCAGCGAGGGTTGACGAAAGAGCTTCCTGTCAGAGAAAGTAAACTCACAGTTATGTTTATCTATGGCACGGTACTGACAGCCTTACAACTGGGGTTACAGGTTGGACCATAATCTATTTAGAAAGGGGCATATTGGTTAGATAATTACCTTCCACAGTCTCAATTTCAGATGTAGTCTCAGTACAGAACTCAATCCAATTCTAAAGATTAGTTTATCAGTATTTAGACTCAGTATTCAGTATTATCACAATCTCAATTACAGTTTATGTATTCATACATGTACTCTCATTCAGTTATACTCATGCCATTTAGTTGGTATTGTTCATACATATGAACCCATGTATTTCAGCCTACCTCACTTAGCATACCAGTACATTCAAAGTACTGATGCATACTTTTCTTTTGTGATATAATGTCTTATATCATACGTTCAAATGCACGGGCTCTCAAGCACCCTTAGCAGTTCAGATTTTCAGCAGTCAGAGTCAGTGGTGAGTCCTCATAGTTCGAGGACATGATTATTTTCTTCAGTATTTCAGTTTAGCAGTACAGTTTCAATAGTTGAGGGCTTGTCCCATTAACTCTATGATTCAGATATTAGAGGCTTTTTAGACTAGAGTATTTTTAGACAGATGTTTTAGTTTTGGTATTGTTATACCGTATTCAGTTTTATTTTAGTATTGAACCTTATGGTGAGTTTCCTCCTAATTTCCATATATTTGTAGTATTATTACTCAATTATTACAGCAGGTACCAGTCATGGGTTAGCTTGTGGTCCTTTGAGATTATGAGTACCGTATAGCATCCGGGGAATAGACTTGGGGCATTACAAACTTGGTATTAGAGTCTAAGGTTCAACAGAGTCCTAGAAAGTCTGAAAGCCGCATATAGTAGAGTCCAGTGCATGGGTGTGTAGCACGCCACACTTATGGACAGGAGTCTACGAGATGTTTTAGGAAAAGTATCCTTTCTTTTAGTATTTATGTCGTACGAGTAAGCATGAGCTCAAGTTAAAATCTCAGTCTAATTCATGTCTTTCTTATGATTCTAGAACATGTCATTCAGAGAGGCTAACAAAATAAGTAACAAAAACCAGTCAAACCCTCTACACTTTTAGGTAGATCCCTTGAATGAGCATGTTTCTAATGCTAAGTTTAGAGTTTTTTTCACAACCTTAGCTCATTCAATAGTTTCTCAGAATAATCAGTTGTCTATTATCCTATCTAGGCTTATGGCTCATGCTCTGCATATTAAGGAAGAGAGGAGTAGAAAAAAGGGGAGAAAGAATAAGAGGGCCAGAACGTCTAGGCCAAAGAGTGGCCAAACCAATCCCCTTTGTCTGCAATATGGTAGAAACCACAAAGGTATTTGTAAAGCTGGCAGTGATGTATGTTTCGGGTGTCGTAAGCCAGGTCACAGAGTCAGAGATTGTCCCAGTCAGGTTCCGAGGGTCAGTAAAATCGTTCCCTAGTTTAGTCCGGTCGCCCAAATCAGCAGGGTACCACTTTCAGTTCCACCAGTGGGCAACGTCCAAATCGGCTTTATGCACTTCAGTTCTGACAGGATCAGGAAAGTTCTCTTAATGTGGTCACTAGTACATTACAAGTTTATTATTTGTATGTTTATGCTTTGCTAGATCTAGGAGCTTTTTGTAATTCCTAATATAGCTATTGACTTCGGAGTCAGTCCCAAAATTCTAGCAGAGCCTTTATCAGTCTCTATCCTAGTGGGTAAATCTATCATATCCCGATGGGTATACAGGAACTGTCCGATTATGGTATCTCAGAAAGTCACTTCAACAGACTTAGTCGAATTAGAGATGACCGATTTTGATGTCATTCTTGGCATGGATTGGCTTAATTCTTGCTATGCCTTAGTCGACTACAGAAACATAATTGTCTAGTTTCAGTTCCCAAATGAGCCCGTCCTAGAGTGGAGGGGTAGTACTTTAGCACTTAGGGGTCAACTTGTTTCCTACCTTAGGGCAAGGAAAATGATATCTAAGGGATGTGTCTATCATCTCATTCAAGTCCAGGACTCTAGATGAAAATCCACTACTCTTGAGTCAGTATCAGTAGCATGTGAATTCTCAGACGTATTTCCTAAAAATCTTCCCGGAGTTCCTCCCAAAAGGGAAATCGACTTTGGAATAGACCTTCTTATAGATACTCAGCCCATATTTATTCCACCATACTGAATGACTCTATCAGAACTTAAAGAATTAAATAACCAGTTAAAGGATCTCCTAGATAAGGGATTCATCAGACACAGTGTGTCCCTGTGGGGTGCACCAGTTCTATTAGTGCATAAGAAAGATGGTTCTCTCAGAATATGTACAGACTACCGTTAGCTAAATAAAGTCATGGTCAAGAAACAAGTATCCACTTCCCAGAATCAATGACTTATTTGACCTACTTCAGGGTTTCAGTTACTTCTCTAATATAGACCTTAGATCAGACTATCATCATCTCAGAGTCAGGGAATGGGACATTCTAGAAACAACTTTTAGAACTCAGTATGGTTACTTCAAATTCTTAGTCATATCATTTGGTCTTACTAATTCCCCAATAACTTTCATGGACTTGATGAACCATGTGTTCAAGAAGTACTTGGACATGTTCATCATAGTCTTCAAAGATAACATTTTTGTCTATTCCCGTAGCGAGAATGATCCCACAGATCATCTCAAAATCATATTATAGACTCTCGAATCCCATCAATTATCATGATATCTATTTATGTCTTACATGTCAGCTCTATGATCATAGCCCATACTCATGCACGTTATCAATCATGCACGCTTTTAGTTCATGGTCTAATGAGTTCCAATTTACTTAGTGTTACAAATCATATTCTATGAATACAGAAACTCCAGACTCAGGTCATATAGCTTATAACTCAGGTACCCATGTAATGCTGTACAGTATGCTCAGTTTCCATGATCCATTCTACACTCCTAGTGATCGACTAAATTTAGATTTCATCATGCATATCCTCAGTTTAGATCTTTTGAAAAATCTATGGTGTTGACATTATATTCCTCAAACCTCAGTTAAGTGTTGAGTTTGGTTTAGTATTCATGCATACATCAGGTCCTCATGTTTTAACCCTTCAATGGACTCTCCTTACAAAATAATGTAGTGATGAGCAGTTGCTTAGAAGAGAGAGATTAAATGTTTCATGTTAAGAAAAGATTATTGAATGCTAGTTTTACATGAGCCTGTAGTTATGAAGATAGGCTTGAATGTCATGTTGATGTGTAAATGGCTAAGTGTATTTTAGAGATTTGAGTAGGTTTGAACATAGTGTGAGAATTCAATACAGATCAGACCTCAGTAGGTAGAGTTATCAGAACCCAGTATTTAGTTCCAGTACAATCTTAGTTTCAGTCTTAGTTACAGTCTCAATTACAGTCCTAGTCTAGTAATCAGATCAATAACTCAATTCAATTTTAGATCTGCTTGACCATAGCGTACAGTTATTAGTATTTCAGTACCTCAGTTTACAGACTATTTTAGAGTCATGTTATATGCTTGTTCTTGCCTTCTCAAATAATACAGTTTTCATAAATTCATGCTCAGTTATCTCATATTACCTAGTCAGTCCTTATCTCATATGCATGATACTCCATAGTTCCAGTACAGTTATTCAGACTAAGTACAGTTCAATATTACATGACCAAGTATTCAGCTATCAACCATTCAGATAATTGGACAAGTTAGTAAATTTATGCACTTGTGCTTAACATCCATGTGAATATTTTTAGTAGTCTCAGGTAATGTGCTGTACTAAGATGGAGAGTATAGTTGAGAGAGTATTCAAGGGATAAGTATAAGCTTGAAAATTTGTAGTCACAGTGACTAAGGCTTAGTCACTTTATCTTAGATGATGTTTCATAGGCCCCGACTCATATATGTGATTTTCTTATTCAGTTATTTTATTCAGCCATGTCGAGACTCCTTTCTCCTTAAAGCCACTAGAAATATATAGAAAGAGTGTCAAAGAAAGTCTCTAGGCGAATATAAGTTTTTAGCATAAGTTAGTCCGCATAGCCAACAATTTAGTTTTGCAGTTAGGCGGATAATGTTTGCATGGTTGGGCTTCCCATTCTTCCATCTAGTCGCACTATCCGAAGTCTTATGAATATAACTATTCCAAGATTGAGAAACCATATCGTTGCGAGTTTATCTCAGTCAAGGTGTCATGCCTCAATTTCAGAACCCCGATATGTAGTCACGATTCCATTTGTAGGTGCCCGGTGCATCATCTCAATTTTTCCTCAGTATCTCAGCCAAGTCAACATTCTTCAGGGGACATAATTTCCCAAGGGGGAGATGAACTATAATCACCTAGCTTTCATGACCTAAAACTTTCATCTTCTCTTTACTTAGCGAATCCATTTTGGAGTGGTGGGTACTCATAGGTGAACCCTCAAGTTCTAATCTCAGACATAAGCCATGTATTCAGGGGCTCAATTCTGTTCATGATATTCAATTCCTGTATCACATTTCAGGCTCAGTTATGTTCTCATGCTCCCGTTCATGCATATTCAGTAAATGATCTCGAGTTGGAGATCGGTGATTTTGTATTCTTGAAAATCTCTCCTATGAAAGGAGTAAAGAGTTTTAGTAAGAAGGGAAGACTCAATCCTCGATATGTCGGTCCTTACCAAATTCTCAGCCATTTTAGAAAGGTAGCTTATGAACTTGAGTTGCCTTCAGATTTAGCTTCAGTCCATCCAGTGTTCTATGTCTCCTTGCTTAAGAAATGCATAGTTGACCCAGCAGTCATAGTCCCTATAGAGGGCATAGATATTCAGAATAGCCTCTCTTATAAAGAGATTCCAGTCAAAATCCTTGATTATCAGATTTGCAGACTGAGGAACAAAAAAGTCCCTTTAGTCAAAGTTCTTTGGCAGAATCAGTCCGTTGAGGGAGCTACTTGGGAAGCAGAAGTAGACATGCAAACCAAGTATCCTCACCTCTTCTCCGCAAACTCAGACTCAGCCCAAGGTAACAATTTTTCTTAGAATTTACTCAGTCTCATGTTCAGAAATAGCTACCATCTTGGTTTCAATTAACGTTGCATACTCAATCATGCATTCACGAATCAGTTCAGTCATGTACTCATGAATCAGACATGTATTTTCAGTATATAAACTCAGCTTATTAGTAATCCCAGATATGCATTTATGAATCATGTTCAACTATGTACTCATGCATCAGATATGCATGTTCAGTATGATAATTTAGTATATCAGTAATTTCAGTCATGAAATCATGCTTCAGTTGTGCAAGTCCAATGTCTAAATCTAGTATATTAGTATTCTCAGTTTAAATAGTCTCATTCAAGGATGAATGTTCCCAAGGGGGAGATATTGTAATACCCCACAAAATCCTAAGCTTAATTCAGTCCTTTAAAGCTTGTTAAGGGGTTCCAGACTTAGAAAATTTTAGCTAAGTAATCAAACTTGGTATCATTTTAGCCTTCATAAGTTGGGAACTCTATTTCACGACCTCTATGACCTTAAAATATCAATATTTAGGTTAATTCATGATCATGAATGTCAGTAGGTGTTTCCGGACGAGTTTTGTATTTTTTGGACCTCGTTTGAACCATGTTTGGGAATCCAAAATAGTGTATCGATGCGATCTCGATGTGGCGCGGTGACCATCGCATTGATTAATATTTTTCTTGGCTCTCAGTGGTAATTTCTAGTGAACCAACACAGACTCAACGTGGTACGTTGGCTATCATGTTAATTCCAATGACGCAGTGCATTGGTCTGCACGTCGATGGTTTAATTTTTAGTCATTAAAAAGCTGCGTCTTGAGAGTAATTGGGTCTTTTCCCATGTCCTTCAGCCCGCAAAACATATCATTAAACCATTCAAGAGGCAAAATCTACTCATTCTCTTTAGAATTTATCAAAAACAAACCCTAGTTCATCACATTCAAGATCCATGACTCAAGGTTTCCCCCATTACTCTTCAAGAATTTGCCAACTAAGGTATGTGAAGTGTTCATCCAAGGGTTCCTTCCACCCTTGGAGTCCAAGAAACTCTTATAAACTTCAAGTAGTTGGAATTTATAATTTCCATAATTGGAATTAAAGTGTATTCATGATTATTATTTGAATAAGATTTTTATTTCATGGTTTATTATACGTTCCATGTGGAATTAATTATTGTGTGTGTAGGTTCGTATGAATCCATGCTAAACCCCTTTAAATTGTGAAATTGGAAGCAAATCATGATGCTCACTTATTAAGTGCATATATTATGCTCACCAAGTGCTTGATAACTTGTTCATGTGAACTAACAAGGGAAAGAAATCATGTCATGCTAGCTTATGTGCAAGTTATACCATGCAAGTGTTTGATAAAATGTCTCTATAGATACATTATGAACAAGTGTGCATTTTTATGCTATGCAAGATCATGTGATGCTTTACTCTTTATGCTATCGAGTCCTGGGGGTACTTAATACCCAAAAATTTAGCTGTTTACCTAGAGCCAGTGTCAGTTATAGAATAATCTCAGTAATGTCACAATTAGTAGTACTCTCTGTCAGTTACAGGACTCAGGAAAACCTAGTAGATTCAGTATCAGTCTAGTCTAGTTTAGTATTCAGTTCAGACCTTGGTAAATTCATTCAATTAATAGAATTCAGTAGTATTCTGTAAGTCAACAAAAATTAGTGAACTCAGTTCAGTTAGATAGTATAATTAGTAATAGTTCAGTCAAGCCTAGTATGAACTAGGAAATCAGTCAGGCTCTATTTAGACAGGAGTAGGATTCAGTACTGAGTTAACCTAGGGATAGGGGCATTCCTGTCAGCAGAGGGTTTGACCCTTAGTAGCACTCCCTGCATTACAAAACTACATAGCCAGCGTAGGTTGAGATATCCTCCTGCTAGATATTATAAGGGTTGATACATCTCATTTGAGTTTTCCTGCAGGCGAGGGTTGACGAAAGAGCTTCCTGTTATTGAGAGTTAACTCACAGTTGTCTTTACCCTTAGAACAGTACTGACACCCTTCCAACTAGGGTTATAGGTTGGACCCTAATCTGTTCAGAAAGAGGCATATTGGTTAGATGATTACCTCCCTCAATCTCAGTTTCAGATTCAATCTCAGTCCAGTTTTAAAGATTCAGGACTGTCAGACACAATCACTCAACTCAGTACAAAACTCAGTATAGTTCCATAGGATCAAGACTGTCAGATACACTCATTCAATTATCAGTAATTAAGTATCATTATACTCAGATAACAGTTTATCAGGATTCAAACTCTGTATTTAGTGTTATCACGATCTCCGTTACAGTTTACGTATTTATGCGTGTACTCTCATTCAGTTATGCTATTCAGTTGATATTGTTCTTGCATAGGAACCCATGCATTTTAGCCTACCTCACTTAGCATACCTGTACATTCAAAGTACTGATGCATACTTTTATTTTGCATTATGATGTCATATATAATAGGTTCAGATGCATGGGCTTCCAAGCACCCTTAACAGTTTAGATTTTTAGTAGTCAGAGTTAGTGGTGAGTCCTTATAGTTTGAGGACATGATTATTTTCTTTAGTATTTTAGTTTAGCAATACAGTTTTAATAGTTGGACTAGTTGGGGGCTTGTCCCATCAACTTCATGATTCAGATAGTAGAGACTTTTCAGACTAGAGTATTTTCAGATAGATGTTTCAGTTTTGGTATTGTTATATCGTATTCAGTTTTATTTCAATATTGAACCTTATGACGAGTTTCCACATAATTTCCATATATTTGTAGTATTATTACTCAGTTATTGCAGTAGGTTCCATTCATGGGTTAGCTTGTGGTCCTTTAGGATTATGAGCACCATGTAGTATCCAAGGTATAGATTTGGGGCATTACAAATATCTATTGTAACAGATTAGTAATCTCTTGCAACAGAACCTGAACTCGATTCCAAACGTGTCATCTATAACAATAGGGTAATTATCTATTGAAATAGATTAGTAACCTGTTGTAATAGAATTAGAACTCGATTCTAACAGACACATCGTCTATTATAATAGGTAAGTCATCTGTCTTAATAGGTTAATTATCTATTGCAACATGTCACTCATCTATTGAAATTAGCTTCAAAGGTTCCTTAGTACTATAACATCTATCCCAACAGGCACTTCATCTATTGCAATAGATATATAGTCTTTTGTAATATATGATTCACTGTTACAACAAATGACTCATATGTTGAAATTAGCTTCAGGGCATAAAATGAATTCCAACAGGTAAGTAATCTGTTGAGATTGATTACTTACTTGTTACAACTTATTTTTCACCTATTGCAATAGATTACACATCTGTTTGGATTCATGTACAATACTATGAAATCACTATTAACTTTTTTTATCAAGTGGCTTTATTTAGGTACCACTAATAGAGAGATCAATAACAATAAGGGTGGATTATCATGGTCAATGGATCGAGAAGAGCAATAGATATGTATGGCATTAGATGGAGGGTGAAATGCTAGAGATGATAGCTATGACAGTCCAAAGTGATGCTTCATATGATGATTTTGTGAACTTAATCATCAGCTATTATGGACTGAATTGTCAATCGGAAGAACTCATCATCAGCTATATGCACAACTCTTTTAAAAATCAGAGGGTACTACCTTTCAAGACAACTGATCAGGTTCGGTTGCGTGCTTATCTTAGTGATTCAATCCAAGCTGGTGTTAAGGGTGTACATAGTTGAAAAGATGAGAGTAAATGAGAACCAGAATATAGAAGAAGAAGAACAAAAAGACATCTTTAATGATAGGTTGGATGATCTAGACATGAGTATTTCAGATGATGATCAAACACTTACGCCTGTTAATGCGAACAATACGATGGGCAGTTCTTCTCGATCGACTCAATCTGATAATTTTCAAGACAATAGGACCGGCTTTTTCAATAGAATGTCTTTCAAGGACAAGAAAGAACTATCTACTACTTTGTTTATTTCTTGTTTGAAACAAGATTTTAGAATAAAGAAGGTGATTAATTCGAGCAATGTCTTTTGCTACAAATGTGCTAATCCAAACTATAAGTGGTGGTTGAGAGTGGTGAACTACTGATGTTCTGATAGATTCGTCACTCATAAACATGAAAAGTATCACTCGTGGTTCAGAGCATATCTTGGGCCAAAATCCTCACGCCACGTCAAAGGTCCTCAGTGAATATTTCAAGAATAGTTTCTCCGATGGTAAAGGCCCTTCTACAAGTGTTATGTCCAATCAACTCCTTACGTAATTGGGTGTCCTGATCAATTTTTGGAAGATATATATGGCCATAGAGATTACCAAGGACTTTGTTAGGGGGACACACAAGCATGGGTATGCAATCCTAGATGCCCAACATTAAATACTTGAGTCCATGAATCTCGAAAGTAAGACGGCATTGCATGTTGATGAAAATGGAAGGTTCAAGTAATTTTTTGTATCCTATGGTGCTTGGATTCAAGGTTCTCGGCATTTGAGAAAAGGAATAACCATCGATGGTACCTTCTTGAGGAGTAGGTATAATGGAGTTCTGCTAGCAGCGGTGGCATAGGATGAGGAGAATATAATTTTTCCTATCGCTTTTTGTGTAGTGGACAAGGAGTGTGATGCCTCTTATGAATTTTTTTTGAACAACTGCGAAGCTACATCAAAAATACCGAAGAGTTGTGTTTTTTTGGAATAGGTATCCAAGTATTCCAAAGATGGGTTTAATTTTCTTCACTTCAGCTTACTTTGGTTGTTGCATCAGGCATCTTGGAGAGAACATTCGGAAAACTTTCATAACGAAAGGGCCATGATCCTTTTTTATAGAGCAGCTAATGCATATAGTAGAGAGGAGTTCTTAGAAAATTTCAATCAAATAGCGGATATGCATCCCAAGGCAGCAGAACATCTCATACATGTCATTTTTGAGAGATGGAGTCAGGCATTCTATTCGCCAGATAGGTACATTCTTATAAATTTAATGTCGTGTTTGAGTTACAAGTTTAGTATGATGTCGTACTAAGTGATTCTTTTGTATGATACGATATTACGACATCAAACATAGATGAATCGGTGAATTTATTGTTTGGCGATGAAAGAGAATTTCCCATCAAGGCTCTATTTGAAATAATAAGCAAGAAATATGGCCAATTTTTTAACGAAAGACGTGTGCAGTTCGAGGACGCAGGAACCCTATTTTTTCTAGAATGGAAAAAATAATATCAACGAACATTAGCCTGGGAATTAGGTTATTATCTCATCAAATAGTAAATTACAAATTCAGTATCATCGGTCGTGGTGATGTTTCCACGGTCGATCTTCAAACAAGATTTGTACGTGTAGAGTTTTTGACTTGGACAAAATACCGTATCCACATGCTATGGCAGCGCTTTGAGCTCAATACAATGCAAAATATGGACCTAAAATTTATGAGCACTCCTCTCTATATTATTCAATGGAAAAATATACACTGGCATATAGTTGGCATATAGTTGGCATATTACTCCGGTGCCTCTCAAAGAATCTTAGATTGTTCCTACAGAGCTTTTGGGGAGATTAATACCTCCTCCATCTATTGATCCAAGCACTATCAAATTGGAAAGAAAGCCATGTCAGAGGAGGCATGTAGTCGGAGAATTATTTCCTTCAAGAAGAAACAAGTGCTCCGTATGTAAGCACGCTGGCCACAAAAAACTACATGCCCAAATTATAATCCACCATGATCGTTGTAATTGCAAAAAACTTGTG
>JAPEIP010000002.1:27151010-27170026 GCA_026120095.1 Capsicum chinense | reverse complement strand
CATTTTTCTTTTTTTTTTTTTTTTTTTTGAATTCTCGAAGTCTGAAAATAAGATCCTGCATTTAGTTTATGTAACCAAAGCTCCAATATATGATGTTGTCAATAATTTAGTCTATGCTAAAAAACTTTGCTTTAGATATTTTGTGTTTTGAGTGTTTCAAGAAATATTTAATGATAAAGATATCATGCATCTTCTAAAATCAGATATAATATATTTGGGTTAAGAAATTCACTAATTATGCAGATGTATTAAATTTACTATCAAACTATTCATAATTAAAGATGTTATTTTAAAATTCAGAACCCACAAAATGAAAATTATAGCTTCAGTTTTGTGCATTTGAACTTTTGTTGCACTTTTCGATTTAAATAATCATTCATATTGATATTTCTTTTAAGAAATGAATTTCTTTTGGTCTAAGGCATGAAATGAAAGAACTTCATGAATTGATTATTTTCTTAATGATAGAATTTGAAATTAACTTTATCTATTACATTATTCATACACGTAAATGTCAGTTCTGAATTTTTAAAATACATGTTACAGCATCTCTTCTTTAAAATTTACTAACAATAATAGTATATTTACAATTTTCAAGATTGGTATTCCTGAATCATTCTTTTGATTTTTTCAATTATAAGTATTTAAAAGTTATTTATATTGTTTATGATGCTGATTTTGTAACTTTTTCAATTTGAGCAATAAAATATATCATGTTTTGATTATGAGTTTCTAGAGAAAATTGAAAGAAAGGTGTCTTTTAAGTGTTGAATGATGGATTGGAGACATTGACCAACTTAAAGGGTCAAACATAATTAGAAAATTTGATTAAATTAATTGAACTTAATTAATATTTTCAAAACTTTCTAATCTTTTCAGAAATACAAATCAACTGACACCCTCTCCTTTCTAAATCAACCGTCTCTCTCTTCTCTCTCTCGAGACAGTCTCTCTCAACTCTCTTCCAATCAATAGATCTGCAAAATTTCTCCCATTAATCATCGGCGACTTCAAGCTCTGGCGAAAAATAGTTGGGCCAGTTCCTTTTCGACTTTCAACTGTCAATCAACGTGACAAGCAGTGCTCTCTGGCGACAAAAACTTTTAGTTCTTCGTCGTTCCATTTCTTCTTTCACAGGTAAAAAATTATTTCTTTTTAGTTACGAAGAAACAAGGAAACTTGAGTCAACTTCTTTTCTAGTATTGATTAATAATTTCAATATTTCTTGCTTAAATTTGAAATGTGGACTAAATAAAACCCTAATTTCTGGAATTTCTTCTCTACTCTTTTTGGTGTGAAATATAATTTTTTGTTGTTATTGTAGTTCTTGTTGTCGAACTGTTGATTTGATTTGTTGGTGATTTTTTATCACCATTGATGTTCTTGGTGTGTATGTGTGTTGTATTGGTGTTGCTAGGTTGATTTGTTGTTTTTCTTGGTAAAAATGGTGTTGCAACAGATGAATCATCTGATCCAACAGATTAAACATCTAACGCAACAAATAAATCATTTGATATAATAGATGAAACATCTGATACAACTGATTAAACATCTGACGCAACAGATGAACCATTTGATGTAATAGATGAAATATCTGATGCAACAGATTAAGCATATGATGTAACAAATGGAAATCTAACACAAACAATGAAAATCTGATGCAACAGATGGACAATCTAACACATCATTCATCTATTGCGACATATTACTCTTCTGTTTGGAAGAAATCTAAACAATATTGATCATATAGATAACTCATTTGACAATACATAAGTGATATATTTCAACAGATGGGTGATCTATTTTTATTATTTCCAGCGATTTACTCATCCGCTGTAATAATTTGATTATAGATTGCAATAGGTAACCTACCTGATGCAATAGATGAGTGATCTATTTTTATTATTTCCAATGGATTACTCATCCGCTGTAACAGGTTGGTTATAGGCCACAACAGATAACCTACCTGATGCAATGGATAAGTAATATATTTTTATTATTTTAATAGATTACTCATCCGCTGCAATAAGTTGGTTATATGCTGCAACAGATAATATAACTGGTGCAACAGATGAGTGATCTATTTTTATTATTTCCAATAGATTACTCATAAATTACAACAGGTTGGTTATATGCTGCAACAGATATGTGGCCTATTTTTATTGCTTCCAATAGATTGCTCATCCGCTACAACAGGTTGGTTAATACTGCAACAGATATACTGCCTGGTCCAACAGATATATGGTCTGTTGGAACTATTATTTTACTATTGTACATGTTTGATTTACTGTTATCATTTTTAAAGATGCATTAATCAATTATAATTTATTTTATGTTCATGTTTATTGTAGATAATATGTCTCCCAAAAGAAAATAAACCGAATAAAGTCCACGTATAGGAACAAGTGAAGCAACTAGGCTACATCCACCACTCTATGAGCTTTCTTTACAAACGTTATCTCAATCAGGAGCAGAAAATGATGAACATGGGGAGGAGGAATGTTTCAAAGGAGATGATCCAAATGCTAATAGCCCTTCCACCAAAGAGTTGGTCAAAACCTTCAACATTGATCGTTATCCTATCAGAATACAGTGCGATTGTGCCACAGATTTAATGGGTGATTTCGTGGTTAAGTCGGCCATGGGAAAATCTTTCGACACCTTCAGAAAAATACTTCAAGAACAAAAATTGGATGCTTATTTCAGGGACAACTGCTTTGAAAAATATCTTGATTTGCCGGAGGACAACAATGCTCGTTTCCAAATGAAAATAGTATATGATCTTCTCAAGTGAGGTTCATGTATGAAAAAAAAGATAAGATGGATGAGGTGTGATTAAATTACTGTGGCATGCCTGTTTGTTTTGGTTGAAATTAGTTTGCAATAATCATTAGATTAAAATGTTATCCCCCTTCTCCTTCTCAAGTCATACATATTCTAACCCAAAAAAGCTCCCCGCGCACCCAAAAAAAGCAAAGTCAAGTCGAGTGATAATGATGACTTGGTGTCTCCTGTTGGTCCAATCTTCAAAAACATAAATTTGATAAAAGCGTTGAAAGGTAAAAGACTTTCAAAGAAACACAAGCAATCATTGTACTTGGTTTGGTTTGTACATAATGTTCTTTAGGCAAGAGATGTTGACAACAACATACCACTTAGTTTGATAAAGCTCTCCGAGGATCTTGAGGCATTTAACAGCTATCCTTGGGGTTATAAAAGCTTCAAAATAACTGTCAAATATTTATTGACTCCATTAACGCCAAGGACAGTCAACTTATATGACTTTCCATGGTAAATATTTCTTTTATCATGAAATGATTTATTTTTTTAATTCAATAAAGTTTTTGATTTATTGGTGTTATTTTATAGGCTTGGATATTTGAAGTCATTCCTTATTTGAGACAACAAGTGAATTACCATGAAGAAGTTTCGTATCCAAGAATCCTGAGATAGTTTTTGGCCAAAACTGATAAAATGCAAAATTTTTTGATCTCTTCAACTCCCTGAAGGAAGCAGTAAGTCTAATTATAATTAAGTTTTTATTTTAATTAATAATTTTCTTGAATGATCTAATCATCATTCTAATATAATATGTAATAATTTATGTTAGATTGTGCACCATCGCTTGTTTCGAGTTGAAGATGCCATTTTTTCTTACTTTACGATCTATGCAAACTGTATCGAACCCTAAGGTCATTCACAGGATAAAAATAGAATTGTTTGGAGCAACAACCATCACAAGAAAAATAATTTTGGAAGGTGGGCTTGTTGTTGTTAATGGTTTTAGTAGTGATGGAACTGGTGGTGGTGGTAGTGGTGCAGTTGTTGGTGCTAATGATACTCCTCTTATAGATTTTAAAATAAACCATTATAAGAATGATCATGCCGGTTATACAGTTTTTGCCTCTGCTAGTGAATGTTCTGCATACAAGTGTCAGACTATAAAGCGAAACATGATGTAGTGATCTGCTATTAATGCATTAACTGTAGTTGTAAAGGAATTGACATCTAAGAGGGGTGTCATTCCATCAAAGAGTATTTTATATCCATCCACTCCATTAGAGATTAAGGCTAAGAAAAGAAGGAAAGTAATTTTCAAGGCATTATCAAGCATCCAAAAAGGCAAAATTGCAACTCCTCTGTTCGTGTGTTGCACTATTGAGCGATGTACAAGGACCACAGGAGAGCAGCACGAGCTGAAGAATATGGATATATATCATTAGTTCTAACTAAAAAATAGACACATATTTTTTTTCAACAGATGACACATTTGATAAAAATTATCAAACAGATATATACATCTGTTGCAACAGTTAACTAACCTATTGCATTAGATATAATATCTGTTGCAACATATGTCTCATCTGTTGGTACAAATTGAATCAAGACTTCCTATCATTTTAGTTTTTCCAAACAGATGAGTCATATGTTGCAATAGATGCTTCATCCATTGGAAATTATCATACAGGTCTTCCTCATGTTATAATTTATCCCAACAGTTGATCCATCTATAGCAACAGAAATATAACCTATTTGGGACAATTTAAAACAGGTGGAAGACTTATTGGATTTTCTAAAACAGATCTTGAGTTATTCTTTTCCATTTTTTTTTGTATATGTGATTAGCATTGACCATTTCTGGCTTTTCACAACATTGATAATATGCTACTATTTTTATGAAAATATGGAGAAGCGAAAGCGTAAAAGTCATACGCAAGTGACATTAAAGATCCACGACGACCAAAGCCAAAGTCCATAGCACCGGATGAAGAACAACTTGTCCATATTGAGTAGATATTTATATCTTGAGTCTATAAAATTAATAAGCTCACCCTTCCTTAGGATTTGTTGGCATCAAAACTTACATTGTTGATTTATTTGTTGATAATCTGTACCCATAACAATTTTTTTGCATTTCATTTATTTGTTGATTTATTTCATTTAATTTTTGAAGGCTTCAATTTATTTTATTTTATCCTTATATTTGAACATATTAATTGAAATGGAATACAATATTCAAATATTGCAATAGATAAAGTATTTGTTGCCATAGACGACGTATCTATTGAAAAATATCAAATAGATTTAGACATATATTGCAACATGTTGGTAATTTGTTAGAAATTATCAAATAGGTCTTTCAACTATTGCAACAGATAGACTTAGATAGAAACATCGACATAATGCAACAGATGACCAACCTACTATAACAAATAGGCTATCTGTCATAACAGGTGGAATATTTGTTACAACATATGGACAATCTGTTGCATTATAAAAAAAATTCAGTTTCTTTAGACATAAAAATTGCCACTACATGTAAAGTGAAGTGACTTGAAATAAAAAAAAAAGGCAGAATCCATTGACAGGCACTTATCTTTCACTTTGGCAGCTCGTGTGTAATTCACGCAGCCAAGGCTTATTGAACCCCATTTTTGCTAACTTGGCGTATGATTTGGCCCCCAACAATTATTTTTCCCTCTTATATATTCATCTTCTTCCTAAAATTTAACCATAAATTCCCAAATCCTCTTCTTCTTCATCTTTTTTCCTTATCTGAATTCTTTAAATTATTTGTATTTGATTTTTCTGCATATTTTTTTCATTTTCTCCAACTGAGCTTGACATTGTCGAGCTCATCTTTCACTATTTTTCTTAATAAAGATTTTTGATATTGTAAATGTAGTCATGAAACTCTATTGAAGACTTTTTGGACTCAACAAAATTCAGGTCGTAGGTTTTTACTTGTAAGATTTCAAAGGTAATATTTTTTTATTTAATTAGTTGATTAATTATTGACTTGTAATTGTGATCTTGTTTTTATAGAATTTGGGTGAATGTGATTACTTTGATTGGTATGAATAATGGCACTCTTTACAAGCAAATCGTGTAATATGGGGTTTGTTGAAGAAATCCAAGGCTTTTGTAGAGAAACAAAATTGAGCAAGAAGATACTGAATTGTTGGCGTTATTGCTACTGGTTTAGTGTTGTTGGGCACATGGATATTCAAGCCTAATTGCTAAAATTTTCACGGTGGTGTATTTGTATTTGCTACTAGTTTGGTGTAGTTAAGCACATGGATATTTAAGTGTAATTGTTGTAAAATACCAAAAAAATTCCACTACATGTAAAGTTACATATGTAAAGTGAAGTGACGAAATAAAAAATTATTATTTACCGGATCTTTTTTATATACAGGCTCCAAGCGTCCAGTTAATATCCCATAAGCTCTGACCTTTTGCATGTTTGCCACAACGATGTCGCACAGAAAGGTTGTTGGCTTATCCATTTATGTGTCGGTCAGCAAACATTCGATGTGTGCAAGCGCAGGCGCCCCACACAGGGCACTGGTTTTATTTTCTGGAAGGTTTATGTCCTTGTTTCAACCTTTAAAATCCCATGGTTTCTTCATCAACACTTTCGCTGGCAAATAATACATCAGCTCACTCTACCTCAATAAGATGGGGAACAACTCTACCAGTTGCTGCATGTGGGTAACAAAATTGGCCTTGTTCAAGGCAGGTAAGTTGTAGTCATAAACCTTGATCTTTCCCTCCTCGAGTAGTGTCTCAACAACCTGATAACGTATGCCATCCATGTCCATGACTCCAAGAAGTACTGAATAAAATCCCGCGACACCGGGAGTCGACGCTAGCATACTGAGATCATCGTACCTATCCTTTAAATTCTTGTAGAAGTCAAGGTCCACTATCTTATCGGCATTATCATAAGCCTCCGGGTATGCTGATTGCCTGCCCCTCATGAGGTAGAGAATTTCTTCAACATACTGTGATATAAGAAGTTAATTTATAAATAGGTTAGTAATTATAAATAAGGAAGGAAAACATAGTAGAAAGATGCAACAGATGGTCCATCTGAATTTGTTCACAGATTACCCATCTAATGCAACTTATTCAAGAGATAGGTAATATGTTGCAATAGAACCATCACAAATTGCACCAGAATACATCGCTGTTACAACAGATGACACATCTGTTATGTATCTTTTTCTTCATAGAGTAGATTAGAAGGCTAGGTTAGGAAAAGTAAACTTACCCTATCCACATAATGCGTATGTATATCTGTCATATTCTTGAAGTCTTGGGATGAAAAGGCATGGATGGGGTAATTTTGTGCGGCTTTCTTGGAATTCTTAGCCCATCACAGATCCCTCTTCTCTTTGGTGCCAAGTTCTGCATATATGTCCATCTTCTTCAATGGCCTTTAAACTTCAACAACTTTTAGAGAGAGAGGATTTGCAATTTTTTTTTGGACTTTTTATTGGAGAATACTTGGTTAATTGATATTTTCTTCCTCCCAATCACCACTGTAGGAGTGTATGGCTTCTTCACCTTCTTGGATGGTATGAAACCCTATTGGATCCCACTACTCCAAACTAGATTCGTTACATGAAGAGAAACTCAAAGGTTTAGGAGATGAAGGCTCGGGGACCATAATGCATCTCCCCCTTAGGGAATTATTGATAATGCTCAAACTACACCTCTCTAATGAGAATGTAAGCGATGGTTGTCAATATATAACCCAACTAGGTTGAAGTCAAATACCATAGGGAATATGGTGTGAACTTAAGTTGTTTGTGATTTAATCAACTGATAGTTGGATGTTTCCTGGAATGGGGGGTTTTGGAGATTAGCAAATAATTGTTGGTCACTTTAGTTTCAGTGTTTGTAATCAAGAGTTTATAAAAAACTAGAATTATGTTCACTATGGGTTTTAGTACTTGACAGATGCTAATAGTGATTCAAGATTCTCACAATAGGTAGGACAACAGATTATCTCTATCGAAGTTATGACTAAATGTCTCTTGACCTACTTAAGCATTTATTTACCTAATCCTCTCGGACTTAGGGAATTTATATTTACTAACCAGACTTAAACCTCAGGTTAATCAACCTTGTTACAACGTCTATTATTAAATGGAAGTTTAGTGTTTCCAAGTCCCTGTCAATAATTTACTTCCTACTATATTTGATTGCTTATCTCAAGCAAATCAAAACAAGTGCTATCTATCGTTTGCAACCAATAGACAATAAATAAAATCTCAGAATTATCAAGGAGTCCTATTACCTTTAGAATTGAAAGCACATAGCATCTTACCAAGACTTAACCCATAGATCCCATAATTTAGGTCAAAGGTATTTAGCCACTCATAATGTAATAAGCAAAACAACTAGACGTATTCATAATTTGAAAGATGAACTTACCACAAGATGAAAAATAACCAGTGATTCTCATATTAGATCACAATATAAATCCCAAAATATTGATGAAAATCTCTTCAAAGTTAATTGTTTTTCAAGCCAAGAAACTAGAGAGAGAAATAACAAAATACGTGTGTTCCAAAATTATGTTCAGAACTAATTTAGAAAACCCTAAAAAATACTTTTTATAGTTCAGCCTAAATAGGGAAACAAAATCATAGAGTTTAATAATTCCTCGAATTAGGCAACAACATTCGTGACACCTTATCAGAAGTCTGACGATTTATCACAAATGTCGTTAGCTCCCTCTTCAGTTTTAGCACTTTCTGCTTAAGGCTGACGATGAATCCTGATTACTTATCAAAAATGTGACAACATATTAGACAATTTCGTCACTTCTCCACCTTAGCTCATATGTTTTGCCTAAGGCAGACGGCAACTCTGACGACTTATCAACTTTTGACGACTTATCAGGAAATGTCATCACAACTTTCAGCTGAGGTCCATTCTTTATCTAAGGCTAACAGTATATCTGATAACTTATCACAGGGATGACGACTTATCAAGAATGTTGTCAGCCACACTTCTCTTCTATTTGCTTCAGATTTCAACTCTTTTGCTTCCATCCCTGTTGGTTCTATTACATCTTGGATTCTACTGCAAAATGAAAGATAAAACAATAAAAAATAACAAAATTTGCTTAAGACCTTGCAATTGTTCTCAGTTAAAAGCGTCAAATGTTTTAACGTCTGCTCACACATCAACACCCTCAACTTAAAACAATTGTTTTTCCTCAAGCAACTCAAACACAACTAAGAGGATACAAAGTACATTCGACAGTCAATCATCCATATTATCTCCAAACATATTCACCATCTCCAAGGTCAGTCAATTCAACAACAACTATGTATATTATTGAAGAACAACAAAGCAACACACAGGAATCAAGATACGATATTAATTCAGCTATAACAACCATGCATATACCAGTATTACACTATCCAAACAAGTTAGCAACTAGCAATATATATGGTGTACCCTCAGAGCAAAGAAATCCCCCTTTTCTCATATCAGTAATCATATAAGTAACTATGGGGACAGTAAAAAAACACTCACTCTCAGAATGACGTTCCAATGAATGTATGCCGAATATCATAGGCTTGCCCTTATTTTCATTACGAAGATCTTTAGAAAGGTTAGCTAAGATCACTATAGGTCTTCTCTTTAGCTTGTAATGCAGGCTAGGGGCTGGTATGATACTTGATGATACTTAAAGTGACTAAGCCTCCATGGCACTACACTAGGTTTTGGGACTCATTAACCTTTTTCTATCATTCTCTTTTCTTGATCACACTTATTTAGGATGGGTGCAGTCTTTTCCACAATCACTTATTCTTTTTTACACATTTGTTTTTCTTGCTCTTTTCCACCGCACCCCACTTTTTATTCTTTTCTTTTATTCTACCTTTCTTCATACTCATTCTGAATCACACACCCCTATGATAACCACCATCAACTTAGGCTATTTGCTTAAGTCAAGGTGCACAGTGTCCAAGTTCTATGGTCCTTTCCTAAACCCTATCCTTCAACCTAGGTAAGACTAACCGGGCAAGTTCTAAATCTAACCTACAGAGGGAACTAAATAAAATCTCACACACACATGGCATACCAGTATATTACTAGTTACTACTTATCCGGTTCATTCAGCTGTTTAGCAACGATTATTACATCACTAGAACTAATTCCATACAAAGATTCACAGTGGTAACACTTAGATGAAAGTCATACATTTAAACCTTCAGACCATTGGAGAAGTGCTCAAAAATTACAAAAACAAGTTAACTGCCTTAGTTACTTGTATTTCTCTTAGTTAGTTACAAAATTTTACAACAACAATTTACCCTACACCCCCAACTTAAAATCACAGAAAAATTGAACTAAGGGTTAGGGTATACCAGGAGTAGATCAAGCATGGGGATCATAGGTTGCCTCCCTTGAAGCGTCTGATTTAACCTCGCGGCATGACTCAGGTATCTTGATTACTTTAGACTTCATCGAGACAGATAGTAACAATACTATTCATTGAGTCTTTTGAACCAATATAAAGTTTGACTCATTGCCCATTTACCTTGAAGGTGCTTCCACCTTCATTGTCAAGTTCTACTACTCTAGATGAGTAAACTTGACCAACTCTAAATGGGCCTGACCACTTGGATTTAAGCTTTCCTGGGAACAGTTTAAGTCTGGAATTAAATAGAAGCACCAAGTCATCTTTTTAGAAGTCTCATTTCTGTATCCTCTAATCATGATACTTTTTTATCTTTTCTTTGTATAGATCTGCTCGTTCATATACCCTAAGATAGAATTCATCCATCTCAGTTAGTTGTCCCAGTCTTAGCTCTACTACCTCTCTCCAACTCAATTTAACCTTTTAAGTACCCATAAGGCCTTGTGCTTCGGCTCTATTGGAAAGTTGCATGACTTTCCATAGATCAACTGAAATGTTGACATGCCAATGGGTGTCTTAAAAGTAGTTTGGTATGCCCACAAGGCATCATCGAGCTTTTGAGACCAGTCTTTTCGACTAGCATTCACCGTTTTTGCTAGGATGGCTTTAATCTCTCAATTTGACACCTCTACTTTCCCACTATTTTATGGGTGATATAGAGTGGATACTTTATGCTGTTTCACCCCATATTTTGCTAAATCCACCCAAAACACTTTGTTACAAAAATGAGATTCTCCATCGCTTACAATAATATGTGGTACTCCAAAGCAAGAGAACATGTTCTTCTTGAGAAAATCAACAACCCCCTTTCCATCATTATCAGACAAGGCAACAACTTTAATCCATTTTGAGACATAGTCAACAGCAACTAAAATATACTACATCCCTTATGAGCTTACAAAAGGACCCATGAAATCGATGCCCTATACGTCAAACAATTCCACTTCAAGCATCTTATTCAAAGGCATCTTATGTCTTTTGGAGATTGAACCCTGCCTCTAACATTGTTCGCATTTCAGAACAAACTTGTGAGCATCCTTGAACAATGTTGGCCAATAGTAGCCACTCTGTAATACTTTCCTAGCCGTTTGATCACTGCATAGTGACCTCTAACTGGGGAAGCATGACATGCTTCCTATATGGATAATACATCTACTTCTAGCACATATTTCCTTATAATATTATTAGCACATCGCCGAAAAAGATACGGCTCATCCCAGAAGTAATGTGTCACATCATGCAGGAATTTCTTTCTTTGATGGAAAGAAAGATTTTCTAGAATGACCTCACTCACAACATAATTTACAAAATCAGCATACCAAGGCAATTTCTTCATAGCAGTATCCAAGATCTCCTTATCAGGAAATGCATCATTTATCTCTATTTCATCACTAATTGCCTACTCACCTTCCATTCTAGATAGATGATCCGCATCCTGGTTTTCACAACCTTCCTATCTTTGACTTCAAAGTCAAATTCTTATAGCAGCAACACCCATCTAATCAACCTTGGTTTTGCATCTTTCTTAGTCATCAAATACCTCAAGGCTGCATGGTTAGTGTAGACGACCACCTTGGTCCCAAGCTGGTAAGCCCTGAATTTCTCAAAAGCATACACTATAGCCAGGAGTTCATGTTCAGTGACAGTGTAGTTGTTTTATGCTCTATTCAGTGCTTTGCTGGCATAGTATATTAGATAAAATAGTTTGTCTTTCTTTTATCCCAATATAGCTCCAAGGGAAACACCTCTTGCATCATACATGATCTCAAATGGTTTTGACCAGTTCGATGCAACAATGATAGGCCCTCTACCAACTTCTTTTTAAGGCATTCAAATGCCTTCAAGCAATCATCATTGAAGGAGAACTTCACTTTTTTCTCCAAAAGTTTACAAAGTGGATTTGTAACCTTCAAGAAATATCTTATAAGCCTCCGATAAAAGCTATCATGTTCAAGAAAACTATGCACTCCCTTCACTGAAATGGGAGGTGGTAGTTTCTCAATAACTTTAACCTTGGATCAATCAAATTCTATCCCTTTTGTTGAAATTTTGTCCCCGATAACGATGCCCTCCTTTACCATAAAATGACATTTCTCCTAATTATGCACCAAATTAAATTTAACAAATCATTTCAAGGCTATACTCAGGTTGCCATACACATCTCAAATGAATCTCCCACCACAGAGAAATCATCCATGATTACCTCTAAGGTGTCATCCACCATATCTGAGAAGATAGACATTATCCACCATTGAAAAGTAGCGGATGCATTACATATCCCAAACAGCATTCTCTTAAATTCAAAGCTGCTATATGGACATGTGAATGTCGTCTTCTCCCGGTCTTCAGGAGTAATACAGATCTAGTTATATCCAGAATAACCATCCAAGAAGTAATACCATTCTCTTCTAGACAATCGATCAAGCATTTGGTCCATAAAGGGCATCGGGAAGTAGTCTTTCAAAGTTGATGAATTTAGTTTGCAGTAGTCCATGCAAACTCTCCACCCAGTCACAGGCCTGAGTATGTCATCATATTTCTGATAAGTCATCAGGATTTATCGCCATCCTTAAGCAAAAAGTGCTAAAACTAAAGAGGGAGCTGACGACATTTGTGATAAGTCATTAGACTCCTGATAAGGTGTCACGAATTTCGTAGCCTAATTCAAGGAATTATTAAAATCTATGCTTTTGTTTCCTTAATTAGGCTAAACTATAAAAAGTATTGTTTAGGGTTTTCTACAGGAGTTCTGAACATAATTTTGTAACACACATATTTTGTTATTTTTCTCTCTAGTTTCTTTGCTTGAAAAATAATTAACTTTAAAGAGATTTTCATCAATATTTTAGGATTTCTATTGTGATCTAATCTGAGAATCACTAGTTATTATTCATCTTGTGGTAAGTTCATCTTTCAAATTATGAATACGTCTAGTTGTTTCACTTATTACATTATGAATGGCTAAATCCCTTTGACTTGAATTATGGGATCTATGGGTTACGTCTTGGTAAGATGCTATGTGTTTTTGATTCTAAAGGTAATAGGAATCCTTCATAATTCTGAGATTTTAATTATTGTCTATTGGTTGCAAAAAATAGATAGCACCTATTTTGATTTACTTGAGATAAGAAATCAAATATAGTAGGAAGTGAATTATTGACAGGGACTTGGAAACACTAAACTTCCATTTAATAATCGACGCTATAACAAGGTTGATTAACATGAGTTAAAGTCTGGTTAGTAAATATAAATTCCCTAGGTCTGAGAGGATTAGGTAAACAAATGCTTAAGTAGGTCCAGAGACATTTAGGTATAACTTTGATAGAGATAATCTGTTGTCCTACGTATTGTGAGAATCTTGAATCACTATTAGCATCGGTCAAGTACTAAAACCCATAGTGAATATAATTTTGGTTTTCCATAAACTCTTTATTACAAACACTGAAACTAAAGTGATCAACAATTATTTGCTAATCTCCAAAACTCCCTTTCCAGGAAACATCCAATTATCAGTTGATTAAATTGCAAATAACTTAAGTTCACACCATATTCGCTATGGGATTCGACCCCAAACTAGTTGGGTTATATATTCTAAAAGATCACATACATTCTCATTAGAGAGGTGTAGTTTCAGCATTATCAAAATTGGCACTATTGTCGGGGAATACGGTTGTAAATTGAAGTTTATGTGCACTAATTGGTTGTTAGTCAAGTTTTTTAGTTTTACTTTTATTTGTTGTTTTTGTTTATTGAAGCACCTTAGTAGTGTATTCCAAGAACCAGAAGTTCCAGAGAACTATTATTACCATTTAACCCAAAACCACAATGAATTGGAGAATGGCAGACCAACAGGAGGCTGATGGGTTAGCAGCCTTAGCTAGAGCTTAGGTGAATGTGGAGAATGCCGGTCTACAAGTATGACATCCAAATCCTGAGAATGAATATTTAACCCAAGGTGTGCAGAGCAAGTAGCTGCACCAATACAGCTTAATGCTAATAGGAACCATCCGTTCCAAGAAAGGCAAGATTATTAGCCGGTCCAGTATGACCTCAATGATAATGATGATGGAATGGATGGAGTAGGTGCAACGGGTGCAATTATTCCTCCACCATTGGCACCTGGGGAAAAATTCAACATTATGAGTACTATGATTCAACTCCTTAATCTGAAAGGGTTATTTGGTGGCCTTCCTAGGGATGACCCCAACTTGCATATGGTGAACTTTGTCACCATCTAAAATCTTTTGATAACCAAGGAGTGGGTCAAAATGCTATACGATTGAGATTATTTCCATTGTATTTGTCTGGGAAGGAAACAATGTGGCTTAATGAGCTGACACCCGATTCTATAACCAATCAGAGGCAGTTGAAATGAGCTTTCCTAGAAAGTTTCTTTCCACCTTTCAGGAGGGTACAGTTAAGGGATGAGATCAAAAACTTTAGGCAACTCCTAACTGAAGCCTTGCATGAAACCTGGGAGAGATTCAAGAAGAAGCTGACATAGTATCCGAACAATAATATGATGGACCTACACTTGATAGAGACTTGTACAGGGGCCTTAACTCTGTAATAAAATCAATTGTAGATAATATTGTTGGTGGTTTGTTTGTTGATTTTACATTCGTAGAGGCTTCAAAAATGCTAGAGAGAATGACCAAATAGAGTCGAGCATGGCATACCAGAGACTCTGTGGTAGCAAGCCTTACTATTTCTATAGGTATGTCTGTGGAACAATGCAGAAGAGATGAGGAGCGTGACTAAGACATGGCTCACCTAAAAACACAGATGGACCTGCTAACCAAGCACTTGCTATCAGGCAAGACTGAGAAGGTAAAAGCTGTGGCATCTCAAGATAGAGTTGATACTAATCTAGAAGAAGAGGCAAACTATATTAATAATTAAGGGGGTTTCTGAGGCAATATCCAAGGGAATCAAGGTCGGAACTATTATGATAAGCCTAGTTATAAAGATAGGGAGCAGGGAAACTGGAGAAGCAATAATGATAGGAGCGAGCTATATGTCTCTCCTGGAAATCATGAGGCTGCTAAAACAAATTTTAAAAAGATGTCCATGGAGGACATGATGGCTAAGTTACTGAAGGGAGTAGAGGCTACCAACTCTAGTGTGGCTACCATGAAGATCGATCTGTTATCTATTAGTCAGTTGGTAAACCCTCACTCCACCGCAATCAAACAGTTAGTGCAGTAGATGAGCCAACTCTCTACAATATTTAACAAGAGAAAGAGCGGAATGTTGCCAAGTAATACGGTCCAGAATCCATAGAATGATGGATCATGTATTGAGATTACCACTAGGAATGGTAATATGTTACCTGGCCCTTCTATGGGAAAAAGTTTGGTTGAAAATATGACTGAGGCAGAGGATGTACCCAAAGAAGAATGTCTAGTGGAGTCTGAGAAGCTTGATGGTTCTGATTATGCTCTGGTAAAGAGAAAGAGTAGGAAAAGGAGGTAGTGTTGAAAACTCTCCCAAGACCATTACCTCCCTTTTCTTAACGATTGAATAAAAAAATGATGATGCAAAATTTAGCAAGTTCATGGCAATGCTCAAATAGTTGACAATAAATGTACCTTTGGTGGAGGCACTCGAGCAAATGCCAGGATATGCTAAGTTCATGAAGGACCTTGTGACTAAGGAAAGAGCAGTGAGCTACGAACCAGAGGATAATCTCTATTATTGTAGCACTATTTCTATGAGGACCTTGGTACAAAAGAAGCCTGACACAGGAGTATTCACTATTCCCTGTACAATTGGGTCTATGGAATTCGCTAAGGCATTATGCGATCTGGGAGCGAGCATTAATTTGATGCCGTTGGCTGTATATAGAAAGCTAGGTCTGGGAAATCCCAGACCTACCAACATGCGACTTATGATGGTGGATAGGTCAGTAAAATGACCTATTGGTATTTTGTATAATATGCTGGTGAAAGTAGCTATCTTCATATTCCCTATAGATTTCATCATTTTGGATTGCGAGGTGGACTTCAAAGTACCCATAATCTTTGGTTAACTTTTCCTCATAACTAGAAGTGTGTTGATTGATTTGAGAGTGAATGAGCTCTTGTTCAGAATAAATGATGAAGTGGTACGATTTGATATTTTCCAGTCAATGAAGCAGCATGAAGAAATGACTGTGTTCTCAGTAGGTTATATGTATTATGAGCATGAATAAGAGGTGTCAATGGAGGAGCAACTTGTTGTCGAGACTTTAGCTGCAGTTTTGATAAATTTTGATTGTGAAGGCATTGAGGAGTACGAAGAGACTATTTGTGCTTTGTCAGGAATGGGTTCATATCCTTATGCTCCTAAGAGGCTAGAAATTGATCTTTCTAATCGACCGACACCACCGGCTAAGACATCCATTGAAGATCCACCGGTGTTAGAATTGAAAGAATTGCCTTGGCACTTAAGGTACGTGTTTTTGGGCAAGATAATATGCTACCCATTATTATTGTGGATGATTTGGGTGAGAAACAGGTGGAAGAACTTATTTTAGTACTTCAGAGGTATAAGAGAGCAATAATATTGACCATCGCATATATTATATTGGCATCCCCCCTGGCATCTACACACATAAAATACAATTTGAGGAAGATTGTATTCCAACCATCGAGCAGCAGTGCAGTCTTAACCCAACAATATAAGAGATAGTTAAGAAGAAAATTATTAAGTGGTTGGATTGAGGAGTGGTTTACCCTATTTCTGACAGTAAATGGGTGAGCCAGTTCAATGCATGCCCAAAAAAAGGGGCATAACGGTGGTTGCAAATGAAAGGAATGAGTTGATTTCACTTAGGCCTGTGACTAGGTGGAGAGTTTGCATGGACTACTATAAACTAAATTCATGGACTTTGAAAGACCACTTCCTGATGCCCTTTATGGACCAAATGCTTGATCAATTGGCTGGAAGGGGATGATATTTTTTCTTGGATGGTTATTTCAGATATAACCAGATCTGTATTGCTCCTGAAGACCAGGAGAAGACGGCATTCACATATCCATATGGCACCTTTGCATTTAAGAGGATGTCGTTTGGGCTATGCAATGCACCTACTACTTTTCAATGGTGCATGATATCTATCTTCTCAGATATGGTGGAGGACACCATAGAGGTATTCATAGATGATTTCTCTATGGTGGGAGATTCATTTGAGATATGTTTAGAAAACTTGAGTATAGCCTTATAACAATGCGTTGAATTCTTTGGTGCTTAATTGGGAGAAATGCCACTTTATGGTAAATGAGGGCATCGTTCTCAGGCACAAAATTTCAGTAAAAGGGATAGAATTTGATTGAGCCAAGGTTGAAGTTATTGAGAAACTACCACCTCCCATTTTAGTGAAGGGAGTGCATAGTTTTCTTGGACATGCTAGCTTTTATCGGAGGTTTATAAGAGATTTATCGAAGGTTGAAAATCCACCTTGCAAACTTTTGGAGAAAGAAGTAAAGTTTTCCTTTGATGATGATTGCTTAAAGGCATTTGAATACCTTAAAAAGAAGCTGGTTGAGGCCCCTATCATTGTTGCATCGGACTGGTCAAAACCGTTTGAAATCATGTGTGATGCAAGCGGTGTTGCCCTTGGAGCTGTATTGGGATAAAACAAAGACCAACTATTTTATCCAATATACTATACAAACAAAGTACTGAACGGAGAACAAAAGAACTACACTGTTACTGAGCAGGAACTCCTGGCTGTAGTGTATGTTTTTGAGAAATTCAGGGCTTACCTACTTGGTACCAAGGTGGTGGTCCATACTAACCATGCATCCTTGAGGTATTTGATGACTAAGAAGAAAGCAAAACCAAGGATGATTAGATGGGTGTTGCTGCTACAATAATTTGACTTTGAAGTAAAAGATAGGAAAGGTTGTGAAAACCAGGTTGCGGATTATCTGTCTAGAATGGAAAGTGAGCAGAAAATTAGTGATGAAATAGAGATAAATGATGCATTTCCTGATGAGGAGATCTTAGCTACTGCTATGGAGAAATTGCCTTGTACGTTGATTTTGTAAATTTTGTTATGAGTGAGGTCATTCCAGAAAATCTTTCTTTCCATCAAAGAAAGAAATTCCTGCATGATGTGACACAGTTCTTCTGGGATGAGTCTTATCTTTTTCGGCAATGTGCTGACAATATTATAAGGAGATGTGTGCCAGAAGTGGATGTATTATGCATATTGGAAGCATTTCATGCTTCCTTAGTTGGAGGTCACCATGCAGGTGACCGAATGGCTAGGAAGGTGTTGCAGAGCGGCTACTATTGGCCAACAACTTTCAAGGATGGTCACGAGTTTGTGCTGAAATGTGACCAATGTCAGAGGCAGGGGTCAATCTCTAAAAGACATGAGATTCTTTTGAATAAGATGCTTGAAGTGAAATTGTTTAACGTCTGGGGCATTGATTTCATGGGTTCTTTTGTAAGATCGTATGGGATAAAGTATATTTTAGTTGTTGTTGACTATGTCTCGAAATGGGTCAAAGCTGTTGCCTTGTCTGATAATGAAGGAAAAAAGGTTGTCGCTTTTCTCAAGAAGAACATTTTCTCTCGCTTGGAGTATCACGTACTATTATAAGTAATGGAGGAACTCATTTTTGTAGCAAAGTGTTTTGGGCGGCTTTTGCAAAATATAGGGTGAAACAACATAGAGTAGCCACTCCATATCACCCACAAACTAGTGGGCAAGTGGAGGTGTCAAATTGAGTGATTAAAGCCATCCTAGCCAAAACGGTGAATGCTAATTGGAAAGACTGGTCTCAAAATCTCG
>JAPEIP010000002.1:27139226-27150910 GCA_026120095.1 Capsicum chinense | reverse complement strand
AATTTGACTTTGAAGTAAAAGATAGGAAAGGTTGTGAAAACCAGGTTGCGGATTATCTGTCTAGAATGGAAAGTGAGCAGAAAATTAGTGATGAAATAGAGATAAATGATGCATTTCCTGATGAGGAGATCTTAGCTACTGCTATGGAGAAATTGCCTTGTACGTTGATTTTGTAAATTTTGTTATGAGTGAGGTCATTCCAGAAAATCTTTCTTTCCATCAAAGAAAGAAATTCCTGCATGATGTGACACAGTTCTTCTGGGATGAGTCTTATCTTTTTCGGCAATGTGCTGACAATATTATAAGGAGATGTGTGCCAGAAGTGGATGTATTATGCATATTGGAAGCATTTCATGCTTCCTTAGTTGGAGGTCACCATGCAGGTGACCGAATGGCTAGGAAGGTGTTGCAGAGCGGCTACTATTGGCCAACAACTTTCAAGGATGGTCACGAGTTTGTGCTGAAATGTGACCAATGTCAGAGGCAGGGGTCAATCTCTAAAAGACATGAGATTCTTTTGAATAAGATGCTTGAAGTGAAATTGTTTAACGTCTGGGGCATTGATTTCATGGGTTCTTTTGTAAGATCGTATGGGATAAAGTATATTTTAGTTGTTGTTGACTATGTCTCGAAATGGGTCAAAGCTGTTGCCTTGTCTGATAATGAAGGAAAAAAGGTTGTCGCTTTTCTCAAGAAGAACATTTTCTCTCGCTTGGAGTATCACGTACTATTATAAGTAATGGAGGAACTCATTTTTGTAGCAAAGTGTTTTGGGCGGCTTTTGCAAAATATAGGGTGAAACAACATAGAGTAGCCACTCCATATCACCCACAAACTAGTGGGCAAGTGGAGGTGTCAAATTGAGTGATTAAAGCCATCCTAGCCAAAACGGTGAATGCTAATTGGAAAGACTGGTCTCAAAATCTCGATGATGCCTTGTGGGCATACCGAACTACTTTCAATACACCTATTGGCATGTCACCATTTTAGTTGATCTATGGAAAGGCATGCCACTTACTAATAAATTTGGAGCTCAAGGCCTTATGGGTACTCAAAAAGTTAAATTTGAGTTGGAAAGAGGCAGCAGAGCTGAGACTGGGACAACTGAATGAGATGGATGAATCCTATTTCAGGGCATATGAACGAGTAGACCTATACAAAGAAAAGATAAAAAAGTGTCATGATTGGAGGATAGAGAAATGAGACTTCTAAAAAGGTGACTTGGTGCTTTTATTCAATTCTAGACTCAAAATGTTCCTAGGTAATCTTAAATCTAAGTGGTCAAGCCCATTTAGAGTTAGTCAAGTCTACTTATCTTGAGTAGTAGAACTTGAAAATGAAGACGGCAGCACCTTCAAGGTAAATGAGCGACGATTCAAACTTTATATTGGTCCAAAAGACTTGATGAACAGTATTGTTACTATCTGTCTTGATGAAGTCTGAAGTAATCAAGATGCCTGAGTCATACCATGAAGTTAAATCAGGCGCTACATGGGAGGCAACCCAGGATCCCCGTGCTTGATCTACTCTAGGTATACCCTAACCCTTAGTTCAGTTTTTCTGTGATTTTAAGTTGAGGGTGTAGGGTAAATTATTGTTGTAAATTTTGTAACTAACTAGGAGAAATACAAGTAACTAAGGCAGTTAACTTGTTTTTGTAAATTTTTGAGCACTTCTCCAATGGTCTGAAGGTTTAAATGTGTGATTTGCATCTATGCATTACCATTGTGCATCTTTGTATTGCATTAGTTTTAGTGACACAATAATCATTGCTAAAAAGCTGTATGAACTGGATAAGTAGTAACTGGTGATATACTGGTGTGCCATGTGCATATGAGATTTTATTTAGTTCCCTCTGTATGTTGGATTAAGAACTTGCACGGTTAGTCTTACCTAGGTTGAAGGATAGGGGTTAGGAAAGGATCATAGGCTATTTTGATATTAGCCCACTTTTAGACTAAACGATCTTCCCTGTATGTAGCATATCCCTTGATCCCTGCTTTGAGCCTACTTAGCCTATTACTTCTTATGAAACCTGTCACCTTCCCGTTTATATCACAATGAACTTGTTTTGGCCCTGGTCCTCCTTGGACACTGTGCACCTTGACTTAGGAAAATATCCTAAGTTGAGGGTGGCTATCATAGAGGTGCGTGATACAAAAGGAGTATGAAGAAAGGTAGAATAAAAGAAAAGAATAAAAAGCGGGGTGCATTGGAAAAGTGCAAAAAAAAGAAAAGTTGTGAAAAAGAATAAGTGATTGTGGAAAAGACCGCACCCATCCTAAATAAGTGTGATCAAGAAAAGAGTGAGTGTTTTTTTACCTTCCCCATTAAAATAAGGGCAAGCCTATGGTATTCGGCATACATTGATGGGAACTTCATTCTAAGAGTGAGTGTTTTTTTACCGTCCCTATAGTTACTTATATGATTACTGATATGAGAAAAGGGGGATTTTTTTGCTATGAGGGCACACCAGATATGTTGCTAGTTGCTAACTTGTTCAGATAGTGTAATACTGGTCTATGCATGGTTGCTATAGCTGAATTAATGTTGTATCTTGATTCCTATGTGTTGCATTATTGTTCTTTAATAATATACACATTTGTTCTTGAATTGACTGACCTTGGAGATGGTGAATACGTTTTGAGATAATATGGATGATTGACTGCCAAAAGTACTTTGAATCCTCTTGGTTGTGTTTGAGTTGCTTGAGGAAAAGCAATTGTTTTAAGTTGAGGGTGTTGATGTGTGAGCAAACGCTAACACATTTGAGGCTTTTAACTGAGAATAATTGCAAGGTTTTAAGCAATTTTTGACATTTTTTATTGTTTTATCTTTGATTTTGCAGTAGAAGCCAAGATGCAAGAGAACCAATAGGGATGGAAGAAAAAAAGTTGAAATCTGAAGCAAATAGAAGAGAAGTATGGCTGACGACATTCCTGATAAATCGTCAGCCGTGTGATAAGTTATCAGATATACCATCAGCCTTAGACAGAGAATGGACCTCAGCTGAAAGTTGTGACAACATTTCCTGATAAGTCATCAAAGATCTGACATCAACCTTAAGCAGGAAGTGCTAAAACTTAAGATAGAGCTGAAGACATTTGTGATAAGTCGTCAGACTCCTGATAAGGTGTCACAAATGTCATAACCTAATTCGAGGAATTATTAAACTCTATGATTTTATTTCCTTATTTAGGCTGAACTATAAAAAGTATTGTTCAGGGTTTTGTAAAGGAGTTCTGAACATAATTTTGGAACACACGTATTTTTTTATTTTTCTATCTAGTTTCTTGGCTTGAAAAACAACTAACTTTGAAGAGATTTTCATCAATATTTTGGGATTAATATTGTGATCTAATATGAGATTCACTAATTATTATACATCTTGTGGTAAGTTCATCTTTCAAATTATGAATACGTCTAGTTGTTTCACTTATTACATTATGAGTGGCTAAATCCCTTTGACCCGAATTATGGGATCTATGGGTTAAGTCTTGGTAAGATGCTATTTGTTTTCGATTCTAAAGGTAACAGGACTCCTTGATAATTCCGAGATTTTAATTATTGTCTATTGGTTGTAAAT
Organism: Capsicum chinense; assembly: GCA_026120095.1. Lineage (NCBI taxonomy): Eukaryota > Viridiplantae > Streptophyta > Magnoliopsida > Solanales > Solanaceae > Capsicum > Capsicum chinense. The sequence continues at coordinate 27,147,324 of JAPEIP010000002.1, read as the reverse complement.
GATAGATAGCACCTACTTTGATTTTCTTGAGATAAGAAATCAAATATAGTAGGAAGTGAATTATTGGTAGTGACTTGGAAACACTAAACTTCCATTTAATAATCGACATTGTAACAAGGTTGATTAACCTGAGGTAAAGTCTGGTTAGTAAATATAAATTACCTAAGTTCGAGAGGATTAGATAATTAAATGCTTAAGTAGGTCGAGAGACATTTAGGCATAATTTCGATAGAGATAATCTGTTGTCCTACCTGTTGTGAAAATCTTGAATCACTATTAGCATCTGTCAAGTACTAAAACCCATAGTGAAGATAATTCTAGTTTTCCATAAACTCTTGAATACAAACACTAAAACTAAAGTGACTACCAATTATTTGCTAATCTCCAAAACCCCTTTTACAACGACGCCATTTTTGATAACACTCAACTTAAACATCAATTTAGTGCAAAGCGGTCGTCGTCAATATATTTACCCAACTTTGGAGTCGGGGTCGAATCCACAGGGAATAATGTGAGTGGCCATTAAACTAGTTTGAAACTAAAGCTACAATTTAAATTCAAACAAATGATACGAAAAGCTAAAATGGGGGTTTTCAATGATCAATCAAATGTTAAAGTTTAATTTGCTTCAGAGCTCAAATCTTAAACTGCAATATTTCAAATCGATGATATAGAGAAACTAGAGTTGTGATCACTATGATTAGTAATCCTCCATTGAATAAAAATTGTAGTATTGGATTCTCGTGACTTATGGGAAACACTAAATTATCAGTTTCGACAGTTCATCTAAGTGTTTCTCAACCTACCTAGATGTTGAACTCCCTAATTCTCTCAAACTTAGGAAAGCATTCTATTCATACTGATTTTATCTTGAGTTTATCAATCTTGTTACAACATTAATCATTAGATGAGAACTTAGCCTTCCCAAATCCTCGTTGATAATTCACTTCTTACTTGGGTTGATTTCTTATCTCAAGAAAATCAACAGTAAGCAAGGCCTATTGTTTGCAACCAACAGAAAATAATTAACAAAAGAACTATCAAGATGTTCCCACAATCACTCGAACCCTAACCAAATATTAAATCCATGGAGGAATAATCATATATCCCACAACCTTAGTTGTGGGTTTTAGTTCCACATGAGAAAGAAAGAGATGGCAACAATTATATTCATCATTCAAATTAATTAAACTTACAAAAGATGAAGAAGTTGATTCTCTTCCAAGTTCAAGAGAAAAATCTGAAAACCCAATCTAAGAGTTGAATATTCAATTCCAAGTTAAGAGCCCCAAAAAGGAAAGTAAACTCCCTTGGAATAAGTTCCAGAATGTCGAGTACCATGAATGAACCTTAAAAGCTGCTATTTATACCCATAACTTAAGAAAAATTCAAAATAAAAATTTTAGAATTTTCCTTTTAGGTGACGACATGTGTGATAACTTATCACAAATCTGATAAGTTATCAGGCATGTCGTCAGAACTTCTGCTTCAATGTGACGACTTCTGTAATAACTTATCATATTTGTGATAAGTTATCACACATGTTGTTAGACATTCTTCCAATTTCTTGTGTTCTGCCTCAGTGTGACGACATGTGGGATGACTTATCACAAATCTGATAAGTTATCACACAAGTCATCTGAATTGCTTCCAAGTGTGAATTCTTCAAAACTTAATTATTTTCACCAAAAATCCTCCTCCTTGACACAACATTCATATATTTTCATGCAACTTTAATATATTTCCATGCATCTTGATTTTCCTATAAAATCACATAAAATATCATAAAAAACAATGACAGTTACTTAAGAACTTACAATTATTCTGAGTTAAAAGCCTTAAATGTGCTAACAGAAAGTTAGCTCATCAATTATGTCCCTTGAAGAATGCTGACTTGGATGAGATACTAAGGAAAAGCTGGGACAATGAACGACGCACCTATGAACTAAATCATGACTGAATATCTAAGATCTGAAACTGAGGCATGATGCTTGAACTGGGCTAAAATAATAACTAATAGGATTCTCTATCTTAGAATAGTCATATTCATGAAACTTTAGATAGTACGACTGGGTGGAAAGATGGGGAAACAGTATGAACTTATCCGTCTGACTGCTAAACTAAATTCCTGGATTTTTGGACTAATTCATTCTGAAAACTTATACTCGACTGGAGTATTTCTTGACACTCTTTCTATGAAGTTTTAGTGACTTTAGGGAGCAAGGAAATCTTGGCATGGTTTAAAGACGATATCTGAATAAGAAATCACTACATGGCTCCAATTCTGTAATATGAAGCAAGGCCTACAAAACGTCATCTATGAAAGAGTTACTAAGCCTCATGCACTGAAGCTACTACAAATTTCCAAGCTTAGAAATATTCCTCAAATACTCTCTCAACTATACTCTCTATCTTAGTACGACACTTCACCTGAGGCTACTAAAAATATTCACATAGGAACTGAGCACGAATGCATAAACGTACTAACTTATCTGATTAACTGAATGGCAAATAGCTAAATACTGGCCATGTAAGATTGAGTTGTACATAGTCTGGAATAAAACTGTAGGGTATAGTATTATGCTTATGAGGTAAGGATTGACTGAGGAACATGAGGTAACTGAGCATGAATTCATGGAAATGGTATTATCTACGAATGCAATACTAAGAGCATAACATGATTCTGAAATACTGAGATACTGACAACTGAATAACTTATAACTGTATACTTTGGTCGAGCAAACCTGAAACTGGACTGAGTTTTGAACTGAATGCTGAACTGAGACTGTGACTGAGTTCAGATAGCTACATGATAGGGACTGGCATAAATTGAGGATCTTAATGTACACTCACACTCTGCATTCTCTCAACTTCTTATCTTAGGAAGAATTTTGATTTTTCCTCCAATAACTAAATACAACCTCTTGCGAGTTATTCACCCGCACACTAACATGACATTCAGGACTATCTTTATAACTACAGCCTCAGGTAAAACAAACATACAACAATATTTTCTTAACCTAAAACATTTACTTTCTCCTATGTAAGCAACTGCTCATCACTACACTATTTCATAAAGAGAGTTCACTGAAGGATAAAACATGAGGACCTGAAGCATGAATGGCACAATACCAAACTTTAAACTTAACTGAGGCCTAAGGAATAGAACATCAACATCCTGGAATTTATCAAGAGATCTAAACTGAGGATGTACATGAGATAAATCTTACTTAAGCTGACCATTAGGAGTGTAGTAGGAGTCATGGGAACTGAGCATACTGTAAAGCATGAGAACATGAGTCATGAGCTGCATGACCTGAGTTTGGAGTTGCTGTTTTCATGGAACATGATTTATAACACTAAGTGAAATAGCACTCCTTATACTAGGAACTATAACCGTACATAATTTTCGATTATGTGCATGAATAAGAGCTATGATCATAAAGCTAACATGTACTGCATGAGTAGATATTGTGATAGCTGAAGTGCAAAACTTTGCACTGGGTAAGGACAGGTTGGGCATCAACCTCTCCCACTTCTTTTATACACATGCTGATATTACTACTAAGACCTAAAAGTCTGACTTGGTTACTTGTTCTACCATCTCCCCCTTAGCTTAAAGTCATTATTCTATGTCTGTGAGGCACTTAATAAACTCTGAATCGACCTGAACCCACTTTACTCTAGAGTCTGAGATATGACAATGCTTATAACCACCAAACTTATTCTAAAGGAATACTACTGATAATGTAAGGTCCACTGCTAGTACTTCCTTCTGATACATGATTCATAGCTTTCTATTTCCCCAACAATCATCATATAACAACTTCAACACTGACTAACTTAGAATTCTCTACTTCTCTTTCTACTAGTTTAATCTAGAGATTCAAACTTAAATCAACTAAAATTGAGGTACTACCACTTCATTTAATGATTTGTCCATTAGGAAACTGAAATGGAATGAATTCATTACTGAAATTAACTAAAGGAATTTTCAAAATATTGTAACCGAGCAATTTTTATATACTCGTCTGGCTGGAATAGATTTACCTACTGAGGTAAGTACTAAGAAAGGTTCTATTAAGATTTCTAATCTGACTTAAAGTTGACTATTATGCAAGGAGTTACAAAAGACAGAGAAACTTCTTTATCTAATAAGGCATGTAAATGTAAATGGAAGATCTGTAACGTACCAGTGACCATATCTGGAGAATTTTCCTGATTATGTTTGGACTAAAGTTCATAAAACCTATTTGGGCGTTGCCCACTGGCGGTACTAGAAGTGACACCCTGCTGATTCGGGAGACCAGACTGAGCTAAAGGATGACTGTGCTAACTTTTTGGACTAGGCTTAGGACATTCTCGGACTCTGTGGCCTGAATCGCCATATCCAAAATATGTATCACTGCCAACCCTATATATGCCCTGATGATTTCTACCATATTTTGGGAAAAGTGAGGGGTACAACCACTTTTTATGCTACTCTGAGACTTAGAGTCTGATGTGCTATGTTGACTGACATTTTTAAACTTTGGTACTAGGGCAATAGCTATAGTTAGATTAGGGGATGAGTATTTCTGACAGAACTAGAATCGGTTACCACTCTTTGTCCTTGGCCTAAACCCACTTATTCTGACTTTTTTATTCTTTTTATCTTTCTTCCTACTCTTCTCCCCCTTGCTCTGCTTAGTATGAACCCCAAGCCTAGATAGGAAAACATCCTATAGGTTGTTCTGAGCAACTACTAAATTGGCTAAAGTAGTGAAAATAGCTCTAAATTCTGTATGGGAGACATGCTCATCCAGGGGATCTTCCTGAACGGGCTGAAGTGCTGATTGATTTCTAGTTCTTATTTTATTAGTCCTTTTTGGAGGCATGTTCTATAAATAAAAGAAAGAAATAGATTAGATTGAGAGTTTAACTTGAGCTTATGCTCACTCGCATAACATGAATACTGAAAGAAGGGGAACTATTTTCTAAAACATCTCATAGCCTCCTGTCCATAAGTGTGGCGCGCTACACACCTATGCACAAGACTATACTAGATGCGGATTTCAGACTCCCTAGGACTTTTTTGAGCCTTAGGCTCTGATACCAAGTTTGTAACACCCCAAGAATACACCTTGGGAGCTACATAGTGATTACGACCCCGAAGGACCACAAGCTAACCCATGACTAATGTTTGCTGTGAGCACTGGATAATAATATTAAAATACATGAAAAATTAGACTTTTTCTCCATAAGGTTCAAAGTCTAAACACTGATAAACAATAATATCTGGTAAAATAACTGAAAACTAAACACTGTTCGAACTGGTCTAGTTTGAAAGCCTCTAACTAAACTGTCTGAATAAGGAGTTGATGGGACAACCCCCAACAAACTCCAACTACCGAACTACTGATAAACTAAAATAGATCATATACATGATAGATGAGGACTCACTACTAAATCTGTAATTGTTTACTAGATCTATCTAAACACGGTCAAGATCCTGAGCGTCCGAACCTATGATACGAGACATTATAGCACAAAAAAAGAGTATGCGGCCAGTACATGGAATTTACTAGTATGTTAGATGAGGTAAGGCTGAATGCAAAGGTTCAGATGCATAAACAATAACTGACCGAATAATATAAAGTAACTGAATATGAGAGTACATGGATTACTAAAACTACTGTAAATACTGAGTATGTAATACTATGCATATATGAATACTATAACTGAGCTTTTTTGAAGCTAAGTACTGAATTCTGATACTGAGTAACTAATAATCTAAAGCTACTAATACTGAGCGACTGTATCTAATAGTCCTAATTCTGTAGAACTGAACTGAGTTCTAGATTGAAGACTAAAACTGAAACTATGGAAGGTAATCATCTAACCGACATACCCCAAATAAGATAAGATAACTGAGTTGAGGTCCAATCTGTAACCCTAATTAGAAGGGTGTCAGTATCGTACCACAGGTAAAGACAACTACTGTCGAGTCAGTCCTAACTCGGGTGATCCCTGAGGTCATTCCTAAACTAGAGGTTGATACCTGAGTATGTCAATCCTATTTAACAGGTGACATCTCATGACCTACGCTGGCTACATATTTTTGGAACTTGGGGATTGCTTCTGGGGACCCAGTCCTAGCTAATGGGTGTACACCATCCCTAAGATCACTCAATGCTTAATCATACTCCAAATTAAAAGACACTAAACTGAGTATACCTAATTGGACTGGACTGAATATTGAGTTTACTGAGTTTTTCCTGAGTTCTGTAACTGATTGAGAGTACTATAGATTCTGACATGACTGAGATTCTGTAGCTGACACTCGCTCTAGGTACACAGCTAAATTTTTGGGTATTAAATACCTCAGGACTCGATAGCATAAAAAGTAACCATAGCATGATCATAAAGGCATAACGATACTTTCTTGCTAATAATGCACCCATTTAGACATTTTGTCAAACACTCGATATACATGAACTTGTACTTGAATGGGATCACATAATAACCTATCATGCTTTCACTAGTCAAATCACGTAAGCATTTCATCAAACACTTGTAGGGCATAAGTTTATACATGATTGAGACCACTTAATAACATGTCATGATTCCACTATTTACTTCACATAGGCAATTTAGCAAACACTTGGCGAGTATGGATTATTTACATGATAATGTCCAACACATGAACATCATGATACATTAATTAATTTGTAAATTCAAGGGTTTATCAAGATAATCACATATTTATCACATATGCTATTCAATTTTCGTGAAACTTGCAATTAAATCATGGATTGAAACCCAACTAATATTATGACCATGAATTTAATCTAATTCAAACATGGAAATCATGAATCTGAGATCTTGTATGTTTAAAAAGGGTTCTTGGACTTCATAGGTGAAAGGAACCCATGAATGAACACCTAACATACCTTGGAATGTTAATTCTTGAAGTTCCTGAGGGATTTCTTGAGCTTGACCTTGATATTTTTGAAGCTAGGGTTTTGCGCCTTTTTTAGCGTGTTTTAATCTTGAGAGAAAGTGAGGAAATAATGATAAGATAGGGTATTTAGGGCATAATTTTGTGTTTAAAGGATGATTCGGGCCATGGAAAAAGACCCTATTACCCCTAAAAAATTTTAATTTTCATCACTGAAAACCTAATTTGGGCACCTGGAGCGACGCGCCACTATACGCTATGTTACTAGAATTCACTAAAAATTGGTTTAAAAAGGAGGACTGGGAATTTGACCTGTGGCTCACCGTGGTACAATCACGGTCTCTCCCTGGAAACTAATAACTAGGAACTGGGACATCGCCATGATGCGCCATAATCGCATTCCCTTACTGGAATTGGAAAATTATGGATTTGGATGGTGGCACGCTGCGGTGGTATTATGGAGCTTCACTAAAAATTTCCAAATGCCATTTGTCCTAGCTCTACGATGCGCTGGAGTGCCATTTGGCACACTATTTTACTAAAATGGCTCTAGCACTTCGTCCGGGTGTTGGATTTGGGCAAACTTTATATCATTGAAAGGTAATTGAATTTTCTATGCATTGGAAGGCTCTAAACTGAAAAATACTGTGTATTTCAAAATTTTTATATAGGATAACTCATGTACTGAGAGTTAAATTAAGCCAAGAAAATATGGGGTATTACAGTATATTGATATATTTGCTGATCAGAAAAGTTTACTGTAATACCCTGAAAAATCCAAACCAATATTAGAGCCATGAACCAAGCTCATGCATAGTAAATCATGGTTATTTTATATTTTTATGAGTAATTTAGATGTATATTATGGCTTCAAATAACTCCCAACTATCAAACGAATCAAAACATTCCTTACCAATTGAATTCTTGAGAAGGTTATTGGTATAGTCAACTTCAAATTATCATATATCTCATTATACTTGAAATTTTTGATCTAATAACCTATCAATAGATATATAATTGAATTATCTTTCTAACGATACCAATTTTTCCTAAATCCGATATCGGAGCAAAGAGTTATGCCTATTTTACTCTAGCATGTCAGGCTGGAAACAGTGTGACGACATTCGTGATAGCTTATCACATTTGTGACGCCCTATC
>JAPEIP010000002.1:27112525-27130057 GCA_026120095.1 Capsicum chinense | reverse complement strand
TTATTTATATGTAAATACGCTGCAGTCATGAAGTCATACTATACATTGGATACTAATTTTGAATCTTCTGATCTTAAATTAGATGTGCCTTTAAATCTTGTGGTCCTAGTAGTATCATGTCGTTCTGATAAGGGAGTGTCATTAGGCCTAAAAAGGGAATATTGGAATTAAAAAGTTACTAAATATATAAAGTCATCATTCTTTTTTTGAGATAGATTATGAAGTAATCTTTTTTTTAATATCTCTACCATTCGCAACCTCTTTTTGTGAATTCACCCTTGAATTTCTCGATCAAGAAAGGAAGGATCTATAACCATAGATCAAGAACATTTACTAGATCTCACATTGCCGTTCAGGGTTCTTAAAGTTTCCGGCCATCTTATCGAAATATAATTTCTGACCATCTCATCGAAATAGATTTTTCGGTAAAACATCCTCTGGCGACCAGATTGGTGCTTATTTCTTATTCTTTTGACTCTCTTTCTTGTGTTGTATAACCCCTTTTCAGGTACTTAAAGTCGGCCCAGCTGCCATGACATAAATTTTCTGAAGAACAATATATTTTTCGGTGATCGAGTTAAGGGATGGTATTAGCAGTTAATAAAGGCGACGACAATATTTCGGCGACTAATTTTGACATCAAATTGCCAGAATCTGATGAACGGAGTCAAGAACATATAGTCACTTTATCCTCATCTTTCCCTTGGATCAGGTGCACTCATTTTATCTCTTCTAGTTTATTTGGTCTAGATTTCTTGACTATTGAGGCATATATATCCTATATCGTTTGTTATATATATTTTTCATCTCTTCTGGTTTTTGTTTGCCTAATTAGCTTTTTATAGCCGTACACTTCTACTCGTCGTGTTTTTTGTCTCCCTTTTCTTTGTTATCTTCTATTGCATCCGTTTAAGTGGTGGCTGGGGTGATAAATGATAGACTAGTTTTATGTCATAGGTTGGGGTCAAGGCTAGGATCGGGTTTAGGTTCTAGTCTAAGATTAGGGGCATGGGGAGTAGGGCTAGGCGGGATACAAGTGCTTCTAGGTTAAGAGTTGGGTCTTAGAACATATGGTTGCTTCATGGTATATCTATAGAGCTGGTGAAGATTCTTAGAAAGAGGAGCATTAGTGTAGCGTATGTCCAGGAAACTAAATGGGTAGGCACTAAGGCGAGATATGTGGATGGATATAACATGTGGTACTCGGGTAGCATGAGAAATAGAAATGGAGTAGGTATCTTAGTAGATGAAGAACTTACGGAGCAGGTGGTAGAAGTTAAGATAGTTAGTTATAGGTTGATGTCTATTAAGTAGGACATTGGAGGGTCTACAGTGAATGTTATTAGTTCTTATGCTCCACAAGTAGGTTTGGACGAGGAGGACAAGAGGGTTTTTGGGGAGGTTTTGGATGAAGTGGTGAGGAGCGTTCTGAGCACTGAGAAGCTTTTCATGGAAGGAGATTTCAATGGGCATATTGAGTCTTTGTCAAGAGGTTATGATTATGTGCATGGCGGTTTCAGTTTTGTGGAGAGGAATGTAGGAGGAGCTTCTCTTTGGGATTTTTCTAGGGCTTTTGGGTTATGAATAGCGAATTTGAGCTTTTCGAAGAAGGAGGAACACCTTGTTACATTTTGTAGTTCAGCGGCCAAGACTTAAATAGATGTTTTGCTTCTTAGGAAGGGTGATAGAGCGCTATGTAAAGACTGTAAAGTCATACCTATCGAGAATATTTTGAATCAACATAGGTTGTTATTAATGAATTTAACAATCAATAAAGGTAGAAAGACGAGGAGCATGGAGGTCCAACCCAGGATTAAGTGGGGCAGCTTGACTTTGGCTAGTGCTTTGAAAATGGGGGAGAAATTGAAGAGTAGAGGGGCTTGGGAGATTAGAGGGGATGCAGATAGTATGTTGTAGACGACTGCCAGTTGTATTAGGGAGATCTCTAGAGAGGTATTGGGTGTCTTGAGAGGTCGATCTAGCAAGCATCAAGGGGACTAGTGGTGGAATGAAGAGTTTAAGAGGAAGATAGAGTCTAAGAAGATGGCTTATACTAAGTTGGTTGAGAGCAAGGATGATGAGGAGAGGTAGACAAATAAGGAGGAGTATAAGGTAGCTAAAAAAGAGGATAAGTTAGCAGTTATGACATCAAAGACAATGCTTTTGAGAGCTTGTATGTGGCTTTAGAAGAGAAAGGCGGGGATAAGAAGTTGTATAGTTTAGCCAAGGACCGAGAGTGGAGGACTTATGACCTTGACCAAGTGAAGTGCATCAAGGGAGAGAATGATATCGTGTTGGTTGAGGATGCCATCTGTAATACCCCACATTTCCTTAGCGTAATTTAAGTCCCAATACCTGAGTATTCATATATAAAATTTTTGAAACACTCATTATTTTTTAGTTTAGAGCCTACCATTGCGTAGAAAATTGAATTAGCTTTTCAACGATATAAAATTCACCCAAATCTGATAACTGGGTAAGAGGTTATGGTAATTTAAAGTTTTAGTCAATTAACACCATCATTTTAACCCTTAGCGCATCGTAGAGCCAACATAAATGATGATTGTCAATTTCTAGTAAAGCTCCGCAAAACCACCGCGTCCCACCGTTAGCCAAAATCCCAATTGTCCTTTTCTAGTGTCCTATCGCGATAATGACGTATCGCGCCAAGGGTGAATTTCAGAATCAAAAGGGTACCACAATTCCTCCGTGTCTCTCCAAGCCCTCAGTTCCCAGTGGTCTGATTCCAGTGAAACGACGTGATAGCACCGCGTCGCGCCAAGGGCAAAAATTAGGAATTCTTCCAGTTTTGTGATTTTCAATTACAGGGGCCGTTTGGTCTTTTCCCATGACCTCAAATCCACCTAAACATGAGATTTAACCCTAAGAGACCATTATTTACTCACTTTGTCATTATTCTCTCAAATTAAAATGAACTCTCTTCAAGAACAAGAAACCCTAGCTCTCAAGAATCAAGGCCAAATCTCTAGAACTCACCATCAATCCTTCCAAACTCATTATCCCAGGTTTATTAGATGTTCATCCATGGATACCTTTCATCCATGGAGTCCAAATATCCTATTTAATTACAAAATTGTGATCTTTTTGAGTTAATTGATTTTCAATTATGATTTCGTCCATGAATCTCCATGTACTATTGATTTTATACCATGTTACCATGAAATTATTGTTATTATTCAATCCTCCATGTTTTAATATTATTATTCATTGAATTAAACAATGATTTAGTACTATTATGTCGAATTCATGCTATTTCAATAAGTTCCATAACATTTCTATGATTGTTTTAAACAATGAACTACAAGTGTTTGATAAAATGTCTACAAGAGTGATTGATTTAATAAAAGCCTTCATGCTTTGTTCCCTAATCTTTAGTGTCATTTTACCATTGTTATTTTTGAATCCTAGGGGTATTGAATACCTGAAAACCATAGTTGTTTATTTAATCTAGTCTCAGTACATTACAAAATAGTCTTCAGAATGTACTATGAATATTATTAGAATAGTCAAATATCAGAGAGTTAAACTTAGAACAATCTAGGATTTTAGTGTCTTTCAGTTAGGAGTAGGATTTAGCACCGAGCGAGTGTAGGGATAGAGGCTTCCCCGTAAGATAGGTAGAGTCTTTAGTAGTAGTCCCTATACTCCAAAACTACATAGCCAGTGTTGGATATGAGAAGTCACCCATCAGATTAGGATTGACTATCTCGTATGGGTCACCCGTCAGTTAGGCTTAACACCTTTAGTCCTTTGGACATTATATCAGTTTAGTGGATCCACATAGCCAATGTTAGTACCCATGACACATTATTAACACCTTTCAAACTTATGTTATAGGTTGGACCCCGATTAGCTCAAATTGAGGAATGTCAGTTAGATGATACCTCCCACAGTCTCAGATATAGTCTTAGATACAGTCTCAGTTACAGTCCCAGTTGAGTTATTCTATCTTAGTGTTGTTTGACCAAAGTATACAAATTTTGAATATTTCAGTACTTCAGTTTATGGATTTTACTCAGTTCATGTTATATGCTTGGTCATGCATCCTCAGTATCTATAATTTTTTCATGTATCTTTGGTATTTACGGATTCTCATGAATACTCAGTATTTATAGATTTCCATATATTCTTAGTACCTACAGATTTCATGCTCTCTATTTATTACTCCATGCTTTACATGCATATTCAGTTAATTATTAGTTCTATTCATGAAACCGTGCATATCAGCCTACCTCATTTAGCATACCATTACGGTCAAAGTACTGATCGCATACCTTTTTTTTGCGCTATGATATATTATATCATAGGTTTTGATGCTCAGTTCTCTACTCACGATTAGATTTATCAGATCCTCAGCAGTAGCATTAGTGAGTCCTCATACTTCGAGGACAAACTTACTTTATTTCATGTCTCATTTTAGTAGTTAGTTGGAGTTAGTTAGGGCCTATCCCATCAACTCACAGTTATTTAGTTTTAGATTTTTATCGGATATTAGAGTTAGTTATTCATTATTTAGAAATTTTAGTTAGTTATCCAGTTTATCAGTATTTTATCAGATTTAGTTAGTTATTTCTATAGACTCATATTTTAGTTTTCAATTAGTTATTAAAACCTTATGGCATATCAGTTGTTCTTCCGCAATTATGATATTATATATTATTCAATTCTTACAGCAAGTACTAGCTCATATGTTAGCTTGTGGTCCCTTAGGACTGTAAGCACTGTGTGACACCCAGGGTATACTCTCGGGGCATTACAAACTTAGTATCAGAGCCTAATCTTTTAAAGTGTCCTAGGAAGTTTGAAAGTCGTTCAAGTAGAGTTTTATGCATGGGTGTGTAGCGTGCCACACTAATGGACGAGAGGCTATAAGGCATTTAGGAAAACGTTTCCCTTCTTTCAGTATTCATGTCGTGTGAGTAGGCATGAGCTCAAGTTAAACTCCAGTCTAATCTATTTCTTCCTTCCATTTATAGAAAATGTCTCCCAAGAAGAACAGAAGAAGAACAGGAAACCAGCCAGCCCTTCAGCCCGTCCAGGCCGATCCTCTGGATGAGTATGTCTTTCACACAGAATTCAGAGCTGCATTCATTACTCTATCAAACTCTATAGAAACATAGAATGAATGGCCAAATGTTTTTTTGGCCAACCCAGTGGCCAATACTTCTGCAACCAGAATTTAGGATTTCACCTGAATGAATCCTCCTTCTTTCACGGGATCCAAGTCTAAAGAGGATTAATAGGAATTCTTATATATGGTTCAAAAGGTAACGGATACTATGGGGGTGATATCTAGTAAGAGTGCTGAGTTGGTTGCATACCAATTGCAAGATGTGGCCCATACTTGATTTAAGCAGTGGAAGGTTGATAGGGGTGTAGATGTAGGGCCTGGAGAATGGAAAGAGTTTGCCACATCTTTCTTAGGCAAATTCTTCCTATTGGAGTTAAGGGAGGCCAAGGTGTTATAATTTAGTAACTTGAGGTAGGCAAGCATGAGTGTGAGGGAGTATTCTCTCAAGTTTACTCAATTAGCTAGATATGCTCCTCATATGGTAGCTTATAATAGGTCCAAGATGAGTAGGTTTGTGTTTGGCATCTGTGATAGTATGGTCAAGGAGTGCAGGACCACAATGCTGATTAGTGAGATGGACTTGTCTAGCTTGATGGTCCACACTCAACAGATAGAGGAGCAGAAGATTAGGGAAAGAGAGAGAGGGAACAAAAGGCCTAGAATGGGTAGTTTTAATTTCAATCAGCCAAGGTCAGAAGGTGGTAATCATTCTTAGTTTCATCAGAGGTCTTTAGCCCCAGCACCGTCTTCAACCAGTGCTTCTATAACAAAATTTAGAAATGATAATAGGGATAAAGCACCAGGCTCTAAGTCCCAGTTCAATATTAGCAGTGCTCGTACAAATCCTCTATGTCAAAAGTGTGCCAGACACCATCAGGGTGAGTGTAGAGCGGGTAGTGATATATGCTTTAGGTGTCGGGTAGTTTCTCAAAAAGGTAGGGATGTGCACCAACAAGGCCAGCCCCATCAGTTGTCAGTTCCATCCTATCGCCCAACTCAGCAGGGTGTCGCTTCCAGTGCTACCAGTGGTCAGTGTCTGAATAGATTATATGCTCTTCAGTCCCTCCAGGATCAAGAAAATTCTCCTGATGTAATTACTGGTATGTTGCAGGTCTTTCACTTACATATTTATGCTTTACTAGACCTTGGAGCTTCTCTTTCTTTTGTAACTCCATATATAGCCATCAATTTCGGAGTTTATCTCGAAACTCTAGCAGAGCCTTTTTCAGTGTCTACCCCAGTAGGTGTTTCCATTATATCCATACAGGTATATAGTAACTATACAGTCACAATATCTCATAAAGTTACTTTAGTTAATCTCGTGGAGTTAGATATGATGGATTTTGATGTCATTCTCGACATGGATTGGCTCCAATCATGCTATGCCTCAGTTGATTATAGAAACAAAATAGTTCATTTTTAGTTCCCAAATGAACTAGTCCTTCAATGGAGGGGTAGTACCACAGCTCTTAGATGTCAGTTGATTTCATACCTTAGAGCGAGAAAAATGATATCGAAGGGGTGTATTTACCATCTTGTTCGAGTCAAAGACTCAAATTCGAAAACACAAACTCTTGAGTTAGTTTTGGTAGTGAGGGAATTTCCAGATATATTCCCTGAAGATCTTTCCAGAGTTCCTCCTGAAAGGGAAATGAACTTCAGAATAGACGTTCTCCCAGACACTTAACCCATATCTATATAGAATGGCTCCAGTTGAACTCAAAGAGTTAAAATAATAGTTAAAGGATCTTCTAGATAAGGGATTCATCAGACCCAGCATCTCCCCATGAGGCACACTTATTATATTCGTGCGTAAGAAAGACGGTTCTCTCTAAATGTGCATAGACTACCGTCAGTTAAACAAGGCAACAGTAAAGAATAAATATCCACTTCCTAGAATCAATGATTTGTTTGATCAACTTTAGGGTGCCAGGTATTTTTCAAAGATATAACTCAGATCAGGCTATTATCAACTCAGAGTCAAAGAATATGACATTCTGAAAATAGCTTTTCGAACTTGGTATGGTCACTTCCAATTTCTAGCCATGTCCTTTGGTCTTACAAATGCCCCAGTAGCCTTCATGGACTTGATGAATCAGTTGTTCAAGCAGTACTTGGACACATTCATCATAGTCTTCATTGATGACATTCTTTTTTACTCCCATAGCAAAACTGATCATGCAGACTATCTCAGAATAGTGTTACAAAATCTTAAAGCACCAGTTATTTGCTAAATTCAGTAAGTGTGAATTTTGGCTAAGTTCAGTAGCTTAACTTGGTCATATTATTTCTGGTTATGGAATTAGAGTTGATCCTCAAAAGACTGAGGTGGTGATAAACTAGCCTAGACCCATCTCTCCATCAAACATCAGGAGTTTCTTGGGTTTAGCTGGATATTATCATCGGTTTGTTGAAAAATTTTCTTCTATTGCATACCCCATGTCTAGATTGACTCAGACAAAAGTTAAGTTTCAGCGGTCAGATTCCTGTGAGAAGAATTTTTAGGAATTGAAGACTCGACTCACCTCAATCCCAGTTCTTACCTTGCCAGATGGTTCAGATGGGTTTGTTGTATACTATGATGCATCCAGAGTAGGTTTGGGTTGTGTCCTCATGCAGAGAGGTAAGATCATAGCCTATGCCTTTAGACAGCTTAAGCCCCATGAGAAAAATTGCCCTACTCATGATCTTGAGTTAGCAACAGTAGTATTCACCTTAAGGATTTGGAGGCATTAATTTTATGGGGTACACATTGATGTGTTCACTAACCATAAAAGCCTTCAGTATATGTTCTCTTAGAAAAATTTGAATTTGTATTAGAGAAGGTGGTTAGAGTTATTAAAGAATTATGACATGAGTGTTCTGTATCACCCAGGCAAGGCCAATATAGTGGCTGATGCTCTCAGTAGGTTATCTATGGGTAGCATTGCACATATTAAGGATGGTAAGAAGAAGTTAGCTTAGAAAGTTCATCAGCTTACCCGACTAGGTGTCTGCTTACTCGACTAGTGTATGGGTGTAGAGTAGATTAGAATCATCTATAGTTTTTAAGGTAAAGTAAAAGTAGGATAGAGAGCCCAATCTAGTTAAGTTGAAAGAACTAGTAAGAGATCAAAAAGTGGAGGTTTTCTCCTAAGGGAGAAATGGTATTTTGTGTTGTCAGGATAGATTATGTGTTCCTGGCATAGATGATTTGAGGCAACAAATTCTTGCAGCTGCGCATGGTGTGAGTTACTCTATTAATCTAGGGGCCACTAAGATGTACCTTGATTTGTGGTAGATCTATTGATGGAATGGGATGAAGAAGGATATTACAGAGTTTGTAGCTAAGTGCTCTACATGTTAGCAAGTTAACATTGAGCACCAGAAGCCTAATGGATCCATGGAGGAGTTCAGTATTCCCACTTGGAAGTGGGAGGAAGTTAACATGAACTTTGTGATGGGTTTGCCTTATACTCATCATCAACATAATTCAATTTGGGTTATCATAGATAGAATGACCAAATCAGCTCATTTCTTTCCAATCCATACCTTTTATATAGCCGAGGACTATGCCAAACTCTATCTCAGAGAGTTGGTTAAGTTGTATGGTGTTCCATTATCTATCATATCAGATAGAGGTACCCAGTTTACCTCCTATTTCTAGAAAGCGTTCCAAAAGGGTCTTGGTACCCAAGTCCACCTCAGTACATCTTTCCACCCTCAGACAGATGGCCAATTAGAAAGGACCATTCAGACTCTAGAAGATAAGCTGAGACCATGCGCAGTTGATTTTAAAGGTAGTTGGGATGACCACTTGCCTTTGATTGAGTTTGCATACAATAACAATTATCATTCTAGTATCTGTATGGTTCCATTTTAGGCTCTCTATGGTAGGAGATATAGATCTCCAATTGGTTGGTTTGAAGTAGGTGAGGCCGTAGTTGTAGGGCCTGACTTGGTGTTTGATGCATTAGAGAAGGTTTAGTTGATCAAAGAAAGGCTTAAGGCTTCCCAGATCCGACAAAAATCGTATACAGATGTGAGGAGAAAGGATCTCAAGTTTGAGGTCAGTGATTTTGTGTACATGAAAATCTCACCCATGAAGGGAGTGAAGAGATTTGGAAAAAAAGGGAAAATCATTCCTCGATATGTCCGTCCCTTCAGAATTCTCAGTTGTTTAGGAAAGGTAGCTTATGATCTTGAGTTGTCTTCAGATCTAGCCTTTGTACACCCATTTTTCCATGTCTCATTGTTGAAAAAGTTTATTGGTGATCCAGCTGTAGTCATTCCCCTAGAAAGTGTAGATATTCAGAACAGTCTTTCCTTGGAGGAAGTTCCAGTCAAAATTATTGATCATCAAGTTCATAGACTAAGGAGCAAAGAAGTTCCACTAATCAATGTTCTTTGGCGGAACAAGTCTGTTGAGGGAGCCACTTGGGAAGCAGAAGTAACTATGCAAACCAAGTACCCTCGTCTTTTCTCCATGAATTCAGATTCAGTTTAAGGCAATAATCTTCTTAAGATTTCTCCCTATCATGCTCAGTTTCAGTTGTACATCATGTTCATGTCAGTCGTTCATTCATGAGTTAGTTCAGTCATGTGCTCCATGCATTAGATATGCATAATCAGTGTGTAAGCTCAGTCTATCTGTTTTCCCAACTTAACCAGTTTCATTTGAGGACTAATGATCCCAAGGGGGAGATATTGTATAACACATATTTCCTTAGCTTTATCAAAGTCCCAATACCTAATCATTCATATATAAAATTTTTGAAACACTCATTATTTTTTAGTTTAGAGCTTGCCAATACGTAGGAAATTGAATTAGCTTTCCAGCGATATAAAATTTGCCCAAATATGAAAATTACGTAAGAACTTATGGAAATTTAAAGTTTCAGTAGATTAACACCATCATTTTAACACTTAGCACATCAGAAAGCCAACATAAATAAAGATTGTCAATTTCCAGTGAAACTTCCTGAAACCACCGCATCGCGCCATCAACCAGAATCCCAATTATCCTTTTCAAGTGTCCTATCACGATAATAGCGCATCGCACCAAGGGTGAATTTCAAAATAAAAATGCACCACTATTCCTCTACGTCACTCCAAGCCCTCAGTTCCTAGTTCTCTGGTTCCATTGACACAGAGCGATAGTGCCGTGTCGCACCAAGGGTGAAAATTGGGAATTCTTTTATTTTACGATTTTCAATTACAGAGGCCGTCTGGAATTTTGTCATGTCCTCAAATCCATATAAACACGGAATTTAACCCTAAGAGAGCATTATTTTCTCACTTTGTCATTATTCTCTAAAATTAAAATCAACTCTTTTCAAGAACAGAAACCTTAGCTCTAAAGAATCAAGCCCAAATCTCAAGAACTCACCATCAATCCTTCCAAATTTATTATCCCAGGTATGTTAGATGTTCATCCATGGATCTCTTTCATCCATGGAGTCTAAATATCCTATTTAAATTACAAAATTGTGATATTTTCGAGTTAATTGATTTTAAATTATGATTTCATCCATGAATCATATACTATTGATTTTATACCATGTTACCTTGAAATTATTGTTATTATTCAATCGTCCATGTTTTAATATTATTATTCATTGAATTAAACCATGATTTAGTACTATTATGTTGAATCCAAGCTATTTCTATAAGTTCCATAACATTCCTATGATTGTTTTAAACCATGAACTACAAGTGTTTGATAAAATGCCTACAATAGTGATTGATTGAATTAAAGACTTCATGCTTTGTTTCCCAAGCTTTACTATCATTTTACCATTGTTGTTTTTGAGTCCTGGGGTATTGAATACCTAAAAACCATAGTTTTTTATTTAGTCTAGTCTCAGTACATTACAAAATAGTCTTCAGAACATACTATGAGCATTATTAGAATAGTCAAATATCAGGCAGTTAAACTCAGAACAATCTAGGATTTCACTGTCTTTCAGTTGGGAGTGAAATTTAGCACCGAGCAAGTGTAGGGATAGAGGATTCCCTATAATATAGGGAGAGTCATTAGTAGCAGTCTCTATACTCCAGAACTACGTAGCCAGCGTAGGATATGAGAAGTCACCCATCAGATTAGGTTTGACTATCTCGCAGGGGTCACCCATCAGTTCAGACTTAACACCCTTAGTCCTTTGGACATTATATCAGTTTAGTGGATCTACACAGCCAACGTTAGTACCCATGGCACAGTATTAACAACCTTACAACTGGGGTTACAGGTTGGACCCCGATTAGCTTAAATTAGAAAATGTCAGTTAGATGATACCTCCCATAGTCTCAGATAAAGTCTCATTTATAGTCCTAATTCAGTTATTCAGTCTTAGTATTGTTACACCAAAGCATATAGATTTCAGTTATTTTAGTTCTCCAGTTTATGGATTTTATTTAGTTCATGTTATATGCTTGGTCATGCATCCTCAGTATCTACAGATTTTTATGTATCTTCAGTATTTATGAATTCTCATGCATACTCAGTATTTACATATTTCCATATATTCTCAGTACCTAAGGATTTCATGCTCTCTATTTAGTACTCCATGCTTTATATGCATATTCAGTTAATTGTTAGTTTTGTTCATGAAACTATGCATATCAGGCTACCTCATTTAGCATACCAGTACATTCAAAGTACCGATCGCATACCTTTTCTTTTGCGCTATAATGTGTTATATCATAGGTTCCGATGCTCAGTTCTTGGCTCGCTATTAGACTTATTAGATCCTCGGCAGTAGCAGTGGTAAGTCCTCACACTTCGAGGAAAGACTTACTTTATTTCATGTCTCAGCTTAGTAGTTAGTTGGAGTTAGTTGGAGCCTATCCCATCAACTCATAGTTATTCAGTTTAAGAGGCTTATCAAAAATTAGAGTCAGTTATTTAGTATTCAAACATTTTAGTTAGTTATCTAGTTTATCAGTAGTTTATCAAATTCAGTCAGTTATTTCTATAGACTCATATTTCAATATTGAATTTAGTTATTAAAACCTTATGGCATATCAGTTTTTCTTCCACAATTATGATACTATTATTCAGTGCTCATAACATATACCAGCTCATGGGTTAACTTGTGGTCCCTCAGGACTATAAGCATCGTGTGATGCCTAGGGTGTACTCTCGAGGCATTATACCCTCATTAGGAAGAGATAGGAGTCCATTTTCATAAACTTTTAAATAATGAAGGGGATAAAGGTTTCGTGTTAGGGGACTTGGAGAAATCTGAGGAGTGTCATGATTATGGTTATTATAGGCATATCAAGGTTGAGGAGGTAAAAGGGGTTATTTGCAGTATGCAGCGGGGTAGGGTGACGAAGACAGATGAGATTCTAGTGGATTTTTGGAAAAGCACTGGCCAAGCAGGTTTGGAGTTGTTGATAAGGTTGTTTAACATCATTTTTAGGGAAGCAAAGATGCCTGAAGTGTGAAGGTAGAGTGTGATGATTCCATTATTTAAAAACAAGGAAGACATTTAGAGTTGCAACAACTATAGAGGTATTATGTTGTTGAGTAATATAATAAAGGTTTGGGGAAGGGCGGTAGAGAAGGCTGAGAAGGATCGTGACTATCTCTGAGAATCAGTTTGATTTCATGCAAGGTCGCTTAACTACTAAGGCCATTCACCTTGTAAAGAGAATAGTGAAGCAGTTTTAGGATAGGAAGAAGGACTTGCAGCTAGTTTCTATTGATCTTGATAAGGCTTATGACAGAGTTCACAGAGAGATTCTTTGGCAGTGCTTGGATGCTAGTGGGGTGTCCGTGGAGTACACTAGGGGGATTTAGTACATGTATGATGATGAGACAACTCGTGTGAGGATGTTAGATGGATATTCAAAGAATTTTTCTAGTTTTTATAGGATTGCACCAGGGATAGACTCTTATCCCATTTTTATTTGCCTTAGTGATGGATTTTTTGACGCGACATATTCAAGGAGAGGTGCCTTGGTGTATGTTATTTGTGGATGATGTGGTACTGATTGATGAAACTCAAGAAGGAGTTAATGATAATTTAGAATTTGGAGACAGACGCTCAAGGCTAAAGGATTTCAGTTGAGTAGGACCAAGACAGAGTACTTGGAGTGTAAGTTTAGTGATGTGGCATAGGAGACTAGCATGGTGGTGAAGATAGACTCTCATTCCATTCAAAAGAGAGTGAATTTCAAGTATCTAGGGTATATAATTCAGGGAAATAGTGAGATCGATAAGGATGTCACACATCGTATTGGGGAAGGGTGGTTGAAATGGAGGCTCACTTTGGGAGTTTTATAGGATAAGAAGGTGTCTCCAAAGCTTAAAGGTAAGTTCTTCAGAGTAGCAGTCTGATTGGCTATGTTGTTTGGAGCAGAGTGTTGCCAGTTACGAACTCTCAAATTCAAAAGTTAAAGGTGGCAGAGATAAGGATGTTGTGATGAATGTGTGGTCTTACCAAAAATATAGAGTAAGGAATGAAATTATTTGGGAGAAGGTGGGAGTTTCTTTGGTGGACACGATGCGAGAAATGAGGTTACGTTGGTTAGGGCACGTGACAAGGAGGGGTTTTGATACGCTAGTGCAGAGGTATGAGACCTTGGCTATAAATGGTTTTAGGTGGGATAGAGGTAGGTCAAATAAATATTGGATGGAGGTGATTAGGCATGATATAAAGCAGTTATAGCTTACGAGGACATGACCCTTGATAGGAAGGTTTGAAGGATGCAGATTAGGGTAGAGGGTTAGGGGTTGGGAGTGCATCGGTAACACTAGGGGAGCATTCTTTTTTGTCTGAAGTTTTTTGTTCATTTGGTTGTGTGATGTCTATAGTTTCTAGTAGATAGTTTTTAGTATTATATTGTGGTTGTAGTATTATCTTGTGACTAGCGGTATTAGTTTATTTTGCTTACTGTACTAGTTTATATGCATTTATGTTTTGTGTTTGTTATACTGTTATAGGTCCTAAGCCAGGGGTCTATTGGAAACAACCTCTCTATTTCACCTAAGGTAGTGGTATGGTCTGCATACACTCTACTCTCCTCAGACCCCACTATGTGGGAATACACTGGGCATGTTGTTGTTGTTGATATATATATATTATAGGAAAAATGCTCTGTTTCCATCCTGAACTATACACAAAATTGCTGAGGCATACCCGAACTTTAAGAAGGTCCTATTACCCCCTGGAATAATTAAAACCATATTTTTGGCAACCTTAGTACCTATGTGTCATATACGTGGCACATAGTAAATCAACATACTGAAGGTCCATGTAGGCATACGTATGTGCCACATAGGCACACGTATGTGCCACATAGGCACACGTATATGCCACGTAGGCACTAAGGTTGCCAAAAATGTGGTTTTAATTAGTCCAGGGGGTAATAGGACCCTCCTAAAGTTCGAATGTATCTCAGTAATTTCATGTACAGTTCAGGGTGGAAACCGAACGTTTTCTCTATATTATATACACTACTTATTCACAATTCAGTGATTCAAAAAGTATTAACCTATTCAGTGCAACAAAGGCACAATATAAAGCCAAATATTTTCGTATTGGAAAGCTTGAAGCATTTAGTAGCTTCCATCAAATAGGATTGAGTTTTTTTTTGAACTAACATTCAGTTCAAGTTTGAAGATTCTTGTAAACTAAAATGCATTACGTTGGATTTTTGCGGTAACCAAGATTTTATTTTTTTATGTTTTAGTTGTTAGTATTTCTATTTTATGAGTATTTTTTTATTGGTTAAACCGAAAACCAAATCATTAAGGACCAAAAATTGATAACCGAAAACCGATCAAAAAGTATCTTATTAGTTTGTTATTGATGTTGCATATTTAAAACTCAAAAATGGATAAACGGAACCAATAACACATAAAATTAAACCAAACCGACCGATGCACACCCCTACTGAATAGGCCCCATTAGCACGTGTTACTTAGTAGGCGGGATAGTAATTTTAAATTTTAATTAAAAATCAGTGTTTATTTATAAATTCCACTCCGACATTTAATTTTAATTTCAAATGTTCCAAGAAATAGGATTTCAAATCCTCATTATTTTTTTTAAAAAAATGTAAAAGTTAATCGATAAATTTAAATTTTATGACTCATCATTTTAAATTTTGTATAGAAAAATTATATTCAACGTGAATAGATTATTTATATTATAGTACTTTGAAAATTTAATTAAATATACCCTTCGTCATATTTTGAGGTCAAATTTACCCTTATTGTCATATTTTGGGGACAAATTTACCCCTTTACTTTGGTAAAAATTGGCTAAATATACCCTTTATCATACTTTGAGGTCAAATTTACCCTCTATTTCATACTTTTGGGTCATAGTTGCCCTCATTATTAAGAAACTTTTCACTTGTACCTTTTCTTTAACAGTTTAGCCAATTCAACGTTAAATTGTCCAAGTTTTTAAAATAAATCATAGTACCCTAATCTAATTCGCCTCATCTGTCCCACAAAAATACACAAATAAATATAATCCTCCCTCAGTTCTGTTGGTAGAATTTTTTCAACGAACAAAATACTTCTCTTTCATGCAACGCTGGTAGGTTGTTTATAAATGAACAAAACATAAAACAAAAAGGGATAACGTAGAAGCATGAAACTAGAGAAAACGTCTATTACAAACTCTACTTTTGTTCAATTATGTTCAAATTTCAAAATTTGGTATGTAATTCTGTGTGCAACTAGATTCTATAATCATTGAATAAATTTTCTAAGCAAATGACATGATGAAAAATTTGTATAGATCTAAATTGCTTGTAAAAATATATGAATGAAGAGATGTCACAAATGGCACATAGGGAGACCTCTTAACTCAACCATATAGAGAGCCATCCAATAGGGCTAATCATTGTATTTGACCAACAAGTACCATTTTTCATGAGCTATGCACTGATGCAAACCAATGAACTAAGAAAGAGAGATATATTTCTTTGTATTTGCACTAATTTAGATCAAATTTTCATGAGTTATGCACTAATAATATCCAGTGGCTTACTCTCATTGGAAAGTTTTAGCCCATAGAACTGAAGAGGGAATATTTTTTTGTCTTTTTTGTGGCTTGATTTAGATAAGACGAGTTAGATTAAGGTGTATTTTATTTTTAAAAAATAGGGCGTTTGACATTGATTTGAACTTTTCTATTAAGAAAGGATACATACTAAAAGTTTCTTGACAACAAGGATAAATTTGATCTCAAAGTATGACATCAAAAGTAAATTTGACCCAAAGTATGGCATCAAGAGTGAATTTAACTAATTTTTCAAAGTAGAGGGATAAATTTAGCTCGAAAGTATGACAACGAGGGTAAATTTGACCCCAAAGTATAACAAAGGACATATTTAGCCATTTTTATAAAGTAAGGGGTAAATTTGACCATATTCCCAATATTATATAGAGGATTATATTAAAAACAACTAGTTACTGTTAGTATTGAATTTTTGGACCAGTGGATCCTTACAAAATTATGTGTATGGAAAGGGGGGCACTCGAAGGTGTATCAACCATAATTATGATTTTTTTATGTATGTGTTTTGACCATTTTTTTCCTTTTAAAAAGTTACTATATGCTAATGTGAGTGGTGGGAATGACTAGCATGGAGAGTGATTTGAGAGTGTTTGAGCCTATTTGAGGCTTTAAATGTCATTAATTTAATTTCGGTCAACATTTTGAGTTTCAGGCGCTGGATAGAGATTTCGACAGTTCCATCAGATACAAAATATCGATTTATGGTTAGGAGCATGGTTAGTTAGAGTTTTGAGATTTTATTTGCATTTCAATCTTTATTTCAAAAACTAGTTAAAATAAGCTTTTAAGAATTCCGTAGATTAATTTATTATAAATGACCTATTTCGAAGATCCGACGTTACCATTGAATCAGGAAGTTCAAAATAGCATAGTAGCATATGACGTTTGCATTGGTGGGGTCCCAAAATAATCATGAGATTTCATTAAGAGAATTTGAAAACATGCAATATCTGCAAAGTTGTTAATATCTGGTGCATAATACTTCCTACTCGCGAATGCAGGCCCCTAGCTATGAAGATGATGAAGAAAAATCACTTTTATTGTGATTGAAAGGTGGTGGCCACATTTGTGAAGGGTTATCGAGTCTGGATCGAGTTTCCCTCTTTATCGCAAATATGACTGGACCATCACAAATGCAATAGGTTTAGGTTATCAGCCTTCACAAACGCGAAGGCCATATAGCTGGGTCTAGTCATCGTTGACCTTGAAAACGTGAATGGTTGATGACGTTCATGAGTTTCCATTCACAAGACATTATAAATATTTTAATTTCGTGAATTTTAATTTTTGGACTTAGAATCTTCGGGAAAGGGTGATTTCTCGGATTTCCTTCATTACTTATGCTTGGGTAAGCTCTAAACTCTCATTTCCACTAATTGCCATTAATTTTATATTCAAAATAGCTTTAAAACCTTGATT
>JAPEIP010000002.1:27099435-27112002 GCA_026120095.1 Capsicum chinense | reverse complement strand
AATAGATATATTAGGCCTATTTGAACATTATTTGTCTTTGTCATGATAATATGCCTAATTGAGGGGTGAAATGCTATGTTGATGCCTTACATGACTATTTATTCTGGTGATATAAGTGAGGATATATATCATGAATTATTACATATTAAGTTGATTTTAGAATCATTTATGTCTGTATTGAATTGATCATTATTTTCATACTGATTAGTTATGAGCATTTTATCCTCATTGTATACATATATATTCATGAGATCAGGTACCACTGAGAGACAGTAAAAAATTCTTGGTCCGTGAACACTAGCTGGCTAGGTGAATGAGAAATACTTTCTAAAACTCTTGGTCCATGAACATTAGTCACTGAGGCAAATTGAGATATGAGAAAGTATACAGAATACAAACCCCCCCACCCCCATGGGTCTTTTTAGAAACTTTGAGGCTCGAATAGTGTAAACGAAAAGTTATGCAATAACTTGCATTCATCATCATCACATCATCCATGCATTGCATTATATTGTTGTATTTCCCTTATGTTGTTGTCATGTATGTAGTACTCCTTATCTATATTTTGTATGTAGTTTCCTTTAATATTTGTATATATTAGAATTGTTAGTGGAGATTGTGTGAACTACGTTTGAGATTTTTTTTTTTGGCAGATGACATGCTCAGTATCTTTTACTTGTGTTATTTTTTACTTTACTCAGTCGGCGTAAGATGCATGTAGAGTATAAGTGGACCATACTCACTCCTATCATGCCCTTTCGGTACAGATTCTAGTTCAAATACGAGTCGTGGTAGATAATTTGTATGGTGATAGCCGGTTTTTGGAGTACCTAATGAGCTCTCTGTTTTGATCCTTGTTCTATTCTACATCTATCATTTATGTCTTTACTTGTATTCGGAGATAGGCTATGGTATTTCAGTTTTTAGACTTGTTTTAGATGCTATTATACTTATGATACTAGGTTTTGAGATTTGGTTGTATTTTTATTTACACTTTGAATTATGATTACTATGGCCTAACTTCATTTATTTTTTATCTGTTGTTGGCTTTCGGCTTACCTATCAGTGGAGTCAGGGTAGGTACTATGAAGATCTGAACTTTTGGATCGTGATAGAAAAGGTGTAATGTTGATAATTTACTCTAATATAAATTGTATTAGTAAATTATTTATTTGAACTTGTGTTCTAGATAGTTATTGTGTTGGAGTTTGCGACTTAGTAATAGTTTGTTCAAATTTGTGACTTAGTAATTGTTTGTTCGAATTTGTAAGAAAGTAATTGTTTCCATAGAAGCTTGAAAAAGATTTGTTATTTCCACACAGTCAGTGATAGCTTTATTATTACTTAATTTGAATTTGGGACCTAGTAATTACTTGCTTGAATTTAGGATCTAATAATTGCTTGTTCGAATTCATGAGCTAGTAATTGCTTGCTCAAACTTGTGATCTATAAGTCGTGGCCTCATCTCTCATAAAAGCATGAAAAAGATCTGCTATATTCCACTCACCGAATGATAACTTTATCATTGTGTTTATGTATGTGAAGTTTTGATGAAGTAAGAAATAGGGAGATCCACCAGAATTGTCACGACCCGATTTCTCTAGTCATGATGGCGCCTCCTTATCCCACTAGTAGGCAAGTCAAGCCATAGCATGGAATAATACGTAACGGGCTAACAGGCAAAAATTAGAAAAGATCGCGTATTATAATAGTAGTATTAATAATAAGTGAAAACTAGAAAGGAAACATATAAACTATATCAAAATGGGAGAAGGGAAAAGGAACAAATATGCAAACAAATACCTCCCAAGACCTGATAAGATCAGTACTAGAACCACTACTAAAAGATACCAGAGTACTAGAAAGAATAAAAAATATACACAACATATACAAGCAGTCTGGAGTACAAAAGACTAAACTGGAGTAGATAGAGGAGGATCAGCCTCGGACTACAGTAAGCTCACCCTGCTCCAAATCAGTACTGAAAGGTAGAAACCACGTCAACACCGGCTATTAGTATTCGGATCTACATCGGAAAAAAAGATGTAGAAGTGTAGTATGAGTATCAAAGCAACGGATACTTTATAGGAATTATCGGTCGACTAAAATCAATACAAAAAAGTTTTACTAAAATACGATGGTGTAATCTAAGTCAATAGTAAACAGTGATAGAAAGGTAAACAACTATCAAGCTACCCAAATGCGATAAAGGAATAAATATAAGATATATAGAGAATAAATAACGCAGTAATAACAAACAAATCAAACATAACCTAACTGGACCCCTATAAGCCCGCTAGACACACTGAAGAAAATAATTAACCAAATTGTACCCCTATAAGCTGGTGGGACACGCAAGAAGTAATTAATAAAAATAAACATAAGTAATCTGTAATTGAACTCCATCCCACAAAATTGTTGTATCTATCCATATGTGCACCGGCCTTGAACCGAAACCAATGGGTAGTAACAAGAGGTCAGACGTCGGGCTTGAACCGGTAGTGGTGGACAATAATGAAAGACTACATGTCGATTCAAATAAAAAATAGTGGATAATAACGAGAGACCACATATATAATATAAAACTAAATTGATAATTAGATGTCGGACTCAAACCGAAACTCAGAGAAACCACACTCCCAGAATAACCATAACCAGTACTAGAACTCTCAAATCATCTTAACCCGATGCTGTACTTGTGCCGGAACACATAGTAACCATTCCCAACTGTAATATTAAAATCTAAATCATACCATAATCAATGCCAAAGTGGTACCAAAATTCACAAATAATGACAAAAATAAAGTACATGTTGAACCTATACCAAAACTAAAATACATTTAATTAACCAATCATATATCTTAATTAAAAAGGAATAAATTCTAAATTTTGTAACTTAATTCCACCTCCTAAAGTGATAAATACTAGATCATACTGAAAGATAAGATACCAAAATTAATTAGAATGGGGTCCTAACCACATAAGGCATGACATATGTATTAAATGACACACAAACTATAAGTACTTGTCGAAAATTGGAATAATACTACACAATTACCGTAAATAAGCTCAATTCAAGGGTAAGGTAAGCCTAACCTACCTGAAAACTAAGCGAAAAAAAATTATCTCTTCGAGAATCCTCCAAATAGTGTCCTGCTAGAATACGGACTTAAATAACTTGATGTAGATAATTAATTTCATCTTAAATTCTTTCACAATTCACATACGTACATATATGTATAGAAATAGTCAGAGCAACAACAACTGTAGGTACGATCTTGTATAGAGAATTATAGGCAGGCTGGTATATGTGAGAAAATAAAGGAATAAGCTACCAATTTACACATACATATCTATGTATCATTAGTGCATGCCAACACATTATTTAAATATCTTTACATTATAACATTTGTTACCTTAAGTGTTATACTTCAATCGGCAGCCTGCCTCAGCTATTTGTTGCCTACCCATCCAGCTTCCCCGTGGTGGGGTGACAATCATATTCACAAATTTTGATCCCTTTATTTGTATACTCGGATATTGTATAGATTCATGGTAAAATAATTATAATATTTTGAATATACCATAACTAATAGAAAATTATTTCTAATAAAACTTCTATTATATAACAATAATAGTTTAATATTTTTATATTTGGTATCTCTGCATAAATATTACTCTCTCTGTCACAATTTATGTATCATCATTTCCTTTTTGGTCCATCCAAAAAGAATGTCATCTTTCCTTACTTGGTAATTATTTAATTCTTTCCTTATTTGGTAACTATTTAATTCTTTTCTTATTTGGTAACTATTTAATGAAATTATCCCCATTTTATCCTTACTGGGTCTCACCTAATAAGAAAAGACAACTAGAAAGTAATCAATAAAGTAACTTTATGAGGGGCAATTTTGTAAACTACACAAAGTCATCACTTATTTCTTATACTTCATGTCTGGTCAAAAGGCGACACATAAAATGGGACAGAGGGAGTAATAGACTATAAATGCTATTATAAAATAATATAGATATACCATAATTACAGAATTTAACACATATCAATTACATTTTAGAGGGGTAATAAATTATATTTTTAGCTAATGCCAATTTAGATTAAATATTCCATATTAGTTTTGGTATTACTAAACTTTTCAAATGAACCTCCCGAAAATCAAACTATCAGTCCCAAAAAGTCACAAATAACTTGGGACAGTTACATAAAATCTCTAGACACTGAAAGCATGTGAAAATAATAAAAATGACTGTGAGGGTCATTACAACATCCACTACTAAAAGGACTTTCGTCCGCAAAAGTAAAGGATAAGGAAATACCTGAAGGCTCAAACAGGTAGAGATACTACGTGCACATATCACGCTCGGTCTCCGAAGTAGCCTCCTCAACTGGAAGTTGATGCCACTGAACCTTAACCACTGGAATGTCCCTAGAGCGCAATCTTCTGACATCTCTGGCCAAATGGACGTTGGCTCCGCTACAAAATTCAACCTCTTATCCAACTAAACTGAGTCCCACCGGAGCACGTGCTACTCATATGGAATATACTGATGCAACATAAATACATGAAATATTGGGTGAATGGTTGAGAAGGCAGGAGGCAATGCCAACACATAAGCTACCTCCCTAACCGTCTGCAGAAACTCAAAGGGTCCAATATACTTAGGGCTAAGCTTTCCCCTTCTTTTGAACCTCAACATGCCCTTTATAGACTATACTTGAAGGAAATAAGGGTGTGCATCGGTAGGTTTTGTTCAATTTTATGTGTTATTGGTTCAGTTTATTGATTTTCTATTTTTAAATATGCAAAATCAATAACCAACCAAGAAGATATTTTCTTATTAGTTTTTGGTTTATCAAATTTTTGTCCTTAACAGTTCGGTTTGTGATTTATCCAATAAGAAAATACTCATAAAATAGAATTAGTAACAACTAACATAAAAAATGAAATCTTAGTTTCTGCCAAAATCATACGTAATACATTTTAGTTTACAAGAATCTTCAAAATTGAACTGAATGTTAGTTTGGAAAAAAACTGAATCCTAATTGTTGGAAGCTACTAAATGCTTCAAGCTTTCCAATACGATAATACCCGTACTTTGCATTGTGCCTTTGTTTCCCTGAATAGGTTAATACTTTATAAATCTCTCTCTCTCCACCTATATATATTTATATTTATATGTATATATACATATATACATACATATATATAAGTAATATAAATATTTATATATATAACACAAATAGGGGTAAAGAAGTAACATAGTGTATTCTTATTGGGTTATTGGTTTAATTGATAACCCAATAAGCTAAAATGGAAATCAAACCATTTACCCAATAAATTTTTTATAAAACCAATAAAAAATCGTTAACCCGATAATCCAATAGCCTTTTTATCGGTTCGATTTATCGATCTGTTCGATTTTTGCACACCCCTAGCAGGAAGACCCTGTCACCAACTCTGAACCTCAATAGACAATATCTACGATTAGCATAACTCATTTATCTACTTTGAGTTGCTCGAAGCCTATCCTAAATCACCTGAACTCGGCCCACTTACTTGCGAAGCAAATCTGTACCACGAGGCCTAGCCTCAAAAGTCAGTCTTAAACCAACCAGTAGAAGATCAATATCTTCTACCATATAATGCCTCAAATTGGTCCATATAAATACTTGAGTGAAAACCATTATTATATGCAAACTTGGCCAAAGTTAGAAACTAGTCCCACTGACCCCCAAAATTCAATACGCAGGTGTGGAGCATATCTTTCAAAATCTGGATAGTCTGCTTTGATTGTTCGTTAGCTTAGGGATGAAAGGTTGTGCTATGGTCAACCTAGGTTCCTAACTCCTCCTAAAATGTCCTTCGGAAGCTAGAAGTGAACTAACAACTCAGTCTGAAATAATGGACATAGGGACCCCATGTAGGTGAACCACCTCCTAAATGTAAACACGGTCTAACCTCTAGGCACTGTAGGAAACTCGAACGGGGATAAATGTACAAACTTAGTAAATTTATCCACAATGACCCTAATGCTATCGAAATCACAGGAAGTGTGAGCAATCCATCTAGAGATCCATTATAACTCGCTCTCATTTCCACTCGAGAATAAGTAGCTGCTGAAACAATCCACCGGGTCTCTAATGCTCAGCCTTTACCTATCGACAAAAAAGGCATTGAGCTACAAACCCTGCTATATCTCTTTGCATACCACTCCACCAGTAATGTTTTCTCAAATCCCTATGCATCTTAGCAGTCCCAAGGTGAATAGGATATCTGGAGCTATAAGTCTTGTAAAGAATCAACTAAATCAAATCTCCAACCCTTGAAATACAAATATGATTGTCAACCTCAAGACACCCTCAGAATATAGGGTAACCCACTGAGACTCACCTCTCAACAGCTGATCTCGATTTCTACAGAGCCTGCTATCTCAAACTGATGACTCTGAATCTACTCTAATAAGGTATATCTAGCCTCAATACTAGCAATGATCCTCTATGAGTTAGTAATATCCAGATGAACCATCAAGTTAGCTAAGTACTGGATATCCAAAGCCAACGACCATTGAGAAATTGAAATAAAGGCTAATCTACCCATACTCACTGACTTTTGGATCAAGGCATCCGCTACAATATTCTGCTTGTTTGGATGGTAGAGAATAGAGATATCATGGTCCTTTAGCAACGTAATCCACCTACGCTGCCTCAAACTAAGCCCCTTCCGAGTCATAGTATAATGAAAATTGCGGTTATTAGTAAATATCTTAGAGTGAACTCCACACAAATAATATTTCCAAATCCTAAGCGCAAATACTACCACTACCAACTCTAAGTCATGGCTGGGGTAGTTATACTCATACACCTTCAGTTGCCTTAGTGTATATAAATAATAACATAACCCCGCTGCATCCGAACACACCCCAAACTAACACCAAACACATCACAATAAATATTAAAACCATTGCCCTCAATTGGAAGAACCAGAATAAGAGGTGAAGTAAGCGAATCCTTGATCTTTAGATAGCTCGTACACCACTGAAATGGAACTTCCTTCCTGGACAATCTAGTCATAGGGGTTGTAATAGAAGAAATACCCTCAACGAACCGCCTATAGTAACCTGCCAACCCAATAAAACTACAAACCTAAGAAGGCGACATAGGTCTACCCCAACTATGAATAGCCTCAATCTTCATTGGGCCTATCGTAATACTGTCCTTGGATACTACATTCCCCAAGAAAGCTATAGACTCATGCCAGAACTCACACTTTGAGAACTTGGCATAAATCTAATTATCTCTCAAAGTGTGGAGCACAGTCCTCAAATGCCGCTTGTGTTCCTCCCTACTCATTGAATATTCCAGAATGTCATCAATAAATACTATCATGAAGGAGTCCAAATATGTTCTGAACACGTGATTCATAAGATCCATAAAAGTTGTTGGGGCATTGGTCAATTTAAAAGACATCACTAGGAACTCATAATGTTCATAACGGGTCCTAAAGGCTATCTTAGGGATGTTCGCAGGCCTAACTCTCAACATATGGTAACCAAACCTCAAATCTATCTTAGAAAACACTACTGCACCCTAAAGTTGGTAAAAAAATCATCAATACAAGGCATAGGATACTTATTCTTCATAGTCACCTTATTCAACTACATGTAGTCAATACACATACATATAAAGCTATATTTCTTCTTCACAAATAGTTTTGGAGCACCCCACACCGGTACACTCAGTCTGGTAAAGCCCTTACCTAGAAGATCCTGAAGTTGACTATTCAGCTCCTTTAGGTCAGCAAGCGTCATACGATAAGGGGCTATAGAAATAGGCTAGCTGCCTGGATTGAGGTCAATAAAGTCTATATTATGCTCAGGAGGAAGGTCAAGTAGGTTAGTTAAAAACACATCAAGAAACTCGCAAACAACAAGGATGGAGTTAAGTGATGGACTCTCAGCACTAACATCCCAAACATATGCACGAAATAACTCACAACCCCTCGATATTAGTCTCCTAGACCGAATATAAGAAATAATCTCCGTCAGCATGTAACTAATAGAACCCTACCATGCAACTGGGGGTATGCCAAGAAAGGATAAGGTAATGGTCTTAGAAAAATAATCCAAGGCTGCATAGTAAGGATATAGACAATCCATTCCTAGAATCATATCAAAATCTACCATATCTAGGACAATGAGACCAATCTGAGTATCAAAATCTCGTATAGTCACCAAATAAAATCTATAAACCCGATTCACTACTAACGAATCATCCAGGGGGTAGCTCTATCCAATGGCACAAATAAGGAATCTAAACACAAACCTAATTACAATGCAAAATAAGCATAAATATATGCAAATATGAAACTGAGATCAAACAAAGTAGAAGCTGGCTAATGGCATACAAAAATCATACCTCTGATCACAACTTCTGAAGCCTCAGCCTTTGATATACCTGGTACAGCATACAATTGACCCTGGCTACTACTGGACTGGGTACCTATCTGACCACCTCTTCTACCTCCATGTGGACAACCTATAGAAACTTGGGGACCACCCCTATATCCCTATGCACCATCCCTACCTACCGGAGGTACTGATCTGATCGACTGTACACTTTGAACTGAAGGCTCAATGATCCTACACTGAGGACACCTATGGGTGAAGTAACCAACAACCCCACAGTCATAACGTGCCCTAAGCACCCTACTCTGTCTAAAAGGTTCGATAGATCTAGAATGACCACACCGAATCGATGATCCTGACTAAATACCTTTTTATGTCTAACCACTTCTCTGACCACTAGAACCACTATAACTGATTGACCCCTATCTGATATCCGAAGCAATTCCTGGACTAGTCAACTAAGCTAACCCTAATACTAAGAAGGCTACTGTTGGGGGTACCTACCACAAAATCCTTAGCCTATAAACTGCGAACCATTGTAGCTACTTTGGTAATGAGTTCTCTTATTACTGCCTCCTTAGGCCTCACGATCCATCTCCTCTATAGAATAAATATGCTTAGCTATCTCAAAAAAAGACTTTCCTAAAGTCACCAAACTCTATGTATCCCTATGAAACGATAATCTCAATCTCATGAAAAAGCATCAAATCCACTCCTATTTCATAGGCAGAATCATAGTGGCGTGTTTGGATAACTCTGGAATCTCACCTCATACTCTGCCATAGAGATAGAACATTATCTCA
Organism: Capsicum chinense; assembly: GCA_026120095.1. NCBI lineage: Eukaryota > Viridiplantae > Streptophyta > Magnoliopsida > Solanales > Solanaceae > Capsicum > Capsicum chinense. Next base: position 27,102,778 of record JAPEIP010000002.1, on the reverse strand, counting down.
ATGCTGTAAACTCATGCCAAATATGCTTGCACATGCTGCAAGGTATATACTTCCCCAAGAAAGACTCAAAGAATTAAATCTAAGTCACTAGTGGAGATACAACTGACGTGAAATCAAGATAACCTCTCCACTAGTTCCTCGTTACCGTGTCTAACTGATATGCAACAAAGTCGATTCCTTGCGACTCAACTAGCAACAGATTTTGTAATCGCTCATCACAACTGGATTGGATATCATTAGCATCCTCTCTTGGGATCCTATTAAACCTTGGTGGAGTCAATATCAAAAATCATCCTAGCATCTCCTGCTCCTCTGAAGACATAACTGTCTAGGTTACTGCCGGCTTTGGGACTACTGGTGCTGGCGAAACCTCTACCCTAGGCACTACTATAGGTTGTTCTCCTAAATCAATACATCCTCATGCTAGTGGTTAATCTTTCTCGGTTGGTAGACCACAACTAACCCCAATAATTGTGCCAATGCATCTGAAAGAATCGAATAAGATTTAAAATGTGATAGATCCTAGGTTTCCCCTTGCCCACCTATTCTATGGAGGAATACCTAGAGCTCTCCCAGTCTCAAGAGTTATGATAGGATTAGCTAATGGATCCCTGGCCTAATATCGAACTAGGTCTATTTCTCTATCCTTCCCCCCACATTTAGGTCGACCTTGACCCTAAGTTGGAACTCTAGCAGCAGGCTTGGGCTCTCGATCCTCATCTCTTGAATCTTGCATTGCGGCCATTTGTGTAAAGAGTGAACCAACAAAAATTAAAACCAACTCAGACTCCATGCACAAAGATGGATTAAGATATTGAGATTTTTCCTTAAAACTGCTCCATAGCTTCACAAAGATAGGGTACAAATGTCTCTGAATTGATTCGTGGGACTCTATTAAACATTAGCTCCAGCACCAATAATACACTAGGTTCTAATACCAAGTTGTCGCGATCTAATTTCTCAAGTCGTGATGGATCCTACTTTATCCTACCAGTAGGTAAGCCCCCAGAATAATAGATAGTGGGCTAACAGGCAGACATCAGAAAAGATCACATATAATGGTAGCAGTAGTAATAATAAAGAAAATAAGACAGTAAACATATATAATATATCAAAATAGGAAAAGGAAAAAAGACCAAATATGAAAATGAATCGCTCCCTAGACCTGGTAAGGTAAGTACTAGATCCACTACTAAAATATATCCAGAGTACTTGTCATGACTCGGGCCGAGGCACTGGCCGCAATGGATATCCCTAATTATGAAGGCCCGAGATCCCTTCTCTAACTGGAAATCATATACATAATTTATATACTGTAAGGAGAATACGAAAAAACATGATAAGACGGAAACATGGTCATTCTTTTGCTTCAACTGAGCAATACAAGAATGGGTTCATGAAATATTCAAAAACACCTGCCAGTAGTCTGCGAAATCTCTAACGACTCAAAAACACTACTGTCTAAATACTGGGACAAGACCCCAGTCGGACCATAAACAAATGAAATATCAATATCAAATCAACAAGGCCTTCTAAAATAAAGGAGGCTCACCGACTGCAAACTTCGGACAATCCAATCTCCACTTAGCGGGACCCAGGGATTGTGTTTCAGATCCTGAAATATAGGGGGTCAATACAGATGTACTGGTAAGCAGAACAATCCAAAATAATGCATCTATATATGTAACATAAGTGAGAGCAATTCATAAAACCTTTTATGTACAATATATGAAAACACATGGGCATACTTTACAGACTTTGAAACATTTCCTTGAAACCATGACTTACTCTTTATCTTACTTCTGAGCTAGGTGGTACACACTACAAGTCTGATATTCCATGGGCTATATAGAATCTACCCTTGACTCGGTGTCCAAGCCTCCAACCCCCAAGTAGCCGCCAGTATTAGAGTGGTGATACCCCCATATGAGAACGCCACAGGAAAACCCAACATGTGAGATGTCCTAAAAATGTCATATCAGGTAGGATCATATATCATAAGTCCTGTATCGGTAACTATGGTTTCTAGTGATGAGCCCATACACTCAAACACTTTCTTCGGATAACCATCTAACTCTCTTTAAGACTATTTTTACTTTTTTCTAAACATGCCTCTTTCTGAAATCAAATTCTAAAAATTTGAGTAAAAATTTATATTTTAGTCTGTTCTGAATCTGCTATGGCATTCATCTGTTTTGGTATTGTCATACCAAGACTTGCAAGTCATATCTATAAGACATAAGATATCATGTATAACTCTTTCATTCAAAATAGTGGTCAGACCACCATAATATTCAAACATTACAAGAGAATTCATATTTCAAAACTCATATGAAACCATGCAAAGATTCTCTCTTTTCAATATTACAACAACCATGTGGTGGTCAATTACTCTGTAGCAAATCATGCAACTCTTTAAATCATATCTTTCCATTTATATAAGCAAGAAACAACCTCTCTTTGGTTCATAACAAAAAGCAAGTCTTAACCAATAGTAAATACATATGTATCATGTTTCTGAATATGCAATTGAATAATTCATAACGTATGAAATCAAGATACTTCATAACAAAAGAGGGAGTATAAATCTTCATGCTCTTAATTCAAGTTTCAAAATATCAAATACATACTTATATATATACGAGTAACAATTAATATCAAGGGAAAGGCCTCAAGACGAAAACATTATCATCAATAGGGTGCACAATGCATAATTGTCTATATAAATTCAAAACCCTTTTGTAAATACATGATTTCTCAACATTTGAAATATTAATCAAAACAATTTCACCATTCCCATGTAGTTTAGAAAAATCCAACGTACCTTAGATTACTTAGTTTAAAGAGTAGAACTCGAATCTTGATTTGTTTCTTGGAAATCTTGGACTTCAGAGTTTGATTCTTCATGATTTTTTGTTCTTGGAGGAAACCCTAGTTTGATCTTATTTTGAGAGTGAAGAGAGTATTTTTGATGGTGTATAACTGATAATGACTGATTAATAATGCTTAAGGTGTGATTCACATGTGAAAGGTTTTTGGAGTGAGGGAAAGACCAAAATACCCCTAAGGAAACCAAAAAATCACAAAACTTCATCAGTTGACGACCAAGGTTTATAACCCATCACTAAGGTGATAGGTCATCACTTTTGGGGTGGATTTTACCACTTACTACCCTAGGCTGACGACTAGGTCTGATAGGCCTTCCCGTAGTTGATAGGTCGTTAGCCTCATCATCACATTTTGGCAGACAGACACTTCTAAGTAAAATGAGCATAACTTTCTACTCCGATATCGGATAAAGGTGAAACTAGTTGCGTTTGAAAGAAGACTCAAAGACCTTTCA
>JAPEIP010000002.1:27050061-27060884 GCA_026120095.1 Capsicum chinense | reverse complement strand
TATAAAATATTTTTAAAATACTTTATTTACGTGGCGCTGATATGGCGCAGGTGTAATACACTCTCCACAGTGAGAGTGGTGTTGTATTTTTAAGGTTGTATATAATCATTTCAAAATTATTTAGGGGGGTAAATAATTATTCATAAAGTTTAAGTGCTAAAGTAAGTTGTCAAGATAAGTTCAAAGGGTTTTGATGTATTATCTCTACTAAATACATGATGTGTAGTTCATGTTATGTTAAAATCAGATAAAACTAGCTATAATATGGAGCTTCATGTCAAAAGAAATGAAAAAAATATTATATGTGATTAAACCCCATAAACAAGATATAAATCAATAAGTAATATTATAAATTTAGTCATAGTGCATAAACAAACTCACATACAAGTATGAAGTTCGAGATCATGATAATTGGGTTCGAATCCTAATCAATAACTTTGAAATTCATTCAAGAAAAAGGGCATATTTGGTCACAAGGATGAAAAAAAATTCTTGTTGAAAATCTCACATACATGAATTATTGATTTCTTGAAGGAAAACTTAAGTTTGGAGCTTTGAAAGTTGAACTTTGTGAAGAAATCCTAATTTTATTTTTCTTGAGAGAGGAGATAGGAATAAACAATGAATTTTATTGATGATTGTGTAAATAACATTTTATTGGATGATTAAAGTCATGGGAGAGATTTTGAAATAAGAAAAGGACCAAACTACTCCTAAGGAAACTAAAAACAAGTGCTAAAAATTTTGTAATGATGACTTGGTTGACGACTTATCAACCCACTGACATATCATCACCCATCTTGTCACTTTTGAGCAATTTTTTGAGCTCAATTGTTAAGGTTGACGACCTCACTTGATGAGTCATCTGTAATACCCCTAAAGTCTAAACCAATGTATGAGCCATATTTTAAGCTCATGCAAAGTACCTTATAATTTTTTGGTAGTTTTATGAGAGATTTTGTTGTGTATTAAAGCCTCAAATAACTCCCAGCTATCAGACAAACCAAAATATTCCTTATCGATTGAGTTTTCGGGAAGAATGTTGCTTTAGTCAACTTCAAACGAGTATATTTTTTGATCTTCGTAGAATTTTCCAGATTAAGACCCACCAAATTGTAGGAAATTGAATTAGCTTTCCAAAGATACCAATTTTTTCCAAATCTAATACTCGGGTGAGAAGTTATGGCACTTTAAGTGAAAAATAGTAGTCCAACGTTATACGGTCGCGTTGCGGTGATGGAAAAAATCACATTCTTCCTTTTCCAGTGGACCACCATGATAATGTCGCATAATTCCAAGGGGTAAATTTACGTTCAGTGAGGTACCGCGATGGCACCACGTCGTGCCAAGGTTCCAGTTCGTAATTGTCCATTTCCGATGGCGAAACACGATAGCACCGCGTCGCGCCTTTGGACAAAATGGAGATTGTCCTTTTCCAATGTCCTGACGCGATAAGCACCGCATCACGCCGAAGGCCAAAATTTGTATTTCCAGGCCAGTTCCAAGTTTTAATTTCCCAAGGGCATTTAAGTCCTTTCCCTTCAGTTTATTCAGTCCAAACACAGGATTTAAGTTCCGAGAGAGCATTATTTTCTCATTATTTCACAAACCTCTTAAATTAAAGTAGCCCTCTTTCAAGAAATAAACCCTAACTCATCCAACATTCAAGATCAAGCTTCAAGAATTAATCAAGAACTTTCTCAATTTCACCAACTAAGGTATGTTAAATGTTCATCCATGGGTCCCTTTCACCCATGGAGTTCAAGTATCCAATTTTTAATTCAATGTTGTGACCTTTACAAGTAATTGAGATATTTAATTGTGATTTTAACCATGAATTCCCATGGACTTGGATTCTATACCATGTTTACATAAAATTGTCATGTTTTAATGATGTTATTCACTGATTTAATTCATAATTAGTAATGTTGATGTTGAAATCATGCTATTACTACAAGCTTTAAACTATTCCCATGCTTAGATTACACTATGCATATCAAGTGTTTGATGAAACGCCTACAAGAATGAATTTTGAATAAATACTTTCATATTATGTCCCCAAAGTTTTAGTACGATTTTGCTATTATTGCTATCGAGTCCTGGGGGTTATGAATACCCAAAAAAATTAGCTGTTTACTTACCCTCAGTATCTTTAGATTAGTTTCTGATATGTTATGAGCAATATCAGTTCAATCAGTTATCATGATCATTTAAGCTTAGAATAGTTCAGTATTCTAAGTCAGTTCAGTTGGGAGTAGAATTTAGCACTAAGCGAGTATCGGGATGACGACTTCCCTATCAGTTAGGCAGAGTTGTTGTAACAGTCCCTATACTCCAGAACTACATAGACAACGTAGGATTTGAGAAGTCACCCATCAATTCAGGCGTTACTACCTTCTAGGGGTCACCCGTTAGCTTAGGTTTAACACCCTTAGTGCTTCAGGACAATATTTCAGTGGATCCACACAACTAATGTTAGTACTCTTGGCACAGTACTGACACCCTTCTAATTGGGGTCACAATTTGGACCCCAAATTGCTCATTGGGGCATGTGGGTTAGATGATAGCTCTCATAGCCTCAGTCCAGTAATCAGCTCAGTAATTCAGTTTTAGTTTTGCTTGACCATAGCATACAAATATCAATTATTCATGTATTAGTACTTAGTATTTCAGTTTATAGATTATATTCAGAATATGTTTTACAAATTTCATGTATTATATTCAGTACTTCATGCTATTCATTCAGTTAGTTATTACTCATGTTCACGAAACCATGCATATCAGCCTACCTCATTTAGCATACCAGTACATTCAAAGAACTGATCGTATATTCGTTTCTTACGTTATGATGTATCATCTTATAGGTTCAGACGCTCAATTCCCTAATCGCGCATAGACTCTCCATATTATTAGACGTAGCAGTGGTAAGTCCTCATATTTTGAGGACATAGGTTATTCTCAGTTATTTCATCAGTTTCAGTATTTTTCTCATTCAGTCGGAGTTAGTTGGGGGTTTGTCCTATCAACTCCACAGTCAGGCTTTTCAAACTATAGCGATAGTTAGTCAATCTTCAGTATTAGTTTCCATTGTCAGACATTTTATAAGTATTATTAGTATTGTCTTACAGATTTCGTCAGAACTATGATTTAAAATCTTATGGCATTCCTTAGTTAAATTTTGTATATGATCTATTGTTATCAATTTTATTCAGTGCTCACAGTAAGTACCAGCTCATGAGTTACCTTGTGATCCCTTAAGACTGGAAGCACCATATGACGCCTAGGGTGTACTCTCGGGGCGTTACATCATCACCCAAGTGATATCTCATTACTTAGGTTATTAGTTTCTGGCAGACCGACACCCTCATGTAAAATGAGCATAACTTTTTACTCAGGTATTAGATTAATGAACAGTTAATGGCATTGAAAAGAAAATTCAAAGACCTTTAATTTGATGTGTCTTGAACTATAAAACCCTTTATATATAAGGAGTTATGATTGTTTGAAGTTGACTCAAAAAGAATATCACATTAGACTTGGTCAAATGAGGAGATTTCAATTCAACTATGTGTTAGGGGTTTCTCATGACCCTAAAACACATGGTAACCCACTAATAACATGCATGAACTTTAAGAGTGTTACAGTATCTCCTTTTTGTGATCATTCATCCTCGAAGAAATACTGAAACTACATTTAACGAGCTAAAATAAGGAACATAAGATGGAATTCAAAATTATTGAAGTAGCTAGATGTAAACTGACTCATATTGGAAATATTGGTTCAACTACTATATATTAAGAGTGTACGTATACATGGAACTTCGTCAGACTAAATAAGAATTCAAAACTAAGGGAATATTACTAGAAGGAAGATCTACACTGATATTATCTTAGTCTATAAGTGAATAAATAAGGGTATTTGTTCATCATGTCTACCTCTGTCTCCCATGTCACTCTCTCAACTGATTGATTTCTTAATAACGCATTAACTAAAGCAACTTCCTTATTCCTTAACCTTCAAACTTGACGATCAAGGATCTCAAATACAACCTCCACATAGGGTAAACTATATTTCACCCCAATACTTTTTATAGGTTTAACTAAGGATGGATCTCCAATAAACTTCTTCAACATGGACACATGAAAGACTGGATGGGCTACGACTAACCCTTCTGGAAGATCTAGCTCAAAAGCAATATCTCCAATGCTACTCGAGATGGGGTAAGGACTAATGTATAAGGGACTGATTTTCCCCTTCTATCCAAAACTCATGACCTCTTTCATAGGTGACATCTTCAAGAACACCCAATATCTCACAACAAACTTTAGTTCCTTCCTTCTAACATCCGCATACGACCTCTTACAGCTCTAAGTAATTTTCAATATCTCTTTAATCAGTTGAACCGTTTCCTTAGCCTCAAGAATAGACTCTAGACCAATCAAATAAGCCGTACTAACTTCAAACTACCTATGGGTATCTACACCTACGCCCATATAAGGCCTCAATTGGAGTCATCTGGATTCTAAATTGGTAGTTGTTGTTATAAGTAAAATTAATTAGAGGTATGTCATCATCCTAATTTTCCTTGAAGACAATCACACATGTTCTCTATATGTCTTTCAGAGTCTAGATAATATGCATGGCCTAACCAACTATCTGGGGTGGAAAGCAGTACTAAGTTTCACTTTTGTAGCAAGGCTCTTCTAAAATAATTATGAAAATATAAGGTAAACTAAGTACCTCAGTTTGAAATGATGGATAAGAAAGCCCCATAAGATCTGACTAACTCATAGTTGTAAAATTTTGCATAGTCCGCAACTATATCTAGGGTTTTAACTGGCAGAAAGCGGGCTGACTTAGTCATCTGATCCACAATAACCTAAACCAAATTGTGTTGATGCATAGTACAAGGAAGTCCTATGACAAAATCCACATTAATAGCCTTCCACTTACAAGTGGGTATACCAATATCCTTAAGCATGCCTCCTAGTTTTTGATTCTCAATTTTAACTTCCTGACAATTCAGACACTTAGCTATAAATTCCACTATGTCCCTCTTCATATCTTAAACTAATAGACTTTTCGTAGGTTGCGCTACATCTTAGTGGCACCTAGGTGGATCAAATACTTAGAGTTTTGAGTCATTTCTAGCATCATATCTCTCGACCCATCAATATTGAGAACATACAATTGAACCTGATAGAATTATGCATCATCTCTCCCATGGAATAAAACCTTTACCTTCTGTTGATGTACTATATCAATAAATTAACTTATTAAGGGTCATCATTTGTGTATCATTTACCTTCACTATTAGAGATGGCTCTGAACTATTTTGTATCATCATACCGCCATCATCTGTGTCATGTAAATGAACCCCTAACTAGGCTAATTTATGAAGCTCTTTAGTCAACTCCCTTTTCTTATCTGCAATATAGGTTTCACTACCGATAGACAATCTATTCAGAGCATATTCCACCATATTTTCCTTATTCGAATGGTAGAGAACATTCATATCATAGTCTTTCAACAACTCTAAGAGGCAAAGATTTAACTCGTTCTAACGTAACACATATTGGAGACTTTTATGATTGGTGAAAATATGTGTTTGTAATACCCAGTACGTTCTTAGTTGATTTCAACTCATAGTTCTTGCATAAGAGGCTTAAATCCTAAAAATTTAACTAAGTGTTGAAGACTTAGCCTTATTTTGACTTCATAAATTCGAGGATTTTAAGTTGACCTTCCAAGCTCCGAGATGATGGTTTTTGAGTTGATTCATGTTCAGGGGTATAAGGATCATATCTCGAGGAAGTTTTGGAAATTTTGGATGAGGTTTGGGTCGTGTTTAGATTTTGATTCCATCATCTCAACGCGATTGCATTGCATCACGCCGGGTATAGCAATGAGCATGACATCGCATCGCGCCAAGCCTCCAAACGGCATTCTAGTTGTGACTTTAATCTTTAGAAGGGCAATTAGGTCATTTACCATTACCCCAAGTCGTAAAAATGTAAGATTAAATATCGGTTTAAGCATTACACACCCATTCTCCACCAATTTTCTATCCAAAATACCCTAACCTAATTTAAGAACTCCAAAACACTATTACATTCTCTTAAAGACAATCAAGAATTTAAGGTTCCTAATCCAAGAACTCCAAGAAAAAGCCTTCAAGAATATCTCCAAGAGATCCAAGTCAAGATTTTGCATCAAATCAAGCCTAATAAGGTATGTGGGGTTATGGCCAAGGATCTCTTTCACCCTTCTTCCCAAATTACATAATTTTAAGATTTTATTTAATTATTTTGAAGTAGGGTTCATACCCAAGTATGTATATTTTTGAAACATGTGATTTTCATGAGATTTAAAGATTTAAGTATATCAAGAAGTGCTTATGTTTATGTTTTTAACTTACATGATTTATATTATGAATGAGATTGCACTATCTTGACTTGATATTGTTGAAGTATTTCAAGATTGTTATTGAGCATGAAGTTTTGTTATGAATTGACATGGGTTTAAAGTATGGGTTTAAGCCCTGAGTTTAAGTATTGAGATTTCAAGAAGATTATGCTTTTAAGCATTCTATAACAAGCTTATTTCAAGATTTAAAGCAAGAAATGATTTTTTGATCCTCAACTAAGATATGTAATTCACATTTATTCATTTTGATTATAGTTTAATGTAAAGAGAAGCATAATTGGTTTTCATTATAAACCCTTATGCTATTTTAAGGTGGATTTCCTAAAGTATGATCATATAAGTATTAAGGGAGTAGTATTTAGCACCGAGTTAGGTATGAGTCCAAGGTCGCATACCCCAGAACTACGAGCCACCACAGGTTTAAAGTCCCAATATGGGTTGAGTATAGTGATCACTTAAGTTAACATCCTATTCCGATAGCAAGGGTAGGACAACTTCCCCCAATGTGAGCTTTCCCCTCCGTGGGTAAGATCTTGGAATCCATGATGGCTCATATGGTGTATGTAGGTTAGAAGAACCTCCCTAACAAAGAATAAAAGTAAAGGTTTTTAGAAAATAAGTGTTATGACTCACAAAGACTATTTATATGCTTGAATACTCATGTTTACTATTTGCAGTACTTCTTTTATTCAAGCCAAGGTGAGTCATTTACACTTAGAATACATTTTTTACAGGTGTATAGGAATATTGAGTTGTTGGTTTACTTATGCATTCACCCCTACATGCTCAGTATATTCCAGAAGTACTGATCCACATATATGTCTATGTACTACATTGTCTTATAATGTAGGTTTTGGTGCTCAGTTCTAGCAGTGTGATTGATTACGAGCATCTCCATCTACATCCCAACGCTTGGTGAGTTCTCAAAGCTCGAGGACCAATTTTATTAGACTTTAGTATTTTAGATATTTGATTCTTTTTAGTTCGAGTCACCTGGGGTTGTTCCCAATAGCTCTCTAGTTAGAAGTAGAGGCTTCTTTGACTATTTTGGTTATAGACTTAAAAGTGTTTGTTTTAAGATTTCAAAGTTTAAGACTTTCAGTTAAGACATTATTTCATTTATTTTAAGATTTCATATGTTATGTTTATCTTTATTATGAGTTCCAAAGTTGTTAGAAGGTTTAAAGGATTAGCTTGAGTCTACTTGTAGTCTTGAGCACCGTGTGATTTTTAGGATGTTACAGTGTTGTAACAGTCCAGCCCACTAGTGATATTATCCTTTTTAGGACCAGGACCGCATGACTTGAAAATGCGTTACTAGAGAGTAAGGCTTGTTTACTTAGATACCCAACATATCTCCCATGTTTCACTAATGTAGGACTCCTTCACACTCTTGATATAGACTCAATATCCTCATTGAGGTTTACCCTACTAAATGGGATTTTCCTAGACTCAAGACTGAGGTTTGCCCTGCCTTATCAGGATTTGCCTAAACTCAGTTTGAACTCTAACCTGAATTGACAAGGATGACACCAGAGTGGATCTGATACCATTTGTAATAGCCTATCCCATGAGTGATATTGTCCGCTTTGGGCCCAATCCTATATGGTTTTAAAATGTGTCACTAGGGAGTAAGGCATGTTTACTTATATACCTAACATCTCTCTTGAGTTTTTCCAATGTGAGACTCATTATCCTAAGTTGGGTTAATACACATGTACATCATACAAAAGTGCCTCCGAATCTTTAAGGAGAAGGCCACTAATGTCAATTTCAAGTCACGAGTCAGATAATTTTTCTCATGATCCTTAGGTTTCCTGGAGGCATAAGTTATCATTGTTCTATTTTGCATATTTCAATCCAATGCTGGAGGCATCACAGTATACCACGAATTGATCTAATTCATCTAGGAAGTACAATACCAGTGATGAAATCATCCTACCCTTAAATTCTTGAAAACTTTTCTCACACCTATTTGACCATTGAAACTTCACCTTATTTTTTATCAACTTAGTCAACAGTATGGCTATTAATGAAAAAACCTCAACAAATATCTTTTAGTAATTGACTAAGCCCAGAAATTTCCTACTGTTGAATAGATTAATAGGACTAAGCCATCGCCTTGTAGCCTCTATTTTATTAGGGTCCACATAAATACCTTCACCCAAAATCACATGTCCTAGAAAGGAAATAGACTCCAACCAAAATTTGTACTTACTAAATTTTGCAAACAACTGATGATCCTTGAGGGTCTATAACACTATTCTTAAATAGTATATATGCTCTTCCTCACTCCAAAAATAAACAAGTATGTCATCAATAAAGACTGTGACAAATATATCTAGATATTGCTTGAAAACCTTGTTCATTAAATCCATAAAAATTGAAGGAGTATTTGGTAGTCCAAAAGATATAACAAAAAACTCAAAGTGACCATACTGAGTTCTAAAAGCAGCCTTCAAAATGTCACACTCTCTGACTTTCAGCTGATAATATCTTAAGCAGAGATAAATTTTAGATTAGCAATGACCTAGAAGTTGGTAGAATAGGTCATCACTTTCGGGGATATGATACTTATTTTTTATGGTGACCTTATTCTGCTGTCTATAGTCTATACACATTCTAAAAGTATCATCTTTACTTATACAAATACAATTAGAGAACCCCATGGTGAAATATTGGACCTGATGAAACCTTTATCTAGGAGATATTTGAGTTTCTCCTTCAACTTTTTAAGCTCTGTTGGATCCATTCTATAAGGAAAGATAAAGATGGGCTGGGTATTTGGAAGAAGGTCAATCCTAAATTCAATATCCTTATTGAGAGAAGCTCCAAGTAGATCCTTAGGAAAGAGTTCAGGAAACTCTTTGACTATAGGAATTGACTAGAGGTTTTGGGTCTCAGAATTATAATCCTTAACCCAAACTAGATGGTAAATATGCCCTTTAGAATTAGTTTTTTGGATTTTATATAGGAGATAAAATGCCCCCTATGTGCATTTAGACTACCCTTTCACTCAAGGACTGACTTATTAGGAAATTACAATTTTACAAATCAAGTTCAAAAATCAATTGAGGCATAGCATGAATGGAGTCAATCCATGCCAAGAATGACATTAGAATCAGTCATCTTGAACTCTATTAAATCTGTTGAGATGACCCACCAAAATATTATAATAGGGCAGTTTCTATAAATTCTTTTAGCAATAACTATTTCTCTAACATGGTTCAAAATAAAAGAGGCTCGAAAAGACTTTTGATACTCACACCAAAATTCGCAATAACAAATACGGTTACAAAGGAAAGATTTGGAACCAGATCTAACAACAAATACACATCAACATGAAAGACACAAAGCATATGAGTGATCACATCTGAGGAGCTCTCCTACTCTTGATGAGAAGACATGACATAAAACTTATTCTAACGTAGATTGCCACCGGCACTAGATGAAACACCCTATTTCCCTTCCTAGTGGACTAATCTTGAGGGCAAGCATCCATATTTCCCTTCCTAGATGATGGATAATCTGTAAGACCCCATAAACTCCTAGCTTATTTCACCCCCATATAGCATGCCAAAAGAGGTCCCAGACTTAGAAAATATCAGCTAAGTGTTGACATCTAGACTTATTTTTGGCCTCGATAGTTCAATTATTTTACTTTCGATCTTCCCAACCTTAGATTGTCAATTTTTAAATTGATTAATAAATAGGTCATCTCGGGTAAGTTTCAAAATTTTCAGACATCGTTTGAGACATATTTGGATGACCAAAATATCAAGTCAACATGATTAGGATACATCGCATCGATAGCATCGACGCGGCGCATCGACTGTCGCGTCACTGGGAAAGTTTTGTGTATTAAGTTATGGGTTTGTGGGGGTAATTAGACCATTTTCCTCTCACAATATTCAGCCTTAACATGAAATTTAGCCTCTCAAAGGGCAAAATTCACTCATTTTTTCACAATTTCTCTCAAGAGCAAAACCCTAGTTCATCAAGTCTAAGATCAAGTTCCAAGAAATCACCAGCAATTCCCACGAATTCAATAATCAAGGTATGTTTAGTTGTTCATCCTTAGGCTCCTTCCACCCTTGGATTTCAAGAATCTTTCATTAAAACTTAGATTATGATTTACATTCATGAAAAGAATTGTGTTCATGTATGTGTTGTTGTGTGGGTTTCAAGTCAAGAATATTTTGAGTTTCATGTGAATAAATTAGAATGTGTGATAGCCCTATATTCAACTAGAATATTTTGAGTTTTATTCTAAATTAGTTGTCAACAATTAGTCGTCAATACTTAGCTTATGTTAGTAACCCGTTGCATGGTGCTAACACCCTTCCAATTGGGGTTATGAGTTGGACCCTAAATCAGTCCATAATTGGGGTATGTCG
>JAPEIP010000002.1:27034728-27049961 GCA_026120095.1 Capsicum chinense | reverse complement strand
ATCCATATTTCCCTTCCTAGATGATGGATAATCTGTAAGACCCCATAAACTCCTAGCTTATTTCACCCCCATATAGCATGCCAAAAGAGGTCCCAGACTTAGAAAATATCAGCTAAGTGTTGACATCTAGACTTATTTTTGGCCTCGATAGTTCAATTATTTTACTTTCGATCTTCCCAACCTTAGATTGTCAATTTTTAAATTGATTAATAAATAGGTCATCTCGGGTAAGTTTCAAAATTTTCAGACATCGTTTGAGACATATTTGGATGACCAAAATATCAAGTCAACATGATTAGGATACATCGCATCGATAGCATCGACGCGGCGCATCGACTGTCGCGTCACTGGGAAAGTTTTGTGTATTAAGTTATGGGTTTGTGGGGGTAATTAGACCATTTTCCTCTCACAATATTCAGCCTTAACATGAAATTTAGCCTCTCAAAGGGCAAAATTCACTCATTTTTTCACAATTTCTCTCAAGAGCAAAACCCTAGTTCATCAAGTCTAAGATCAAGTTCCAAGAAATCACCAGCAATTCCCACGAATTCAATAATCAAGGTATGTTTAGTTGTTCATCCTTAGGCTCCTTCCACCCTTGGATTTCAAGAATCTTTCATTAAAACTTAGATTATGATTTACATTCATGAAAAGAATTGTGTTCATGTATGTGTTGTTGTGTGGGTTTCAAGTCAAGAATATTTTGAGTTTCATGTGAATAAATTAGAATGTGTGATAGCCCTATATTCAACTAGAATATTTTGAGTTTTATTCTAAATTAGTTGTCAACAATTAGTCGTCAATACTTAGCTTATGTTAGTAACCCGTTGCATGGTGCTAACACCCTTCCAATTGGGGTTATGAGTTGGACCCTAAATCAGTCCATAATTGGGGTATGTCGGTTAGATAATAACTCCTAAAATTATAGTTTCAGTATTCGGTAATTAGTATCCAGTATTTAGTATTTGATGTAGCACAATGTTTAGAGGAACTCTCTAATGTGCTAAATAAAGTAAGCCACACAATTTGTTGAAGAAACAACTTCAACGTGTTGTGAGATAATGCTCTAAAGACAATCCAAATCCACAGATAATAAGAGCTTAATCCAAAGCCCTTAAAATACAAGATCTAATCCAAGATCTTAAAAGAAAACATAAACTTTCATTAATAGAAGAGTTGAACTAAAACTACATAGCTAGATGTCATTGCCTCTATTTATAGGCTTCAAAATTCTTTGTACAACTCATACACAACTCATTGACAACTCATAGTTAACAACGCATTGACAAATCATAGTTGACAACTCATTTTCTTAAAAGCTAAGTATTCTAGAATTATATAAAAGATAAACTTGACAACTAGTAGCAAAATTCAAATTGACTTTCTCTTTCTATAAGTAGCAAAATTGATTTTTGATTCATGAAGGTTCTGTACTAGTTTTAGGATTTTAATGTTCCTCATCATTCTCATCTACTTCTTTGAAACTTGACCTCGAGTTTTCTTCATAAAGTATTTGCTTTGGATGATAGAGTGAAAGGTCAGACACATTAAAAGTATTTGAAATATTCATCTCGCTTGGTAAATCTACCACATAGGCATTGTCGTTGATCTTCTTTAGAATAGTGAATGGGACATATTTCTTTTGTCTTAATTTTCTGTATAGACCAGTAGGTAATCTCTCCTTTCTAAGGTATACCATTACTTGGTCACCAACTTGGAATGACATTAGCCTCTTATTCTTATCTGCCAACTATTTGTATTTCTTGTTTGATGCTTCTAATACATCTTGAACCTCTTTAAATAATTCCAAATAGTTGTCACCAAAGGTCATAGATGATCTTGAATTCTCCCTTATTGGTAACTTCACTAAATCAACCACATGTCTTGGAACTCTAGTGTACACAATGGAGAAAGGGCTACGACCCGTAGACCTATGCTTAGAATTATTGTAGGCAAACTCCACAAGGGATAAAGCTAAATCACATTATCCTTTCTTATCTCCACAGATGCATCGAATTAAATTTCTTAGAAATTAATTTATCACTTCTGTTTGGTCATCTGTTTGTGGATGGGCAGTGCTTGAAAACTTCATTCTATGTTGAAATTTTTTCATAAAGTAATCCAAAATGTAGCAAGAAATTTGCTATCTCGATCTTAAATAGTTAATCTTAGAACACCATGTAGTTTGACTACTTCTCTAAAGAAAAAATTAGATACATGATGGGCATCCATTGTCTTATGGCAAGGGATAAAATGAGTCATTTTAGAAAATTTGTCTACTATCACGTAAACAATATCATGTCCTCACCTTGTCCTTGGTTAGCCAAGTACAAAATCCATTGATAGGTCTTCCCAAGGTGCACTTGGAATGGGTAATGGCATATAGAGTCTGGTGTTTTGAACCTGACCTTTGTATGTTTGGCAAACGGGACACTTTTGCAAAAATTTGTCGGTGTCTCTCTTAAGTTATGGCTAATAGTAGCATGCTTCCAAATTAGCAATAGTTTTATCAAGCCCAACATGGCCACTAAGATTACATGAATGCATCTCTCGAATCAACTTGTCTTGTAGAGAAAATCTAGGAATACATAAGTAGTTTCCATTAAAGAGATATCCATATTGTACCACAAAATTCTCTTCTAATGGTAAATCTTTTGTTTATTTCACCCAGATTCGCCCAAAGTCTTCATTATTTTCATATAGTTCTTTTCTTTGGTCTACTCCTGGTAACTCAGCTTCAAAATAAACCATGAGACTTGTACATCGGCTTAAAGCATCTACCACTCTATTAGTTACTCCGAACTTATCGACAATAAGATAATTGAATCTCTCCAGGTATGCTGCCCATCCTGCTAACATGTGATTCATATGCTTTTGACTTCTAAAATGTTTCAAGGATTGATGATCAGTGTAGACAATGAATTCTTTAGGCATTCAATAGACCTCCCGTGTCTTCATTGCTCTATAAACAGAATACAGCTCTTGCTAGTAAGAACTCCACTTTTGTCTTTCTTTACTTAGCTTCTCACTGAAGAAAGCAACAGGTTTTTAATTTCTTTTGTTAAAATATCCCCAATGCCTACTCCACTAGCATCACATTCCAACTCAAAGGTCTTGTTGAAATCTTGTAACACTAATACAGGAGCTTGTGACAGCTTTTCCTTAATCTCCATGAAACTAGCTTCAGCTTTTTCATCCTAATTAAACTTCCCTTTCTTTAAACATTAAGTGATTGGTGCCATGATAGTACTAAATTTCTTCACAAATATTCTATAGAAAGTGACTAAACTATGGAAGCTCCTCACTTTAGAGATAGTTTTTGAAGTTGGCCATCCTTTTATTGTATCTATTTTAGACTCATCAACTTGAATCCCATTACTTGAGATAATAAAGCCTAAGAAAACCAATTTTGTTTCAAGGAATACACACTTCTTCAAGTTAACATAGAGATTATTCTCCTTCAATACATCCATCACCTTTTTGACATGTTCAAAATATTCCTCTATATGTTTGCTATAGATCAATATGTCATCAAAATAGAAAACTACAAACTGTGACAAAAATGGATGAAGAACCTGATTCATTAGGCAAATGAAAGTAATAGGAGCATTAAAAAGTTCAAATGGCATAACTAGCCATTCATACAACCCCTTTTTTGTCTTGAATGCAGTCTTTCATTCATTATTGGGTCTAATTCATATTTTGTGATATCTGTTTCTTAGATCAAGCTTCAAAAACACCTTTGATCCACTAAGTTGGTCAAGCATGTCATCCATTCATGGGATAGGAAATTTGTACCTTGTAGTGATTTAATTAATAGCCCTACTATCCACACACATCCTCCAAGATCCATCTTTCTTTGGCATGAGTAGTGCTGGTACAACGCATGGACTTATGCTTTCTCTAACATGTTCATTACACAATAACTCTTCTACTTTTTCCCTTAGAATTGCATGCGCTTCTGGGCTCATCCTATAGTGAGGTAGGTTGGGAAGACTAGCACCTGGAAAAAAAACTATTTAATGTTAAATATCCCTCATAGGAGGTAGATGTTGAGGCTCTCCAAGTATGCTTTAGTATTCAGATAATAGACTTTGCATCTCTACTGGAATTTCTTTTGGTTTTAGCTCATCTCATTTGATGACTAATGTGGAACATAATTTTGATTTCTTCAAGTCTTGAGCAAATTTTTTTGGATTTTGAGTGATGGTTAACATACTCCTCTCCTCTACTTTAGAGGCATTATTAGTAGTCTTATTTGGAAGTATAATGATTTTTTATTTGTTCCAAATGAAAAAATACCAATTGTCTCTTCCTTTATGTATGGTGTTCACATCATATTGCCAGGGTCTTCCAAGAAGAACATGACATACATCCATATCAACCACATCACATAGAACGTTTGATCGATAATACTTACCCAAAGAAAGTGGTAACCAATATTATTTGGTGATCTTGATCTTTACTCCTTTCTTGGGCCATCCGATAGTATATGGATTTGGGTGATCTTGTGTCTCAATGTTTAAGTGTTTAACCATGTTTCAAAAACTAAATTATCACAACTACAACTATCAATTACCAACTTGCATACTTTTCCATTCACAGTTCATTTGCTTTAGAATATCCTCTTTCGTTGTGTCTCTTCAGGTTGCATGGTTGAGTATAAAAGATGTTTGACCACACATAGTATTTATTCTCCCTCTTCTTCACATAGTTTGAGTTCACCCTCACTTTCATATTTGTCCACCTCTTCATCACTTTTATCACGACGAGTGGTGTTGACAAACTTCCTTCCTGGACAGTTGCTTGATATGTGTCCCTCTTCGTGGCACTTGTAATACTTGATCATATTAGATGGTTGCTTATCATTATTTTTTCTAGAAGATGGTGCCTTTTCGTCTTTCTTATCTTTATATGGCGTGGAGAAATTTTTTATATAATTTCTGAGAGAGAACAAGATAATGCTTTATAAGACTTCTTGGTCTTTATATATCTCTCAGGTTTCAAGGAAAGAGTTTGAGCTTGATCTATTGAGCAAATTTGTTGTATGCCAAGACGTTCTTGGATAGAATCATTAAAACCATTGATATACTATGTGACTTGTTGGTCTTCATTTTCAGAAAGATTATACCTTGCTTGTAGTCTTAAGAACTCCTCTATATATTCAGAAATGGATTTATTACCTTGAACAAAGTTATGGAACTGAAGGTACAAGATTTGTTCGTGATCCGCAGGTAACTTAACCTTTAGAAGTGCTTTTATTTGTGTCCAATATCTTACACGATTTTCACCCCTCAAACGAAGCTCTTTTTGAAGACTATTCCACTAAGCTCCATCCCCTCCTTTCAATTTATACACCATAAATGGTGCTTGACATTCTGGAGGGATGTTCATAATCTCAAAGAATGTCTCCACCTCATAGATCCAATCAAGAAACCCTTCAATGTTTACATTACCATTGAAAGTTGGGATTTTATCCTTAATCTTGTACATATCTCCACCATTTGTATGGCCTCTTCTTGGTTGTGCATAAAGATAATGTTCCTCTTCCACATATTGATCTCGATGTTTTCTCCAGTTTCTAGCAACACCTCTTTGATTGTTTCTCACTAATACAACAAGTTCTTCAAACCTCCTAGTGAGTTCTTCACAAAGAGTTGTGATTTGTTGATCCAATCTTTCTTCTAGGTTATTCACCCTCGTTATAAGATCCTCCATGGCTCTGATAAAAAATTGATGTAGCACAATGTTTAGAGGAACTCTCTAATGTGCTAAATAAAGTAAACCATACAATTTGTTGAAGGAACAACTTCATCGTGTTGTAATATAATGCTCTAAAGACAATCCGAATCCATGAATAACAAGAGATTAATCCAAAGTCCTTAAAATACAAGATCTAATCCAAGATCTTAAAAGAAAACACAAAATTTCATTAATAGAAAAGTTGAACTAAAACTACATAGCTAGAGGTCATTGCCTCTATTTATAGTCTTTAAAAGCCTTTGTACAACTCATTGACAACTCATTTTCTTAATATCTAAGTATTCTAGAATTATGTAAAACATAAACTTGACAACTAGTAGAAAAATTCAAATTGACTATCTCTTTCTATAAGTAGCAAACTTGATTTTTGATTCATGAAGGTTCTGGACTAGTTTTAGAATTTTAATGTTCCTCATTAGTATTTAGTACAGAACTCAGTTCAGTTCTACATGATCATGACTTATAGTTATCAATTATTCAGTTATCAGAAACTCAGTACTTCAGCTTCAGACTAATTCAGACAGATGATATATGCTTGGTATTGCATGTTCAATACTTACAGTATGTCCCAGTCTTACATATCCTCTCATCAAGTTATTTCACAATATTTAGTTATTATTCTCATGCACATGAACCCATGCATATCAGCCTAACCTTACCTAGCATACCAGTACATTCAAAGTAATAATGCATACTCTTTCTTTGTGCTATGTTGTCTCATATCATCGGTTTGGACACTTGGATTCCTGAATGTACCTAGCCAGATCAGTCTATCAGTCGCAGCTACAGTAGTGAGTCCTCATCCATTAAGGATGCAACACTCATTTAGTTATTTTATTATTTATAGTATTTCATTTTTTTAGTTACTATCAGACAATAGTTGGAGTTAGTTGGGGTCTGTCCCTTCAACTTATTTATTTCAGATATTAGAGGCTTTCAGACACTTTCAGTTAGTAGTTATTCTATAGATGTACTTAGTATTGATTCATTTTTATGAACCTTATGGCATTTTCAATTTTACTTTAGTATATTTTCTTATGATTATTATTCAGTGCTCACAGCAGGTACCAGTCATGAGTTAGCTTATGGTCCTTCAGGATTGTAAGTACTGTGTGATGCCCAGGGTGTAGTCTTGGGGTGTTACAAACTTGGAATCAAATCCTAAGGTTCTAAAGTGTCCTAGGGAGTCTAAAAGTCAAATTAAATAGAGTCTTGTGCATGGTTGTATAGCGTACCACACTTATGGATGACAGGCTACATGATATTTTTGGGAAAACTTTCCTTCTTTCAGTGTTCATATCATGCGAGTGAGCATGAGCTCAAGTTAAACTCTCTCTGTAATCCAACTTTTCCTTCCATTTATAGAACATGCCTCCCAAAAAGACTAACTAAAGTAGAACTGAGAACCAGCCAGTACCTCCATCCATTCAGGAATATCCCTTGAACAAGTATGTTTCTCACGTGGAATTTAGAGCAGCTTTCATCACTTTATCCCATTCTATGGCAGCTCAAAATATTCAATCAGTTGTTGTGCAGGCCAGCCCAGTGGCCATTACTATTGCATCTAGAATTTGGGACTTTACCCAAATGAACTCTCCTTCATTTTTTGGGTCTAACTCTTAAGAGGACCCATATGAATTCTTGACATGGTACAGAAGGTAACAAACATTATGGGGGTAACTGCTAGTGAGGGTGCTGAGTTAGCTGCCTATCAGCTGCAAGATATAGCTCATTTATGGTTTAAGTAGTGGAAGGTAGATAGAAGCACATATGAAGGGTCTATAGAATGGGAAGAGTTTGCTACTGCCTACTTATATAGGTTCTTTTCATTGGAGTTAAGAGAGGCTAAGGTGTTAGAGTTCATCAACCTGAAGTAGGGCAACATGAGTGTGAAAGAGTATTCCCTCAAATTTACATAGTTGGATAGGTATGCTCCTTATGTGGTAGCTGATAGTAGGTCTAAGATGAGAAACTTCATGTCTGGGGTATCTGACAGTGTCGTCAAGGAGTGTAGGACCACAATGGTGATTAAGGAGATGGACTTGTCTAGGTTGATGGTCTATCCTTAACAGATTGAGGAACAAAAGACTATGAAGAAACAGAGGGAGAAAAGAGGGCTATCCTTAACAAATTGAGGAACAAAAGACTAATAAGAAACAGAGGGAGAAAAGAGGGCTAGAAAAGGTAGCATCAGCTTCGCTCAACCAAAGTCCGAAGGTGGTAACTGTCTTCATTGGTAGGTCTAGAGCTTGAAAATTCTACATGTATCAAGAGTTATTCCTTTTTGAAGCTAACCCTTGACATTCTAGGACTAAAACTGATCTGAAAAAAGTACGGGGTATTACAATAACTCTTACACATAAAAGTGGATCCATGCATCTGCACGCACCTTATTCTTTCTAGCCCATCTATGGCTTAATTTGAAGTAACAGATGACTAACCTGTTGCAACAGATGACACACCTATTAAAATTAACAAACAATTATAGACATCTGTTACGACAGATGATCAATCAGTTGCAACATATGACTTATCTGATGGAAATAATCAAAAATACATAAGCATTTGTTGCAACATATGAATTATCCGATGGAAATAATCAAAAATATATAAGCATTTCTTGCAACAGATTGTCAATATATTGTAAATTATCAAATAGATAGAATATATTTTTGCAACAGATTACCCATATGTTATATTTATTTTAAAGCAATCTTTTTTTGAAATACAATTAAGATGAAATGTTGTATTTAAATTCATTTGTTTAATTTACATATTCAAAAAGTCACCAGTTTTATTTTATTAAGGAATGTAATTATACATAACTCTATTTCTAGATATGGCTGATCCAAATTTGGACAAGGTAATTTTGCGTGACTTCTTGTGAAAACTTGAAAGGCAGATTCATGAACTCCAGTAGGAGTTGGCGGACATGAGAGCAAGGTTGAGGAGGTCCCTACTGCCACCGGATGATGATGAGCTAGTTCACAAGAATAATAATAATGATAATAATAATAATAATAGTAATAATAATAATTAGTTTATTATTTTTCTTTTAGCGTATGTATATTCTTTTATTATATCGGATCTACCCAAGGGAGGAACCTAACGTATGTTTTGTTTATTGTGTATTTGTACATAATGGATTTAGAAATCTATGTTTGGTTGACTTTGGATTTTTAATTTTTATTTAATATTTAATTTTTATTATTTCTATTCCTTTGTCACGACCCGAGCCGAGGCCCTAGCCGCGACAGGCATCCCGAACCATCAAGGCCCAAGAGACCCCTTACCCCTTATCCCTAGTGATATTGTCCGCTCTGGACCCAGGCCTGCATGACTTTAAAATACGTCACTAGGGAGTAAGACTTTCTTACTTATATACCCAGCATCCTTCCTGTGTTTTGTCGATGTGGGACTCCTTCCTAAGATGGGGTGTTACATCCTTATTCTCAACATGTTGATGGTTGAAGGTAGGGACTGAGCGTTTATGACAACGGATGGACCATATGTTGTAACAGATGGTTAATCTGTTGCGACAGATGGATCATATATTGCAATAGATGGTTATTAATAAAAAAGAGTTATTTTTATTGAGAGGGTGAAAAATTATGAATTTTTGATTATTTAATTTAAAAAATACTTCGTAAATAAATAATAAAAAAATAAATGATAAACACAATTTATAACCGTGAAAATTGGTTATTTAATTATAATAACTGATGTTAATATTAAATAGGCATGACTTTTTGTCTCACACATTTGAAACAGCTGATGAATCAAATTTCCATCTGTTACGAGTGGTGAATCATCTGTTAGAAGAAATAAAAAAAGCTCCTTTAATAGATGGTCGATTTGTTGCAATAGATGATGTATCTGTTGCAACAGATGGATTATCTGATGCAACATGCATACAATCTGTTTCCACAACTCAATAAAAATGGTTAATATTTTATTAAAATAAATGGTTATTGAGAAGGTGAGAAGTCTTCGATTATATAATTGACAAAAAAGTTATTTAAATTTAAGAACTAAGTAATAATAAGCTGAAAAGTCATGACTTGTCACAATAAAAAAAACTCACCAGTTTGATTTAAATTAAGTCATTTCTTTTCACAAAAAATAAAAAGAAAATAAATGATAAACTCAATTTATAACCGTAAGAAAATAATTATTTAATTTGAATAATTGCTATTAATATTAAATAGGCGACAAGTAGTCACTTTTCACTATTTTTGTTTTTAAATCTTTTTTTTTAATTTATATAATAAATAATAAAAAAGTCACCAATTTAAATTAATGAAAGTATATGATGATGATTATTATTAAAAAATATAGATTATACGTTGCAATAGATAGATTATCTGTTGTAACAAATGATAGATTTATTGCAACTGATAGTATATCTATTGCAACGGATGGGTTATTTGATGAAACAGATATACAATCTGTTGACACAACTCAATAAAAATGATTATTATTTTATTATTAAAAGAAACAATTATTAAAAAGGTGAGAAGTTTTTGATTATTTAATTGAGAAAAAGGTTATTTAAATTTAAGAACTAATTAATAATAATAAGCTGAAAAGTCATGACTTATCATAATAATTAAAAAGTCAGCAACTTTATTTAATTAGGTCACAACTTTTCACAGTAATGAAAAAATCACCAGTTTGTTTGAATGTAATTAATAAAATGGAGGTGAACAGTTGTGCGTTTTTTCCTAACTCATTCAAATCCAATCCTCTATAAATAGGTCCCTCCTTACTCGTTTATTCTACTACTACACTCTATTTATTTCTTGCATTTTCTGTTTCATATTGTATCTTCAACCACTTTCTCTTCAAAGACCAAATACCTTTTCCCTGACTCAGGTAAGTTTCTTTCTTTCTTTTTGTATAAATCTACCCAATTGGTAGTATACGTTGTATTACATTCAGATTCCTTTACTTGTGTTTTTATGTTTTTTGTCAATTCATGTGTATTCTAGGTATAGTTGATCCTTTTTGGGACATTGTTTTTCTGCGCGATGCTGTAGGGAAACTTTAGAGGCAGGTTTATGACTGCAGTGGGAGTTAGTCATCCTGAGAGCAAGGATGCTCCGAGAGATTTACAGGCTGAGGAGGGCCCTACTATTTTTGGTTGATGATTGACTCGTTGGCAATAATAATAATGATGATGATGATAATAATAATAATAATTAGGTTATGTTTTTTCTTTTAGCGTATGTATTTTTATTTTTATTTTTATTCAAACTACCGATCTAATGTATTTTGTTTTTGTTTAATGAAAAATTTATGTTGTTGTCTATTTCTTCTTCTCAACAAATATGTCGACAATTGAACGTAAGAAATAATTTTGAATCCAGTAGCAATAGCAAGAGTTTTGAAACATATTAGTTATCTGTTGGATTTGTGGAAGGAGTTGTTTTGTGTTGTTCTAAATAGATTACTCATCTGTTGCAACAGATTACTCCTCTATTGCAATAGATAACTCATCTGTTGCAACAGATGACCCGTATGTTGCAACAAATTATGCATCTATTACAACAGATGACCTATCTGTTCGATTCATATTACGAACACTATATAGAACCATAAATATGAATCCAACATACGAGTCTTCCATTACAACATATTACTCATCTATCGCAACAGATGAGTGATCGGTTTAAACAGATGGCTCTTATGTTGGATTCATGAACGAGTTCTATCCATTGTTGACAAAACAGTAGCAGCAGTGTACCCAGATGACAAATTCAACTAAAAATCATAATTTTACTTACCAAAGGCACCTATGAAGTAATGACAAAGTGATGTACAAAATAAAATTTAACCTAAAAAATTGTTCAAGAAGCAGCGATAGCGGTAAAAACAACAACAATGATCGACAAGAAGAAGAGAAAGATGATAATGAAGTAAAATATGTTGATAATGAAGTAGGAGATGATGATAATGAAGCAGAAGATGATGATTAAAGCAACAACAACAATGAACAATAAAAATCGCGAAGAGATAGAAAACAACAATGGATGAGAAGAGAGAGAAACACACCTTTTTTTCTCCATTTTCTGTTATATTAACTAACATTTGGATCAAAGTGTAAATTTAAAAACTTGTGGGGTATTTTTAAAATTTCTCAACTTTCTTAATCCCTAATAAAGTAATTGTGACCTCCACTCAATTATTAAGACTTGAGTCACCTACACATCATTTTCAAACTCTTTTGTCACTTTTAACAAAATGCCCCAAGAAATCAACTTGTTTTACATGAAAATATTTTCTAGGAAAATATTGTCCATGGAAAACATTTTCCTTCACACCAAACACACTCACAGTCATTTAATGTTTTCATATCAGCATTAAGGACGGATCTCAAAGTCAACAATTGTAGTCCTTGTAATCGTAATCTTCATATTGAATACATAGATTAACAATGAAAACAATATTAAATATTATAACTTAGCTTTAGGTTCTCAAGTTGTTGAAATAAAATAGCTTACATTGGTGAAATTTGGGAAGATCGTAAATCTGAAGGCAAATGTGACAATTGACATAAAAGTGAAAACTATGAATTTTCAAACACACAACATGCTCATTAGCAATCAAATACTTATTTGTTTATAGGAAGTTCCTCGCAGCTCCTATACGAAAAGAGTTGTGAGGAACTTAATATAAACAAACAATTACCTAGTTGTTAATTCACAAGTGTGTGTTTGAGAAACTACAATTTTCACTTTTATTTTGATTTTCACTTAACTGTCTTTATATCCATGATCCTCAAAAGTTTCATTAATGTGAGTCATTGTCTTAAAACAATTTAAGCATCTAAAGCGGGTTAAGTTATAATATTTAATATTTCTCGATTGTTTAAAGTGTTTAACATGCAGATTAGAAAAACATGGACTATCAACTATTGACTTTGAGATCCATCCTTAATATTTATGTGAGTACAATAGTTTTCATAGACAGGGGACAAGAGTTGAAGTCTACAATACCTCTGGTACGAAGGGAGTTTAGAGCTTGAACATGAAAAGAAGGAAAATAACTTTTCAGCATGGGTTGGTTAGTGAAAATGGAGGAAACCCTTGCCTTATAAAATCATAAAAGAGCATTCTAAAACTTAGGAATAAAATCATAGTTTGGTGGCGGAGTTAGAAACTAAACCCTAATATTTAAGCTAAACTAAAGACGTTTTGGGTTGTTCTGGTCATGGCTTTTGAGCCTTATCTGGGCTGCTAATTTTAGCTCCATTTAAGGGCAAAAGTTTCTTTTCTTTTGGACTCTTTTGGGGGCCACTTTGAAGCTCTTCAAGACTAAATTTTGGATTTCGGTATCCCTCCTCTTAATCTATTTGGGCCACCAAATAGTTATAGTATTTAAACCACTAGTTTCATGGCACGTTCCTTACACGTGTATGTCGAGTTGTTAGTGTGTCGATTGAAAAGATCAAAGTCACAATATATAAATTTATGAAAATAAATGCAACACCATTACTTTAGAAAATGAATCAAAATAATAGATTCGGATCAACAAAATCCCAATGACAAGGCATTAGATTTATGAAAAGAAATATAACGCTTTTACTTGAAAAAGCGTATCAAAATGATAGATTCAAATTGACAAGATCAAAATAACAAGGCATAGATTTATGAGAAAAAATTCTAACTCCTTTACTTGAGAAGGAGAATCAAAAGGATATATTTGAATGTTAATCACTTTATGAGTAACTTAAGACAATAATTAGTACTTGAGAACTAATAAATTTTTAAAAAATACCAAAAATGGATCAAAGTTATCAAAACATTATTACATTATGTATTGAACTATGAAACGAGTAAAAATTGAACGAGAAATTTCTGAAGTATCAGTCACATATGTTTAAAAAATCAAAATGATAGATTTGGATCAACAAGATCCAAATAAAAATGTATAGATTAATAAGAAAAATCTAACGTCTTTGCTTGACAAGACAAATCAAAATTATAGATGCAAATCTTGATCACTTTATGAGTAACTTAAGCCAAGAATCAGTATGGAAACTAATCATTGTCTAAAGAATACCAAAAAGAAATCAGAACTATCATAAGAAGAATTAATTAGTTATACCTTGAATTGTGAAAATAATAAAGATTAACAGAGAAATTTCCCAAAGTACAAGTACGAATGTGTAAAAGAACTCTCAAAGTAATTTTAGTCGCAAAATAATGTGTCCTTACTAAATGAAAAGGTGTTCCTATTTATAGGAGAAAAAAAGGTATCCAGCGTCGTATAATACCCTAAAAGAACAATCTAGAACTGAGGAATAAAATCCTAAATTGGCGGCCGAGTTAGAAGCTACAATTATAATATTTGTGGTTGAAATAAAGAATTTTTTGGCTATTTATATCGTGTCTTTTGATCCTCATTTGAGTTTGATTGGACTGGTGATTTTAACTCCACTTAAGGGCTGAAATTAGTATCTTTTCAGATTTTTCTGGGCCCTATTTTAACCTTCTTTAATACTAAATTTTTGACTTCGATATTTCTCCTCTTAGATTATTTTGGCCACCAAATAGTTATAGTACTTAAACAACTAGTTTCATGTAACACTCTGTATTTTTGAACTAGAATTCGGACCATCGTTCCTATGTATGTAAACTCTAATCCCATGACTCATATTTAAATTCATGTGTCATGATCTTTATCCTAGTGTGTTAAGTGATTATGAGGTGAAGAATGTTCATGGAAATCACTTAGAGAAAAGTTGAGGTAAGAGTCTTCGAATCGTCCAAAGTTAGGTATTTGATTCTACAAGAATAAACTTTTAATGTGTATAACTTTTGATATATGTAGAATTTTTCAGCTCAAGACCCTCCAAATTGTAGATAATTGAATTAGCTTTCAACAATATCAATTTCCCCTTAATCCGATATCCGAGCAAAGAGTTATGGCATTTTACGTGAGAGGCAGTAAGCCGACGTGATTGGGATGCGACGCGTTGGTCATTGATGCGATCAGTGACGTGATGCAATAGACACCATGTTGCAGAACTGTTTCACACGCTAATTCAGTTCCTAAAAGGTCTAGGGGCACTTTGGTCACTTCTCCTCACCTAAATCCGCCCATAACACTTAATTATAGCCCCCCAAAGCATAATACACACTATTATTCAATCTTTACAAACCCTAACCACCTCCCAAGAACAAGATTTAATTCTTCTTCTCAAAGATCAAGAATTTAAGACTTCCAATTCAAGATTCTCAATAGAAGTTTCAAGAATAGGGTTCCATTCTTCAAATGAAGGAACTTAAGGTATGTTGGAAGACTCTAAGAACCTTGGGCATAATTTTAAATATTTTATCAAGATTAAGGATTCCCAATTATGTTTTATAATGAAATATTCGATATTATTTCAAAAAGTATGCATCATGGGATTGTTTTGATGAAAATATATGTTGTCTTGAATCTCTTTTCATGGAATTTGAACT
>JAPEIP010000002.1:26981487-27001820 GCA_026120095.1 Capsicum chinense | reverse complement strand
AGACGTCGATTAACCTCGGCCAAATAATAAGGCATATCATAGTCATGAGTTTTAGTAACTGCTTTAGAATTAATAGGAATGCTATTAGCAGATTTTTTTGCAGCAAGATTAATAATTTTTTTTTGCAATTTTTCACCAGAAATTTGTTTTAATAATTCAAGGACATTTTCAGCAGTTAAAGTTTGCATATTTAAATCTAAGTCTTCAAACTGAGATTGCAATTTATAAAATATGTCATCACAAGCACAAGTATTATCAGGACAATTAGGGCAAGCTTTTTCATTTTCATGTTACTATCAGAAGATTCAGGCAATTCAATCTCATTTTTTGATTCAGATTCATAGTTGTAATCAGACTCAGAACCAGAAATATATAGCAAGCCATAAATTTGATCATGGAGTTCATCAGTAAGGCCTAGAGACTTGATTTTTTGGAGCTTACAATTTGGAGTTATATGCCCATACTGATTGCAGTTGTAACATTTGATTTTTGCCAAGTCTCTCTTAGACCTATTTTTGATAAATCTTGTAGACTTATGATGGGCTTTTCGAGTCTCTCTTTATTCTTTAGACCTTCATCGATAATTTTTTTTATAATTCTTAGAATGCCTATGAGTTTTCTGTTGAGAGGTCGAAGCCTGTTGGTTCATACCAAATTGTTCACAGAAGTCTCCTAATTAAGACTTTTTTCTAAACTTATCCATCTTAATCTATCTATTCAATTTCAATTCATTACATAAAACGAAACCCTCATCAGTGGTAATTGCTATAAGCTGACCATAAGTATAATCTTTCCAGGGTATATCAATAGATGATCCCCTAAGTTTCTTTCTAACCCTTTCACCAAACAAAGGAGGAAGTCCATCTATGAATTTGTCCTTCCAGTATTGAAGGTTATTTTCAGGTAGGTCCATAACTTGACTTAGAAAGGTATTTTTATACCACATAAATTCTCCTAGTTGTCTACATCTAAGACCATTAAGAAGAGTACGAGTATTTTCATACTGATTGGTAAAACCTTCTCCAAAATGTTCCATGATGGTTAACATAAGAGTATAGACAATATCTTATCTTCCTGCTGGTAGATCTGTTCCTAGATTGTCTTTTCTAGCAGTGGCAACTTTGGAGTTAAATATTTTTAATCTATCTTCTTTCTTTAAATAATTGTCCCACCAACCTCAAAGTTGGCCAGTAAAGCTAGCAACAATCATCTTACAAGCTTCAGAATCAGTGCGTTTGTCTTTATTTTTAACAGATACTGTGGCTTTTCCTATAGTAGAATACATAAGCATATGATGAACTTGGATCAAGATTTGTTTCTCACTTAATCCATCAATATTCCATTAATAAATTAATTCTCCACAATATGACGTATTAGTCATATTCCATTCTATTTCTTCTATTAAAACATCTGGAGGAGTAGGACGTGGATTATGAAGATCAACATATCATTTGGGTTATTTTTTAATTGTGCCTCTGAGCTTGTTAAGCTCTGAGTAATTGGTATCTGTAATAGGAGAAGAGTCACTCTAAAAAGTATTTTCAATTTGCTGTAGATCAGAAAATTTGTTAGAAAAATTCATAGGATTGATGTTTAATTTTGAAAACTTTTCGTCAAGTAATTTTTCTAATTTTTCCATATGAGAGAATTTTGCAAAACCTTCAATATTAGAAGGTCGTTAAACACAAGGTTTAATAGTCAATTCTTCATTTATTTTCTGAAGTAGAAGTAATATTAGAAGTTTTTGGACCATCATTAAGAATTTTCACTATTTTGATCAATTCATCAAGTTTTATGTCAAGCGAGGAAATGTGTTTCCCAAGAAATTTCACATATAGACTTAAATAATTATTTATGGCAATTAACTTATTAAATTTTGCAATAGTGATTCGACCAACATCATTATCAATAAATTTTTGAAATGCAGAATAAGTAATATCTGTATTATTAGGAAGTATAAAAGGTGACTGGGGGGATAAACACATTCAATAATATTGCCACTAGTATCTTGGTAATATCTTTCTATTACATTAATATATTTAGGTAAATATGCAGATATAAACCATGGTGCAAAATTAATAATCTGATTATGCAATGCACACATTTCATAAAATTCTTCTGAAATTTTTTTCATATCGTCAGGACTACAAGTTTTGAAAAACCATGTTCTATGATTTTCCAGTTTTCATTAAGAATACTTTTTTAACATAATTTCTTGCCTGTGAGCCAGGACTAAAATCTATCTGATGTGGAATCATTTAAACCATTTTTAGAAAACAATATAAGGATTTTTAAATACTGTTGACATCAAATTCCATCTCCGAAGGAGTTGGATTTTCTTTATCAGAAATATTATCATTATCTTGAACTATATGTGTTTTAGGATTGATTTTAACCTTTTCAATATTCTTAAAAGAATTATGCAATTCTGCAAGGATGTAGCACGATTCCTAATTGGGCCATAAACATGTGGTTCAATTAGGGAAATATATTGTCTAGCAAGCATACTACAAGACATAACAAAGGAATTTCGATAAGAAATAGTAGAATTATCATCAAACTGAAGACAAATTTTCCATCAGAGTTTTAAGTTACATGATTTAATTTTGAATTGGTCACTTCTCTTGCAAGCTGTTTGGGAGGAATGATCGAATTTAAAATCCAAGTGTTAGGGAAGAAAATTTCTTCCTATCTTATAGGCCTTCTGGTACTAAACTTGGATTTTAAAAAATTGGTTTCTATAAGAATGGTATAATCGGAAGGATCTTCAATTAATCTACTTTTAGGAGTCATTGTAGTCATAAGATGGTAATAAATGCGATAAGATACTCCTATGAGTTTAGATCCAGGGGCATAATTATAACCATGGGTTTTTACATTTAAGGTCAAAACATCAAGAATATTTCTATCAGTCAAAGATAATTGTAAATTTGGTTGAACATTAAAATATACAGGGCCATATGCAAGAGTAGATTTAATAGTTCCCATTAAAGATTATCTAAAATTTAGATTTCTAGCATCACGAAGTGCCGCTAAAAATGTTTCTGGTAGACCTCTCAGAGTAAGGGGTTTAAAATCCTATTGATTAGTTTTTTCTGCTGCTTAAGGATCCTTAATGAAGATTAATTGAAGATCCTTCCGATTATACCATTCTTATAGAAACCAATTTTCTAAAATCCAAGGTTAGTACCTAAAGGCCTATAAGATGGGAAGAAATTAACTTCCCTGACACCTGGATTTTAAATTCAGTCGTTTCTCCTAAATAGCTTGCAGAAGAAGTGATCAATTCAGAATTAACTCATGTAACTCAAAACTCTAATGGAAAAATTTGTTTTCAATTTGATGATAATTCTACTATTTCTAATCGAAATTCCTTTGCTATGTCTCATAGTATGCCTGCTAGACAATATATTTCTCTTATTGAACCACCTGTTTATGGACCAGATAGGTATCGTGCTACATCCTTGCATACTTTAAACTCTATAGAATTGCATAATTCTTTTAGAAATGTTGAAAAGGTTAAAATTAATCCTAAAACTCATATAGTTCAAGATAATGATAATATTTCTGATAAAGAAAATCCAACTCCTTTGGAGATGGAATTTGATGTCAACAGTATTTAAAAATCCTTATATTGATTTCTGAAAATGGTTTAAGTGATTCCACATCAGATAGATTTTAGTCCTGGCTCACAAGCAAGAAATTATGTTAAAATGGAATTTTTAATCTATCTTCTTCCTTTAAACAATTGTCCCACCAGCCTCGAAGTTGGCCAGTAAAACCAACAACAATCATCTTACAAACTTCAGATGATTTTCAGCAGATGCTGGGGCTTTTTCTATAGTATTATATGCTCATAGAACCAATATGCACTCAAATTTGGACTTAGTTCAAGAATTTTTGTATGAATTCTTAAGTATAATTCAGCTTTTATTCCGTCTTGTGCCTAATGAATATGATTAGTACTTTCAGGTTCAAAGTCATGAAGAATTGGGCATAATTGGATACAACAAGGATATGGAAGTAGTCAAGAAATGCAAGCTACTGAAATTAAGCTAAAAAAGGAAAGCTAGAAAGTACGAATCCTCATTTGAAGACACTCCGCGTCGCGAAGCTCAACAAAATAGCAATGGTCAATTTTCAGTGAAGGTTCGAAAAACCACCGCATCACGGAGAAGTTTCGTTTACCAGATTTGGCGACCTGAAGGTTTAGCGCATCGCGGAGGATGATTATTTCGTAATTGTCCCAATCCAGTGACTCCTCGCGATAGTGACACGTCGCAGTGAGGGTGCATTTTACAATTGTCAGGAAATACTTGAGCTCTGCAGTTTCCTAGATTTTAATGGAAAATAGCAATCGAAGTCTTGGTGCGACGCGCTGGGCTGACAAATTAGGAATATTTTAAGTGTATTGTCCCAGCTATAAAAGGAAAAATCCAAGATAATGTGAGGGACTTTTTGGTGAAGCAGAGCAGCGGCAGAAAAGCAGAAATTTCTCTCTTTTAGGGTTCTTAAACATTTTTTTGAATTTATTTATTTGAAGGATTGATTTGGGTATGATTTGTTACTTATTTTGGATGATGAATTCAAACAAGAGTAGCTAAACACCCTATTTCTGGGGTTGAGGCTAAGAACATGAGTCCTCTTTTCTATTCTTATTCATAGTTTCTTTTTGGATTATCATTTGGGTTAATTTCTTGAGATTACTATTTTAATGATTGGCCACCATTAGAATAAATTTATATTTCTATGTGAATACGGGAGGAGAATCATAGGATAGAACGAAGAAATTGAGGAGCAAGGTTCTTATTCTTTTAAAAAATAAGAGATTTGAATTAGCATCTAGGATAGGGATATACCTAGAAGCCTTGCTTGGTTCTCTTACAAGAAAACAACTTCATGAATCTAGAAGATTTATTGTAACTCTGCGGGAGTTGTAGTTACAACACTCAATAGATAGAAGATTTGAGGTCGGGAGACCAAGATCATGGCATAACCCTTGCGAACCATCAACCCGATAACTAATTAGACTGTGAAAATAATAGAGAATTGTATGATTATTCAAAATACCTCAACCCTTGAATCGTCCTCATTATTGATAACAACGGTTGCTTACTTTGCTTTAGTCATCATTAATTATTTCTTGTTTAGTAATTTACATTTTATTTACACAATCATCTTAATCTTGATACAACCAAACACTTAGTACTCAATTATATTGAACTAAAGATTTAATAAATTTCTAGTTTATTGATCCTCGAGGGAACGATATCTGACTGTCCAAGTCATTATATCACTTGCACGATCACATACACTTGCATGTGTAATAGGTAGTTTAATTTTTGGCTTGTAAAATCAAAAAGAAAGAAAAATACAAAAAAATGAGCCATGCCACGACCAAAACTAAGGCACTGAGTGGGAGGCAACCCATTTTTACTTACAATTTTTGTTGTTTTCATTTGAGATTGCAGGGAATTTCAAAGTGAAATGAGAAGATTACCAAATTTGAAGAAAGCAATCAGGTTTGCAAAATGATTTGTGTAAGTGGGGATTTACTTAGGTAAGAAAAGAGTGAGAATTACATAAAGGAATTTGAGTTTGAAGAATAGCGCGACGCGGAACTGGGTATTTTGACAATTGTTAAATTCCACTAAGGATACGTGAATTTCACCACAACGCGAAGAAGTGTAAATATAGAATTATCAAATTCCAGTGGATTGTCATGATTTCACCGCGACACGAAACTTGGAAAATTGACAATTGTCAATTTACAGTGAGTGGAGACAAATCTTAGTGCATCGCGTTGGGCAGTTAAATGGCAATTGGCCTTATCCAGTAGGTCCACGCGATCCTACCGCATCACGGAGTGGGCTTAAATCGGACATAATCATTTCATTAACCCTAACCCGACCCGCCCCTCTATAAATATAACTTCACAAACCCTAAACCCTTTATTTTCAACATCACCACTGCCCTCTCACTCCATCTATTATAAACTTCTACAATTTCTCACTTTCTCTCATCTTTGTCTCAATTGTTGAGGTATGTTCTTTAAGATTTATTTATTTATTATCTTTCTTGTTACATTTTGTGATGATTGATAGTGTTTTTAGGCATAATCTTGTTTTCCCTCTCCTAATAGTTCTGAATATTAGCATTGCCTATAATATTTTGTCCAATTTGTGACGTCTTAGCCTACTTGTCATTATTTTAAGTCAAAGAGAGAAAAATTTAATGGTATCTACAGTTGGTATTAGGGGGTGAACATTTTTCATGCTAGTTGAGAGGATGGGGAGTATAAGGGTATCATAGATGGAGGTGTAAGGCTAAACTGTGTAAGAAGTTAGGCGGTAATTTCATTCTACTATGTATATACCTTTATTTTCTAATGTTAGCTGATTGAGTGGAATTCTAGAATGTGAGATGCTATAGTAACATGATCTTATTTATAGTCTCGTATTATGTGATTATCAGAGAGTCAATGACATGATGCGTGTTGAGGAAATGACAAGGGATGATGTGTCCCAAAGAGTAATATGATGCCTTTGAATATGATATTAATCCCTACGCAAAGAGAAGTCTGAGTACCTTAGTTGTTAAGCTGAAAAAGGGAATCTGGAAAGTAGGAATCCTTATTGAAGATACTCCGCGTCGCGAAGATCAAAAAAATAGCAATGGTCAATTTCCAGTGAAGGTTCGCGAAACCACCGCGTCGCGGAGAAGTTTTGTTTACCAGATTTGGTGACCTGAAGGTTTAGCGCATCGCAGAGGATGATTGTTTCGCAATTGTTCTAATCCAGTGACTCACCGCGATAGTGGTGCGTCGCGGTGAGGGTGCATTTTACAATTGTCAGGAAATACTTGAGCTCCACGATTTCCTAGATTTTAATGAAAAATAGCAATCAAAGTCATGGCGCGATGCGCCGGGCTGACAAATCAGGAATATTTTAATTGTATTGTCCCAGCTATAAAAGAAAAAATCCAAGATAATATGAAGGACTTTTTGGTGAAGCAGAGTAGCGGCAGAAAAGCGGAAATTTCTCTCTTTTAGAGTTCTTAAACATTCTTTTGAATTTTTTTATTTGAAGGATTGATTTGGGTATGATTTGTTACTTATTTGGGATGATGAATCCAAACATGAGCAGCTAAACACCATATTTCTGGGGTTGAGGCTAGCACATGAGTACTCTTTACTATTCTTATTCGTCGTTTCTTTTTGGATTATCATATGGTTGTTCTTAATTTCTTGAGCTTACTATTTTAATGATTGGCCACCATTAGAATAAATTTATATTTCTATGTGAATTCGGGAGGAGAATCATAGGATAGAATGAAGAAATTAAGGTGCAAGGTTTTTATTCTTTTATAAAATAAGGGATTTGAATTAGCATCTAGGATAGGGATATACCTAGAAGCCTTGCTTGGTTCACTTGCAAGAAGACAACTTCATGAATCTAGAAGATTTGTTATAACTCTGCGGGAGTTGTAGTTACAACATTCAATAGATAGAAGATTTGAGGTCGGGAGACCAAGATCGTGGCATAACCTTTGCGAACCATCAACCCGATAACTAATTAGACTATGAAAGAATAGAGAATTGTATGATTGTTCAAAATACCTCAACCCTAGAATTGTCCTCATTATTGAGTACAACCGTTGCTTTCTTTGCTTTAGTCATAATTAATTATTTCTTGTTTAGTAATTTATATTTTATTTACACAATCATCTTAATCTTGATACAACCAAACACTTAATACTCAATTGTCTTGAACTAAAGATTTAATAAATTTCTAGTTTATTGATCCTCAAAGGAACGATATTTGATTGTTCAAGTCATTATATTACTTGCACGATCACGTACACTTGTGTGTGTAGAGACGCAACAGGAGTATTTTTCAAACCAAAAGGCATAATATTCCATTCATATTGTCCAAAAGGCACATTAAAGGCAGTTCTATAAGTATGTTCATTCTCAATATGAATTTGCCACTAACCAGATTTTAAATAGAATTTTGAAAATATATTGGCATTATATAATCTAGATAATAAGTCCTTTTTATTAGGTATTGGATACCTAATCCATTTCAAAATTTTATTTAGTGGTTTGTAATTAATGACAAGTCTAGGCATACCGCATTCTTTTTCAGCAACATTATTAACATAAAATGCAGTGCATGACCACGGGGATTTTGAAGGGTTTATGAGATCCTTTTCTTGAAGATTATCAATCTACTTTTTGCAAAATTCTACTAACTCTGCATTCATTTGGCAGGGTCAGGATTTTGTTGGAATATTAGTTTCGCTGAAATCATTTTCATAAGAAAGGGAAACAACATGTTCTTTTCTTTTTTCAAAAAGCATTTGGGTGATCTGCACAGATATTAGCAATCAATTGACTATAAATCACTTTTATTTTTTCTTGTATTTTCACAAAACTCAGTGTAGTTTGAACATTCATACTCATAATTGCAAATTGTAAGAAATTTAACTATGTTTGTTTCATGTCAATCAAAGCATTGATATCTCTTGTAAGTGGATCTGTATTAAAAGAATATGAGATTTTCTGATTTTTATAAGTAGCTTAAAAACTATTTGCATCTAGATGCGTAAAAGGGTATATGACGTTTATAAAAGGTGTTTCTAAACTAATAGGGGGCTATATTTGATTTTTTACTAGAAAGAAAAAATGTGGAATACAAGGCTTATTTCTACAGATATGTGGATTAGGCAATTTATAATTAATATCAAGAGTATGTCCAGATGCAGATCTAATGATATGAGTAGTGTTTTAAAAATATCTAGTAGGGATTAATCCTTCATGAATGCAACTATAATCTGCACCACTATCAATCATAACAATATTATTTATAGAAATATCATTATTAATCAATATAGTTCAATTAATATGCCATTTATGAGCGGTAACAATTTGCATCATTCCTAAAAACAAATCACTTTTTATATCCAGATTTTGAATATTAATATCATCATTATTTTTAGTAATTTCTGGACCTTTGGACGTACAAGGCACATTATAAGGAGAAACATGATGAGATGCATTTTTTTCAATTTTTGAAATCTTGTGATCACAAATCATTTGATTTAGTTTTAAAGAAATAATTTCTTTTCTCAAATTTTCAACCTCGATTTTTAAATCATCAAAAGAAGTATCTCTACCTGGGGTTTTGCTTAAAGCGACGCGTCGATTAACCTTGGCCAAAGAATAAAGCATATCATAGTCATGGGTTTTAGTAACTGCTTTAGAATTAATAAGAATACCATTAGCAGATTTTTTTGCAGCAAGATTAATAATTTTTTTCCGCAATTTTTTATCAGAAATTTCTGTTAATAATTCAAGGACATTTTTAGCAGTTAAAGTTTGCACATTTAAATCTAAGTTTTCAAACCGAGATTGCAATTTATAAAACATGTCATCATAAGCACAAGTATTATGAGGACAATCAGGGCAAGGTTTTTCATTTTCATGATTACTATCAGAAGATACAGGAAATTCAATCTCATTTTCTGATTCAGATTCATAGTTGTAATCAGACTCAGAACCAGAAGTATATAACAAGCCAGAAATTTGATCATGGAGTTCATCAGTAAGACCTAAAGACTTAATTTTTTGGAGCTTACAATTTGGAACTATATGCACATACTGATTACAGTTGTAACACTTGATTTTTGCTAAGTCTCTCTTAGACTTATTTTTGGTAAATCTTGTAGACTTACGATAGGCTTTTCGAGTCTATCTTTCTTATTTAGACCTTCGTCTGTAATTCTTTTATCTATAAGACTTAGAATACCTATGAGTTTTCTGTTGAGAGGTAGAATCCTGTTGGTTCATACCAAATTGATCACAGAAGTCTCCTAATTGAAACTTTTCTCTAAGCTTATCCATCTTAATTTGTCTATTCAATTTCAATTCATTACATAAGGCTAAACCCTCATCAGTGGTAATTGTTATAAGATGACCATAAGTATAATCTTTCTAGGGTATGTCAATAGATGATTCCCTAAGTTTTTTTCTAACCCCTTCACCTAATAAAGAAGGGAGTCCATCTATGAATTTTTCTTCCAATATTGAAGGTTATTTTTAGGTAGGTCCATAACTCGACATAGAAAGGTATCTTTATACCACCTGAATTCTCCTAATTGTCTACATCTAAGACCATTAAGATGAGTACGAGTATTTTCATACTAATTGGTAAACTTCCTCCAAAATGTTCCATGATGATTAACATAAGAGTATAGATAACATCTTCTCTTCCTGCTAGTAGATCTCTTCCTAGATTGTCTTTTCCAACAGTGGTAGCTTTGGAGTTAAAGATTTTTAATCTATCTTCCTCATTTAAATAATTGTCCCACAAGCCTCGAAATTGGCCAGTAAAACCAGCAACAATCATCTTACAAACTTCAGAATCAGTGCATTTGTCTTTATTTTCAGCAGATGCTGTGGCTTTTGCTATAGTAGAATACATAAGCATACGATGAACTTGGATCAAGATTTGTTTCTCACTTAATCCATCAATATTCCATTCATAAATTGATTCTCCACAATATTACATATTAGTCATATTCCATTCTCTTTCTTCTATTAAAATATTTGGAGGAGTAGGATGTGGTTAATATGTAGCAGACATACAGGGAAGATCAGCATATCATTTGGGTTGTTTTTAAATTATGCCTCTGAGCTTGTTAAGCTCTGAGTAATTGATATCTATCACAGGAGAAGAGTCACTATGAAAAGTATTTTCAATTTGCTGTAGATCAAAAAATTTGTTAGAAAAATCCATAGGATTGATGTTTAATTTTGAAAAATTTTTGTCAAGCAACTTTTCTAATTTTTCCATATGAGAGAATTTTGCAAGACCTTCAATATCAGGGGGTCGTTGAACACAAGGTTTAATAATCAATTCTTCAGACTTATTTTCTCAAGTAGAAGCAGCATTAGAAGTTTTTGGACAATCATTAAGAATTTTCACTATTTTGATCAATTCTTCAAGTTTTTTGTCAAACGAGGAAATGTGTTCCCTAAGAACATTCACATAGAGACTTAAATAATTATTTTGGACAATTAACTTATTAATCTCTGCAATAGTGATTCGAACAACATCATTATCAATGAATTTTTGAAATGCAGAATAAGTAATACACGTATTATTAGGAAGTATAAAAGGTGACTGGGGGATAAACACATTCAATAATATTGCCACTAGTATCTTGGTAAGATCTTTATATTACATTAATATATTTAGGCAAATATGCAGATATAAATCA
The DNA here is from genome assembly GCA_026120095.1 of Capsicum chinense. Lineage (NCBI taxonomy): Eukaryota > Viridiplantae > Streptophyta > Magnoliopsida > Solanales > Solanaceae > Capsicum > Capsicum chinense. The sequence continues at coordinate 26,990,537 of JAPEIP010000002.1, read as the reverse complement.
TGGTGCAAAACATATAATCTAATTATGCAATGCATACATTGAATAAAATTCTTCTGAAATATTTTTCATATCGTCAGGACTATAAGTTTTGAAAAACCATGTTCTAAAAGCTTTTCCAGTTTTCACCAAAGAATTCTTTTTTAACATAATTTCTTGCCAGTGAGTCAGGACTAAAATCTATCTGATGTGAAATTATTTAAACCATTTTCAAAAATTAATATAAGGATTTTTAAATACTGTTGACATCAAATTCCATCACCGAAGGAGTTGGATTTTCTTTATCAGAAATATTATCATTATCTTGAACTATATGACTTTTAGGATTGATTTTAACCTTTTCAACATTTCTAAAAAAATTATGCAATTCTGCTGAGTTTAAAGTTTGCAAGGATGTAGCACGATTTCTAGCTGGACTATAAACAGGTGGTTCAATAGGAGAAATATATTGTCAAGAAGGCATACTACGAGACATAGCAAAGAAATTTCGATAAGAAGTAGTAGAATCATCATCAAATTGAAGACAAATTTTTCCATCAGAGTTTTAAGTTACATGAGTTAGTTCTGAATTGGTCACTACTCCTGCAAGCTGCTTGGGAGAAACGACTGAATTTAAAATCCAGGTGTCAGGCAAGTTAATTTATTCCCATCTTATAGGCCTTCTGGTACTAACCTTGGATTTTAGAAAATTGGTTTCTATAAGTATGGTATAATCAGAAGGATCTTCAATGAATTTACATTTATGAGTTATTGTCGTCATAAAACGATAATAAATGCGATAATATACTCTTATGAGTTTAGATCCAGGGGCATAATTATAACCATGGGTTTTTATATTTAAGGTCAAAACATCAGAATATTTCTATCAATCAAAGATAATTGTAAATTTGGTTGAACATTAAAATATACAGGGCCATATGCAAGAGTAGATTCAATATTCCCATTAAATATTGTCTAAAATTAGATTTCTAGCATCATGAAGTGACACTAAAAATGTTTCTGGCAGACCTCTCAAAGTTAGGGATTTAAAATCCTATTGATTAGTTTTTTCTGCAGCTTAAGGATCCTAAATGTAGATTAATTAAAGATCTTTCCGATTATACCATTCTTATAGAAATCAATTTTCTAATTCCAAGGTTAGTACTAGAAGGCCTATAAGATGGGAAGAAATTAACTTCCCTGACACCTAGATTTTAAATTCAATCGTTTCTCCCAAACAACCTGCAGGAGAAGTGACCAATTCAGAATTAACTCATGTAACTCAAAACTCTGATGGAAAAATTTGTCTTCAATTTGATGATAATTCTACTATTTCTTATCGAAATTTCTTTGCTATATCTCGTAGTATGCCTGCTACACAATATATTTCTCCTATTGTACCACCTTTTTATGGCCCAGCTAGGAATCGTGCTGCATCCTTGCATACTTTAAACTCTACAGAATTGCATAATTCTTTTAGAAATGTTGAAAAGGTTAAAATCAATTCTAAAACTCATATAGTTCAAGATAATGATAATATTTCTAATAAAGAAAATCCAACTCCTTCGAAGATGGAATTTGATGTCAACAGTATTTAAAATCCTTATATTGATTTCTGAAAATGGTTTAAATGATTCTACATCAAATAGATTTTAGTCCTGGCTTAAAGGCAAGAAATTATGTTAAAAAAGAATTTTTAATCTATCTTCTTCCTTTAAATAATTGTCCCACCAGCCTCGAAGTTGGCCAGTAAAACCAGCAATAATCATCTTACAAACTTCAGAATCAGTGTGTTTGTCTTTATTTTCAACAAATGTTGTCGCTTTTGCTATAGTAGAATACATAAGAATACAATGAACTTGGATCGAGATTTGTTTCTCACTTAATCCATCAATATTCCATTCATAAATTGATTCTCTACAATATTACGTATTATTCATATTCCATTCTCTTTCTTCTATTAAAACATCTGGAGGAGTGGGACATGGATAATACATAGCAGACATACGGGGAAGATCAGCATATCGTTTGGGTTGATTTTTAATTGTGCCTCTGAGCTTGTTAAGCTCTGAGTAATTGGTATCTATAATAGGAGAAGAGTCACTCTGAAAAGTATTTTCAATTTGCTGTAGATCAAAAAATTTGTTAGAAAAATCCATAGGATTGATGTTTAATTTTGAAAACTTTTCGTCAAGCAATTTTTCTAATTTTTCCATATTAGAGAATTTTGCAAAACTTTCAATATCAGGGGGTCGTTGAACACAAGGTTTAGTAGTCAATTCGTCAGACTTATTTTCTGAAGTAGAAGCAACATTAGAAGTTTTTGGACCATCATTAAGAATTTTCACTATTTTAATCAATTCATCAAGTTTTTGGTCAAGTGAGGAAGTGTGTTCCCCAAGAACTTTCACATAGAGACTAAAATAATTATTTTGGGCAATAACTTATTAATTTCTACAATAGTGATTCAACCAACATTATCATCAATGAATTTTTGGAATGCAGAATAAGTAATACCCATATTATTAGGAAGTATAAAAGGTGACTGGGGGGGGGGGGGGATAAACACATTCAATAATATTGCCACGAGTATCTTGGTAAGATCTTTCTATTACATTAATATATTTAGGAAAATATGTAGATATAAACCATGGTGAAAAACAAATAATCTGATTATGCAATGCACACATTTCATAAAATTCTTTTGAAATATTTTTCATATCGTCAGTACTATAAGTTTCAAAATATCATATGACAAGGATCCTTAAGCAGGGGTAAGCCACGTTGCATTCAGACTTATCATAAGAATATCGGCTTAAGCTTTAGTCAAAATTTTGAGCTAAAAACTCCAATCGAAATATAAGGGAATGTCAATTAACTTAATAACTATATGGAAATCTTTTACCCAAACAAAGGGCCTGTCACAGATTTAATATGCTTAGGTTCAACCCATGTGTCTAGAAGTTCTGATTATGCAAAAAGTCATCTTTTTGTCTATCAAATTTATGAGCTAAAGAGGCACAACTTGCTATATGGAGTCACTGAGACCAGGCCAGCCTAAGGCATATTAAACTCGACTGTACCACCATTTTGGAACCAAGTTAGAAGCTATTTAACATTTTCTCATATTTAGATAAAGTCTGGATTCTTCATAATTATCTAATAATAGGAGTTAGATTCTTAACATAGACATGAGAATTTTCTTAGCCGGACATGGTTACGGCTGGCAGGAAGAAAGAGTATAAAAAGTAAGTTAAAAGAAGAAAAATTTTGTACCTTGAAGCTGGACGGATGGAAATCCTGAACAGTATTAAACGGTGGCTATTTGATTTTTATTTATCTTCATAGTATATTACAAAGTAGAGAGAGAGCTAGGCTTAGAGAGAGAAGGGGAAGAAAAAACTTCTACCTCCTTATACAGAATGAGACGTCTTTTATAGGAAAAAAAATTTGCGCATAGTACTATGGGTCCTACACTGGGTCCCTGTGCATAGTATTTTTACAGTTACAAATGTGCCCTATAGTAAAACATAGTAATTAGTTGTTGGGGCCTGCTTGTCCTATTTTGTCTTTTCCCTTTTTCTTCAGTTGATAGAGAATTGCTTCGGTTTTTTTTATCTCTTCATTTGTGAGGATATGTTCTGGAGGTAGTGACTGTGAATCGCAAATATCTTCAGTGTTTTCTACTTCTTCACTGGTAATGCTTTTCATAGAAGTATCTGAACTTTGTTCTATCATTTTTAGTATTTTATTTTGAACTTCTACTAAGTATTTTTCAATGATTTTCAGTTTATCTCCTTCTTGTTTGGACATTCTTTTAGAAATATAGTTTAGGCCATTGTCGTCGATAATTTATTTCTGTGGAGCATGAGCATATTCAGCATTTTTTCTTATAATGGTTTCTTGCAAGTCTTTTCCATAAGGAATTTTTGTTACCGGATCCTGGCGGGTTAATTTTTCCCAAAAGTTGGTATAAAATACCCTATATAAGTCCAGTAGTTGATCTTTAGTATACCCTAATTCAACTCTCCATTTATGGATCCACGGAATAGAAAACTCTATGAAAAAGTACATTTAATCAACGGTATCCAATTTGCAGACTCGTTCAAAAAGATATAATTCTATTAAAAATGGTGAAGTCTTTTTCCATTCTTTGTAAAGATGAAAATATTCTGGTGGCAAGATCTTAACTGTGGGGCCATGATACGACCACCATTGGATAATACAATTTGGAATGGGATCTTCAAATACTTTAGCACAGACTATTAAAAACCAAGTATATTTATGCTTGATGTTATTATAATATAAAGTCTAGGTAAATGCTATTACATAGTCCCAATAAGTGAAAGCTATTTTCGCTCCTTTTATTGTCATAGTTTTTTCACTCATAGACTTGGTTCTCCAGTCTTCTATTGATATGAGTTTTTTGATGACAATTTTGAAATATCCATGCACTCTTGGGATTGTTTCACTCATTTGATAGTGTTCAATTTCACTACTTCCAGTAGATAGTAGGATTAACTCATAAAAAGCTCTTGTTTTATAAGATTCACCTGCAATATAAACGTTAGTGATCAAGTATTTTTGGAGTAGTCTCCATGGATCTTCTTGCTTGCATATTTGAGTATTTTCGACAAGAACTATTAGTTCTCTAGTGTCAAGTTTTTCATAATTTGGCCTATCGACAGTATTTTCTTGAACAATTGAGGCAAACGAATCTGTTTGCGTAGCAAACATATAGGACTGAAGTTGTTCATATAAAGGGTGATCTTCTGGAATATCTTTTAAATAAATTGAAGTGCTCATATGCTAGTTTTTGGATGATGATTCAGCAATTTGTAAAATTTTTGCATTAATCAAAGTTCTATTTCCCTGTTGTAATACCAGGAAATTAGAAGAGGAAGAAGTGTAGGAAGATGAAGAGATGTTTCTGCCTCCATAGTAGGAGGAACCTTGGCTTCTTCCACCTTTTCCACGTCCTCTGGCCCTTTGCCCGGATGGATCCATACTGCATCAAAATATTAAAATTTATCAAATGATGTCTCACAGTCGGACCAATCGATTTCATCTCTTATTTCTTCAAAATTTGGAAGATATAAGTCTTCTCTTATCATGTCATGAAAAATTTTTCTTAGTATTAAGAAATGGATATCTTCGTTCACAGGAACACATTTAAGAATGGTAATAATAGTTTTTTCAGATAGGTAGAAAGTATAATAATTCATTATCCTTGGCTTCTGCTCATAGTCCAAGAATTGCCTGTAAAATATTTATGAGTTATTGATATATTAACGAGACAGAAAATCAGGTAAAGAATTTTCATATCATTTTTATATTGTATTTCAAAATCGAAAAGAGCCAGTTGAGCTTGCCACCTTGCAAAAATTAGCTTAGAAGCATCATGTTTGAAATCTTTATCAAACATATATTTAACGGATTGTGTATCAGTTTGAACAATGAATTTTTGATTATATAAATCATCTTGGAATTTTAAAATACATTTAACAATAGTTAACATTTCATGAGCCATCGTGGCGTATTTTTTCTGGCTTTCAGGCCATTTTCCTGAATGAAATCTAATAAGATTTTTAGAATTAGTATGGGGATTCACTTGATTTAGAATTACTCCATAACCTATATTAGAAACATCAGTTTCTATGATTTTTAACCATGCAGGATTCGCAAAGGTTACACAAGGTAAAGACTCAACACGTTTTTTGATCATTTGGACTAGCTTAGTGTGAGTAGTAGTCCAAGGTTCTTTGTGATTCTTTTTTAGTCTATCATACAAAGGTGCCAAATCCCGAGATAAGTTCTGATAGAAAGGGAAAATATAATTAAGAATTCCTAAGAATTATTGTAATTGAGTTTTATCAGTGATAATATCAGAAAATTTTTTTGAAAAATCTAAAGATCTTTGTATTGATTCAATTTTATCTTAAGAAATATTATGTCCAAGAAATCAAATATCAGTTTGAAATAGAGACATTTTTGGTTTAGAAATAACTAAACCATTTTGTATAATAATTTGTTTGAAAATATGCAGGTATTTAAAATGTAATTCTATTGTTTTCGATAAAACAAGAATATCATCTATATAAATAAGTATAAAATTCATGTAGTGATTGAATATATCATTCATGATTTTTTAGAATTCAGAAGGAGCATTTTTCAAACCAAAAGGCATAACATTCCATTTATCTTGACCAAAAGGCACATTAAAGGCAGTTCTATAAGTATGTTCATTCGGAATATCAATTTACCAAGAACCAAATTTTAAATAGAATTTTGAAAATATATTGGCATCATATAATCAAGATAATAAGTCCTTTTTATTAGGTATTGAATACCTAATCCATTTCAAAACTTTATTTAGCGATTTGTAATTAATGACAAATCTAGGCATACCGTGTTCTTTTTCAGTAGCATTGTTAACATAAAATGCAGTGCATGACCATGGAGATTTTGAAGGTTTTATGAGACCCTTTTCTTGAAGATTATCAATCTCTTTTTTTGCAGAATTCTACTAACTCTGCATTCATTTGGCAGGGTCAGGATTTTGTTGGAATATTAGTTTTGCTGAAATCATTTCATAAGGAAGGGAAACAACATGTTCTTTTCTTTTTTCAAAAAGCATTTGGGTGATCTGCACAAATATCAGCAATCAATTGACTAGAAATCATTTTTATTTTTTCTTGTATTTTCACAGAACTCAGTGTATTTTGAACATTCATACTCATAATTTCAAATGGTAAGAAATTTAACTGTGTTTGTTTCATGTCAATCAAAGCATTACTATCTTTTGTAACTGGATCTGTATTAAAAGAATATGAGATTTTCTAATTTATATAAGTAGCTTGAAAACCATTTGCATCTAGATGTGTAAAAGGGTAGATGACATTTATAAAAGGTGTTCCTAAAATAATAGGGGGATATAATTGATTTTTTACTAGAAACAAAAAATGTGGAATGCAAGTCTTATTTCTACAGACATGTGCATTAGGCAATTTATAATTAATATCAAGAGCATGTCCAGATACAGATCTAATGATATGAGTAGTTTTTTGAAAATATCTAGTAGGGAGGGATTTTTGAGTCTCTATTTCTTCTTTAGACCTTCGTCGGTAATTCTTTTTTCTATAAGACTTAGAATGCCTATGACTTTTCTATTGAGAGCTGGAAGCTATTTGGTGCATACCAGATTGATCACAGAAGTCTCCTAATTGAGACTTTTCTCTAAACTTATCCATCTTAAATTGTCTATTCAATTTCAATTCATTACATAAAGCTAAACCCTCATCAGTGGTGATTGCTATAAGCTGACCATAAGTATAATCTTTTTAAGGTATATCAATAGATGATCCCCTAAGTTTTTTTCTAACCCTTTCACCAAACAAAGGAGGGAGTCCATCTATGAATTTGGCCTTCTAGTATTGAAGGTTATTTTCAGGTAGGTCCATAACTCGACGTAGGAAGGTATCTTTATACCACCAAAATTCTCCTAATTGTCTACATCTTAGACCATTAAGATGAGTACGAGTATTTTCATACTGATTGGTAAAAATCGAGGTTGAAAATCTGAGAAAAGAAATTATTTCTTTAAAATAAAATCAAATGATTTGTGATCACAGGATTTCAAAAATTGAAGAAAATACATTTCATCATGTTTCTCCTTATGATGTGACTTCTAAGTCCAAACGTCTAGAAATTATTGAAAATAACGATGATATTAATATTTAAAATCTGGATATAAAAAATGATTTGTTTTTAGGCATGATGCACATTGTTACCGCTCACAAATGGTATATTAATTGCACTATATTGATTAATAATGATATTTCTATAACTAATATTGCTATGATTGATAGTGGTGCAGATGTTATTTGCATTCAAGAAGGATTAATCCCATCAGCATTTAAGGCAATAGATTGTTCGATTGTTTTAACAATTTGTTTATGCAGAATTTTATCAAAAAATTTATATTCATAAATAGTTTTTATGTTGATTTTTGGAAGAGTCCATTTATTTAATAAATCGAGATTTTGAGGTAAATCTACCTGTTCAAATTTAGTACTTTTTGTACTAACTTTTTCCAAATCCATATTTTATAATTTCATGCCTATGCTCAAAACTGTCACACCTGTATATCAGATAACTATGAAATAACCAGGCTCTAATACCATATGAAAAGGATCCTTAAGTAGGGGTAAGCCACGCTGCATTCAGACTTATCATAAGAATATCTACTTAAGCTTTAGTCGAAATATCGAACCAAAAACACCAATTGAAATATAAGGAAATGTCAATTAGCTTAATAACTATATGGAAATCTTTTACCCAAACAAAGGTCCTATCAGAGATTTAATATGCTTAGGTCAAACCCATGTGTCTAGAAGTTCTAATTGTGCAAAAAATCGCCCTTTTGTCTATCAAATTTATGGGCTAAAGAGGTACAACTTACTAGACAGAGTCACTGAGACCAGACCAGCCTAAGGCATATTAAACTCGACTGTACCACCATTTTGGAACCAAGTTAGAAGCTATTTAATATTTTCTCATATTCAGATAAAGTCTGGATTATTCATAATTATCTAATAATAGGAGATAGATTTTTAACATAGACATGAGAATTTTCTTAGCTGGACATGTTCACGGCTTGTAGGAAAGAGTATAAAAAGTACGTTAAAAGAAGAAAAATTATGTACCTTGAAGCTGGTCAGATAGAAAGTCTGAACAATATTAAACGGTGGCTATCTACCTTTTATTTATCTTCACAGTATATTACAAAGTAGAGAGAGAGCTAGGCTTAGAGAGAGAAAGGGAAGAAAAAACATCTGCCTCCTTACACAGAATGAGGTGTCTTTTATAGAAAAAAAATTTGTGCATAGTATTTTTACTGTTACAAATGGGCCCTATAGTAAAACATAGTAATTAGTTGTTGGGGCCTGCTTGTCCTATTTTGTCTTTTTCCTTTTTCTTCAATTGATAGAGAAATGCTTCGATTTTTTCGATCTCTTCATTTGTGAGGATATATTCTGGAGGTAGTGATTGTGAATCGCAAATATCTTCAGTGT
>JAPEIP010000002.1:26935284-26954482 GCA_026120095.1 Capsicum chinense | reverse complement strand
TAACTTCAGATGAGTTAGGTTCTTTACGCAAAGAAGCCAGGCGAAAAGCGCACACGAAGATTCTAAATAATATGTGAAAATCGAATCATCGACAAGATGTTTATCAGAGAGATTTTATTATGGGATACAATCGAAGGGCTAATAAAATTCAAAACTTGAGAAGTAAGGGAATATCGATGGCCTTTGTTGAAATTCTTTAAACTGCGTCTGAACAGGGAAAACATTAAATCTCCCCCTTGGAATCATTCCTCCTCGAATGAGACTGATTAAAATGAGAAGCACTGAGGTACTGAGATTATACTGACATGCATAGCTGAAACATGAATGAATCTTGAGGCATGACACATGACTGAACTGATCCATGAATGCATGAATGATATGAGAATGATATGCAGCTGAAACTAAGCATGGAATAGAGTAAATCTAAGAAATACTGTTACCTTAGGCTGAGTCTGAGTTTGCGGAGAAGAGATGGGGGTACTTGATTCGCATGTCTACTTCTGCTTCCTAAGTGGCTCCCTCAATGGATTGGTTTCGCCAAAGAACTTTGACCGAGAGAACTTCTTGGCTCCTTAGTCTGTGAGTCTGACGATCGAGGATTGCGACTGGGAATTTTTTGTAAGAGAGACTATTCTAAACATCTACACTCTCTACAGGAACTACTACTGCTGGGTCACCTATGCACTTCTTTAGAAAGGAGACATGAAACACTGGTGCACTGATGCTAAGTCTGCAAGAAACTCAAGTTCATAGGCTACCTTTTCGAAACGACTTAGAATCCTATAAGGACCAGCATATCGTGGACTAAGCTTCCACTTCTTACCAAACCTCTTCACTCCCTTCATAGGAGAGATTTTCAAATACACAAAGTGGCCAATCTCAAATTCAAGATCTTTCCTTCTCACATCTGTATATGATTTCTGTAGGCTTTGGGCTGTTTTCAGCCTCTCCCTGACAAACTATACTTTCTCTAAGGCATCAAACATCAAGTCAGGCCTTATCAAAGTGGTTTCACCTACCTCAAACCAACCAATTAGAGACGTACAAATCCTTCCATAAAGAGCCTAAAACAGAGCAATCTGAATACTGGAATGATAGTTGTTATTATATGCGGACTCAATCAAAGGTAAGTGGTCATCCCAACTGCCCTTAAAGTCAAGGACACACGCTCTCAACATATCTTCTAGAGTCTGAATGGTCCTTTTTTCTTGACTATATGTCTGAGGGTAGAAGGCTGTACTGAGATAGACTTGGGTACCAAGACCTTTTTGGAAGGCTTTCCAAAAGTGAGAGGTGAACTACGTACCTTTATCTGAAATGATGGATAATGGGACACCGTGTAACCTAACCAACTCTCTGATATAGAGCCTGGCATAGTCCTTGGCTGAATAGGAAGTATGGACTGGCAAAAAATGGGCGGACTTGGTCATCCTGTCTATAATGACCAAAATTGAATCATGCTGACGATGAGTATGAGGCAAACCCATTACGAAGTCCATGTTCACTTTTTCCCACTTCTATATGGGAATACTAAACTCCTACATGGGACCACTAGGCTTTTAGTGCTCAATGTTTACCTGTTGAGAAGTAGAGCACTTAGCCACAAATTCTACAATGTCTCTCTTTATCCCACTCCACCAATAGACTTCCCACAAATCGCGGTACATCTTAGTGGCCCTTGGATGAATAGAGTAACGCACACCATACGCTTCAGCAAGAATCAGTTATCTCATGCCATCTACACATGACACGCATAGTCTACCCTGGTAACTCAACACACCATCTCCCCCTTGGGAGAAAATCTCTACTTTCTGATCACTGACTAACTCATTTAGCTTAACTAAACTGGGATCCCTATCCTGCTTTTCTTTTACCTTGGAAACTAAAGAAGACTCCAAACTATTTTGTACCCAAACACTACCCTCAGCTGAATCAACCAAATGGAAACCTAGCCTGGCAAACTGATGAACTTCCTGATCTAACTTCTTCTTACCATCCTCAACATGAGTAACACTACGCATGTACAACCTACTGAGGAAATCTGCCACTACATTGGCCTTGTCGGGATGATAAAGAACACTCATGTTATATCTTTCAATGACTCTAACCACCTCCTCTGACGCAAGTTTAGGTCTTTCTGTGAAAACACATACTGCAGGCTTTTGTGGTCTATGAATACATCAATATGCTCCCTATACAAATAGTGCCTCCAAATCTTTAAGGGAAATACTACAACTGCTAACTTCAGATCATGGGTGGGATAATTCTTCTCATGGGGCTTAAGCTTTCTAGAAACATAGGACACCACCTTACCCCTCTGCATCAAAATACATCTCAAGCCAACTCTGGAAGCATCACAATATACAACAAATCCATTTAAACTATCTGGTACCGTCAAAACTGAGGCAGTGGTGAGTCGAGTCTTCAACTCCTGAAAACTCTTCTCACAAGAATCTGACTACTAATCTGGACATAGGGGACAAAATAGATGAAAACCCTTCAACAAACCGCCGAATAGCCAGCCAAATCCAAGAAACTCCTAATATCTGATGGAGAGATAGGTCTAGGCTAGTTTCTCACTGCTTTGGTCATTTGAGGATCAACTCTAATGGCATCACCAGAAACAATATGGCCAAGGAAAGCTACTTATCTTAGCCAAAATTGTCACTTACTGAATTTAGCGAACAACTGATGGGCTCTGAGAGTTTGTAATACTATTCTGAGATGGTCTGCATGTTCATTTTCATTGTTGGAGTAGATAAAAATGTCATCGATAAAGACTATGATGAACATGTCCAAGTACTACTTGAACACGCAGTTCATCAAGTCCATGAAGGCTGCAGGGGCATTGGTAAGACCAAATGACATGACCATACACTTAAAATCTAAACTCTCCCTGATGAACTATACTCTAAAGACCTTACTTTCCGTAAATGCTACTCTTAACTTTTGCTAGCCTCTATAGCCATCACCCTACAACTCCCACTCTCATGAGAGTATGCATCCACACTCCTTATCACAAAGGGGGTATCAATATAAACATGATCACAAACTCCCCTTAATAATTTTTTTGATAAGAACACTAAATTCTTTCTCGAATATTCCCCTTCAGGGACACTAATCGTAATTTTCTCTAACCCCAAACTCACCAACTTATGACTACCATTATCATGGGCATAGATACCCACACTTCTAAAAACTTAACACTCCATCTTTAATTCCTTAGAATACTAGTTTTACACCTCTAATTACATAACTTATAACTTAACAAAATCTGTAAAACTATACCAAAGGTGCACATTGCCTACCCATATCTCCTTAGTTCAAACCTAAAGAACACCATACAACAACTTTCCAGACATCTCCATACTATAATATTTAAGAACGAAATCTAGCTATGCGTGACACTCGTACCCATGATGCCTTATCTAACAACAAGATACCTCCGAGTTTGACTTATTCTTATATACTCATGCACTTATACACTTAATGACTTAACCATAATTCATTATTTTAACACTAGTCCTCATGTACATAAATATCACAATTATCCACTTCTTTTTTCATAAGTTTCAAACCTAAGCTACTTCATACCTCACGTCAAGCCTACTAATTCATTCCCACAAAACATATATCACTAATCTTAAGCTACTATCCCTTTTACCACTGCCCACATCTCAAGTTCAAGCCTATAGTCTACAATCAATCATGTACCACTGATAAAGCATGCCACATACTATACTAGCCCATCAAATTGGGGAATTTCACTCAACTACTACCTATAATGAAGTCCTCTCCATGACATTACTACTACACCTCAAAATTCACTACATACCTTTGCATATTAAGTCTACTTACCCATGCATACATTTTGACTACCTTCAAATTTGACTTACGCCAATGAGTCTCTATCTATAACCTATTGACTAAACTTCCCCTTTCCATTCACAACCTATAAATAATTTCTACAACCACCATAACTATCCACTCTGGGATCCTTCCCTATTTTGAATAAACAACAATCATAGCCAATCATTTCCTTCACAGACTACCATACAATCTATAAATCTTGCTACAACATTAGCCAACCACCATAATCTATAAGTGTGGTGCACAACATACCTATAAGCAAGACTCTACTATAAAGGATTTCATAGATACCCTGGGACCATGAACCATGCTATGATACCAAGTTTGTCATGACCTGAACCGAGGCCTAGGACGCAATAAGCATCCTAAACCATAAAAGCTCGAGAGGTATTCTCTACTGGCAATCATATACACAATTCATAAACTATAAGGAAATGCAAAAAATAAAACAGAATCATGGTCATCTAATTTCAACAAAACCATACAGTTATAATTTCAACAAGACCCAAATCCATTTAACACCTGTCTGTAAAATCTCTACTAACTAAAAGAAAACAACATCTATTTGAAGATCGAGACAAGGACTCCGATCAGACCATGAACTAAAAATAATGAAATCATGAGATAAGGCCTTCCAAAATAAGGGAGGATCACCAACTCCAATCGTCTGACAATGGTCTAAACCTTAGCAGAACCCCAGGAATGATCCTTAGATCCTGAAATATAGGGGGTCAATACAAATATACTGGTACACAAAGCAATCCAAAATAATGTATTTATACATAACATAAGTGAGAGCAATTTATTAAACATTTTATATACGATATATGAAAACACATGGGCATTCTTTAAAGACTTTGAAACATTTCTTTGAACCATGAACCACTCTTTATTTTACTTTTGAGCTAGATGGTATACCCTACAATCTATAATTCAACGGGCTTTATGAAATCCACCCTTGACTTGGCGGCCAAGCCCCCAATCCAAGTTTGCCGCAAAGATTGGAGTATCTATATGGGGGACATGCAAGATCACACAGCAGGGTGCCAAAATCTCCAATCAAATCAACAAGTCATGGTAGTACACACGATCAAAAAATAGGGCTCTTAACCATAGACACAATTTGTGACGACATGAATCAAGGTACACAAGGTTACAAAGCAGGTTAACATAATCCCATATCGAGAAATCATGGTTTCTTGCATTGAGTCTTTCAACTCGTACTTTCTTTGGGTAACCATCTAACTCTCTTTAAGCTCATTTTTAACCTTTTCTAAACATTTATCTTTTTGAATTCAAAATCTGAGTAAAATCTGTATTTTAGTCTGTTCTGAATCTGCTATGGCATTCATCTATTTTGTATTGTCATACCAAGACTTGCAAGTCATATCTCTAAGCCATAAAATATCATGTTACAGTACTTTCATTCAAAATAAGATGTTTGGGCCACCAAATCATCCAAACAGTATAAGAGAGTTTGTATTTCAATATACATAAAAACTTATGCAATGATTTTCACTTTTAATCCTTAAACATGGGGTGGTCACTTACTTTTTAGTAAATCATGCAATTCTTTCAGTAGACATCTTTAACATTTATCAACAAGTAAAAACACCCTTTCTTCAATTCACAACCATTCTCAAATCATTTAACAATAGCCAAGAACATTTATACCAGGCTTCTAAATGTGAAGTTTTATCAATCCGCAATATGTGAATATCAAGAAGTATCATAAAACGAGAGGGAGTGAAAATATTCATGCTCTCAATTCACTTTCGAACTTAAAAAGCATACATACATATATATGAACAAAAAATCAAATTTAGGGGAAGGCCTCAAGACCAAAACATTATCATCAATAGGGTTCACAAAACATAATTGTCAATGTAAATTCAAAACCCTTTTTTAAATACATGATTTCCCAATATTAAAACATTATAAAAACATTTTCACCATGCCCATGTAGTTTAGGGAAACCCCATGTACCTTAAATTACTTAGGTTAAAAGATGGAAATCCAAATCTTGATTCATTTCTTTGAAATCTTGAACTTAAGGATTGATTCTTAATTTTTGATGGAAACCCTAATTTCTCTTGTTCTTGAGAGTGGAGAGGATTATGAGTGATGATAAATTGATATTTTATTAGTTAATAGCATTTAATGCGTGATTTAAGTCGTGGGGGTGGGGTTTGATGTGAGAAAAATACCAAAATACCCCTAAAGAAATCAAAGAAAATTTCAAAAATCTTCAATTGACGTCCAAGGTTGACGGCCCATCAGTTAGGTGACGGTTCGTCACCTAAGTCATTACTTTCAGCCTTAAATTCCCCACTCACTGTCCTAGAATGATGACTAGAGCTGATGGGTCATCACTTAGTTGATGGCTCCTCAACTTAGTTGTCACCTAGTTGACAAGTCATCAACTTCGTCATCACTTTTTGGCAATCAGAGACTCCAAAGTAAAATGAGCATAGCTTTCTACTTCGATATCAGATTAAGGTGAAACTAGTTGTGATGGAAAGAAGACTCAAAGAAATTTCATTTGACATATAATAGACCCTATAAATCATTATATAAAATAAGTTATGGTCAATGAAAGTTGACCCATGCTTATCCGTTCATCAAAACTTAATCGGTAAAAGAGTTTTCAACTCGTCTTTGAGTTTGTGGATTTTTGTGACTTCATTCATATTTAAATGTATTCGCACACTATAGGATTGATCATTACACATATATTAACAAAGAATTATTTGGTTTGGGTCTATACACATAGAAAAGAGGTTCAAACTTTAGCCCAAAAGTGCAGGGTGTTACATTATCCTGCCAGGACTGAAATGCATGGAGCCTATTTGGGCGCTGCCCACTGGTAGCACTAGAAGCGGCACCCTATTGAGATGAGCGGTCGGACTGATCTGGGGCACGGTTATGCTGACTCTGCAAACCCATCTGAGGATATTCTCTAATCCTATGGCTGGCTTACCATACCCAAAACACACGTCGCTGCCTGCCCTACAAACATCCCGATGGTTTCTACTATATTTCTAGCAACAAGGATTTGTTCAAGGACTATTCACACTACCCTAAAACTTAGAGCCTATCTCCCTATCCTTATTATTATTCTTGAATTTGGGCATTGGCGCACTAGCTGAAAACAGAGCTAGGATGGAAGATTTTGGTTATGACAATTTTAGTGAAAATAGTAGGGCACCACGATAAGCACCGTGTCATGGTGAAGGACAGATTTGCGATTGTCCAATTTTCAGTGGAGCACCAAAATTAGCCTATGTCGTGGTAAAGATCCATTTCCCATTCATCCTATTCCAGTAGCTCACCGCGATTAGCCTGTATTGCATAAAAAATTCCCAATTGGACAGACATCACATTGCGGTGGAGTGGAAAATGACACTCTTCCTTTTCTAGCGACGCAATGTGATTTCACCACATCAAGACAGAGACCAAAATGGCAACTGTCCCTTTTCCAGTAAGCCACCGCGATAGCGGCACATCGTAGTGGGAGGCAAAATCAGGATTTGTAGTTCCGAGTAAAATTTTAAAAGTGCAATTTAACATTTTCCCAAGCCCCCAAATCATGTAAAACACAGAATTAATCCTATTCTAACCATTATATGTATATTTTCATCAAAATTACTCTCCAAGGAAATCCTAGAACTCAAATCTTCATCTCTAAGAAATCCAAATTCCACCATTCTTTTTCCAAGATAGTTCAAAATTAAAGATTCCCAATTCAAGAACTTCAATAATCTATCTTCAAGAGAAATAATAGGAACTCAAAGTTTAAGTTTCTTCATCTAATCATCAATTAAGGTATGTGGGGTTTTTCAACAAGGATAATTCTTTCATCCTTGTGCCCGAAATTGGCTTTTTGAAGTTCATTTCACTTGAATTTACATAAGTTTAAAATTAGGGTTCATTCCCAATATTGTTATTTGTAAGATTATGAGATTTCAAGTGATTTAGATGTTGAATTGCATGTCTAATTTTGTATTTTCATGCGTGTTGCAGTAATTTCTAGATTTTGACTTGAATTATCAATATTTTCATTACTTGACATGAGTTTATGATTATTTGACATGAAATAGATGCATGTAGGGGTGGGCATGGTATGGTATATACCGAATTACCATATCGAATTGAAATTTTTGATACTGTGATTTTTCATATTATGGTTTTTGGTATGGTATATGGTATACATTTTAAAATTTTTTGGTATATGGTATGGTAGTCGGTATTTACAAATGACATACCAAAATACCGAATACCATACCGAAGTATATATAGTTAGATAGGTAACTTTAATATATATATATATATATATGTACAAAAAAAACACTTAGTATTAGTATAAAAATATTTAGACATTGAAACTTTCGCTACTCTATCTTGATTGAAATGTCTTTGGGGTGTAATTGACTAATAAAAGGAATTATTTGTACTTCTTTTTCAATATTTCTACATGTGTAATGTGTATTTATGATACAATTAAGAAATGCTTTTGAAAATTTGAAGTAATAATACTATAGTACATGAGTATATTTTGTCAAAGTTAAACAAACTATGGTTACCGATTACCATATCGCAAAATACCAAACCAAACGTTAAAATAACGAACCATACTGAATTAATATGGTATGGTAATGGTATAATGTTTTTAAAAACTGAATACCAAAATTATTGTACTGAAGTTTCAAATACCGTACCATACCATACCATGCCCATCCCTAGATGCATGGGCTAATAGCCCTAGTTTGAATGTTGTTATTTCAAGAAGATTATGCTTTTAAGCATCCCATAATTTGCTATATTCAAATTTTGAACAAAGATTTAACATTTTAATCTTAGCTTAGATATGGAATCCACTTCACAGAGTTAGCTACAGTTACAGTAAACAGATTTAAAAGAGGTCTTTATTGTAAACCCTTATATTAGTTTTTAAAGGTGGATTTCCAACAAAATGAGCATAAAGATTAAAGGGAGTAGTATTTAGCACTGAGTTGGGTATGTTCACATACCCTAGAACTATGAGCCAATGTAGGTTCAGATTATCAGATTATTCTCATTTCTATATGGATGACAGACACAGATGTGATCACTTAGATTAGGTTATACTCCTTGGAAAGAGTATGACACCTCTCCCCAACGTGAGGTTTTCCCATAAGGGAACTAGACATTGGACACTATCATAGCTCACATAGTGTATGTCGGTTAAAAGAACCTCCCTAATAGTAAAGACTTGCAAAATAGTTTTTAAAAGTATTTTCCTACAACTTATAGAAAAGAGTAAAGAATAACAGAAAAACTTTTAGAAACTAAGTGTAAAGGCTCACAAATTTTATTCAGATATTTCTTTATATGAGGCATTAGTTACAGATGTTAGCTTTCAGATTTTAGATATAAAAGTAAGTCCTTTCTACAGTTAGACAACATTATTTGAAGATAGAATACACATACAACTTTTAGAAACTAATTGTTATGACATACTAGATCTATGCAACATGTTTTCCTATTCATGATTATGATTTTTAGTTTTCAGATATTCCAGCTTATGTGAGTAATCTACATTTAGCATGCATTCTCTTACAAATTAATAATAATATTCATATATTGATTTACTTGTGCATTCACCCCTATATACTCAGTACAATTCAGAAGTAATAATCCACATATACGTCTATGTTCTACATTATCTCATAATGTAGGTTCAGGTGCTCAGTTCAGCGGCATGAGTGATTTTAAGCATCTCTATCTACATCCCAATAGTTGGTGAGTCCTCATAGTTTGGGTACTTAGTCTTTTAGTTTTTCAGCTTATTTGTATAGATGATTTAGTATTTTCAGATAGTTCGAATCAATTGGGGGTTTGTCCCAGTGACTCTCTAGCATTAGTAGTAGAGGCTTGTCAGACTGCTGGATATGCTTTAGATTTTTAGTATTGATTGATCAGACTTTTGAGTTAGTATTTTTAGATATTATATTCAGATAGTTTTAGCTTAGCTCATTTGGAATTCCACATTTTAGCTTGATTATATATATCCATACTTCCCTATTATAAGTTTCAGATTTAATAGATGGCTTATAGGGTTTGCTACTTACTTTGTTAGATTGTTGGAAGCAGATGAGCTCGTGCAAGTATTAGAACATACATTCTCACGATTTATAGAGTCCTTATTTCTTGATTCTAAAAAGAATAATCAAGCAACCTTCTTCTTTATTACAAAATAGATATTTTATTCTTTGTTTTCCTAGTACTGACCTCTCTGGTCGAATGTTAGAGTTGGCTCTACTTAAACTAGTAGTCTTAAAGGAACCATAGTGACACTCTCGCATCATACGACTCTGTCCCAGAAGTAGGACCTTCCCTTTTCTTTAACTAACGGGCCCTCAAACCTTTATGAATTCGTGCCAAACCTGGTAAGGATACTCATAGCCTTGATCATGGTGCGACATCTTGGGACCAATTTTTGGGGCGTTAAAAACATGGTATCAGAGCCTAAGGCTATAAGAGTCCTAAGGATTCAGACAAGCCATGTTACGAAGAGTCTTGATAATGGGTGTGAAGCATGCCACACTTATAAACAAGAGGCTACGGGATGTTTTTAGGAAATCATCTCTTTCTTTCATGATCTATCGTGCTTGCTGTACCTCTATCTACTTTTAACTTATGCTCTTACATGAGAGGTTAATATACCTTCTCGTCGAGATAACGCCTACAAAAATGATAACTAGCCACCCTAGCCTACTGACCCTCTGAATAAAAATATATCCCATGCTGAATTTTGGGCTGTCTTTTAAGGCATCAGCCCAAGCTGTGACTGTCAATGTTCAGGTCAACCATCAGGCGGCAGACCCACTTTAGCATAATGGTGATTTAGGAATAGCTATAATCTAAGACTTTGTGAGAATGAATCAGTCTGATTTCTTTGGGTAAAAAGTAGGTGAGGACCCATACCTTTACTTAGATGAGATAAGAAAGATCACCCAGATCATGCATATTTCTAGAGAGGATAGTATAGAATTGGCATCCTATAGATTGAAGGATATAGCGTATGATTGGATGGTCATAAGAAAGAATGGTAGAGTAAGAATACAGCTCTTATGAGTTGGCAGGTGTTTCAAGATACATTTCTAAAAAGGTTCTTTCTGCATGAAATAAAAGAAGCTAAGATAGAAGATGATAGTGAAAGAGTACTGCCTTAAGTTCAACCAGTTGTCTAAGTATGCCTCTGATACGATGGTTGACCCTAGGGCGAGTATGAGTAAGTTTGTTACTGGAGTATCTAGTTTGGTAGTCAAGGAGTGTAGGACTTCCATGCTTATTAGGGACATGGATCTTGCTAGGTTGATGATTAATTCCCGATAGATTGAGGCAATAAAGTTAAAGAAAAGAGAGAGAGAAATAAGAAGGCTAGGATCAGGCAGTTTGAGTATGGCTAGAAAAAGTATAGAGGGGGAAATCATTTATATTTTTAGAATTGTTCATCTATGCCAGCGCCATCTTCAGCCAGTGCTCCCACCCCCAGAGCGAGGCAAGAGTAGTGGGGTAAGACTTCTATGTCTAGACCTCAGAATAGTGGTAGTGGAAAACCCAGTTATCCTCCATGTGCTAAATGCAGTAAGAATCATCCTAGTGAGTGCTTGTTGGGATAGAAAGGTTGTTATGGTTGTGGTAAGTTGGGATATAGAATCAAAGAGTGTCCACATGCTAAGCAGGAAAACAGGGATGTTCGTCCCCAGACTTAGGCTACTAGTGCACCAACCCCTCTAGGTCGCTCAATCCCTCCTCAGGGCACATCATCCAGTATCGATGGGGTCAGCACTAGAATCAGTTTTATGCTTTACCATCCCTTCAGTAGTAAGACGATTCACCATATATTGCTACTAGTATGCTTCATGTCTTTTATCTTGATGTTTATGTGTTGTTAGAGCCCAGGTGGAGTTTCTCTTATGTGACCCCATTAGTTGCGGTAGATTTTAAAGTAAGTCCTGAACATCTTTCTGAGCCCTTCTTAATTTCTACCCCAGTGGGTGAGTCAGTTATTACATAGATCTATAGAAAGTGTCCTATCACTGTACTTCATAAAATCATGTTAGCAGATTTAATAAAGCTAGGTATGGTCGAATTTGACCTTATTCTTGGCATGGATTAGCTCCATTCTTGTTATACATCTATAGATTCTCGCACCCGAGTGGTGAAGTTTTAGTTTCCAGATGAGCCAGTCTTTGAGTGGGAAGGTAATTCAGTGTCTTCCAAGAGTCATTTCATATCCTATCTTAAAGCAAGAAATTTGATCTCAAATGGGTGTATATATCATCTTGTTCGAGTCAAAGACACTACGTCTGAGACTCTAACAGTTCAGTCAGTTTGTGTAGTCAATGAATTTCCTGATGTCTTTCCCGAAGATTTGTCAAGGGTACCTCCCGATAGGTAAATAGAATTCGGTATTGACCTTCTTCCAGATACTCAGCCTATCTCTATTCCTCCTTATCGCATGGCTTCAGCCGAGATTAAAGAGTTAAAAGAGCAACTTAAAGATCTATTAGATAAATTTTTCATCAGGCCCATTGTCTCTCCATGGGGAGCTCCCATCCTATTCGTTTAAAAGAAAGATGGTTATTTGTGAATGTGCATTGACTATCGTCAGCTGAATAAAATCACAGTCAAAAATAAATATCCTCTTCCTAGGATTGATGACTTATTCGACCTGCTCCAAGGTTTAAGTTATTTCTCCAAGATAGACCTTAGATCCAGCTATCATCATCTTAGAATAAGGGAATGTAATATTCCAAAAACATCTTTTAAAACTCATTATGGTTATTTTGCATTTCTAGTCATGTCCTTTAGGCTAAACAAATGCCCAGAGACTTCATGGACTTAATGAACAAAGTGTTTAAAAAGTATTTGAACATATTTGTCATAGTCTTTATAGATAATATTCTTGTCTATTCTCGTAGTGAGGATGATCATGAAGATCACCTTAGAATTATATTGCTAACTCTTAGGAATCACCAGCTGTTTGCAAAATTCAGCAAATGTGAATTTTGGCTAAGATCAGTAGCTTTCCTCAGTGATATTGTTTCCAGTGATGGCATTAGAATTGATCCCCAAAGATAGAAGCAATAAAAAACTGGCCTAGACCTATCTCTCCATCAGATATTCAAAGTTTCTTGGGTTTAGTTGGCTATTATAGATGCTTTTTTGAGGGTTTTTCTTCTATTTCATCCCCTATGTCTAGATTAACTCAAAATAAAGTTAATTTTCAATGGTTAGATTCCTGTGAGAAGAGTTTTTAGAAAGTGAGGACTGGAGTCACTTCAGCCCCAGTTTTAGCGATATCTCATGGTACAGATGGGTTCATTGTCAATTGTGATGCTTTTAGAATTGGTTTGGGTTATGTTTTGATGCAGAGAGTTAATGTTATAGACTATGACTCTAGACAGTTTAAGCCTCATGAAAATAACTACCGTACCCAGGATCTTGAGTTGGCTGTTGTTGTGTTTGCATTGAAATTCTGGAGGCACTATCTTTATGGGGTGCATATTGATGTGTGTATAGACCATAAAAATTTACAGTATGTGTTTACTCAGAGGGAGTTAAGTCTTCATCAGAGAATATGGTTAGATTTATTGAAGGATTATGATATGAGGGTGTTGTATCATTCGACCAAGGCCAATATAGTGGCCGACGCCCTTAGTAGATTGTCTATGGGTAGTGTTGCTCATATAGAGAATGATAAGAAAGAACTAGTGTGAGAAGTTCACCGGTTAGCTAGATTGGGTGTGAGGTTGGTTGACTCAGCTGAAGGTAACATTTAGGTTTAGTATAGTTCAGAATCTTCTCTAGTTTTTGAAATGAAAGAGAAATAGGATAAGGATTCTAGTTTGGTCAAGCTGAAGGGTTCAGTTAAAGACCAAAAGTTACAGGTTTAATCCTAAGGGAGAGATGGTGTGTTGAGATATCATAGTAGATTGTGTGTGCTATGTGTTGATGATTTGAGGCAGCGGATCATGGAAAAAGCACATGGTGCGCGTTATTCCATTCATTCGGGAGCCACTAAGATGTACCGCGATTTATGGGAAGTCTATTGGTGGAGTGGTATAAAGAACGATATTGTATAATTTGTAGCCAAGTGTGCGACTTTTCAACAGGTTAAGGTAGAGCACCAAAGACTTGGTGGCACTTTGTAGGAGTTTCGTATTCCCACTTGGAAGTGGGAAGAGGTAAACATGGACTTTACCCCATTCACATTGTTAACATAATTTAATTTGGGTTATAGTAGATAGATTGACTAAATCAGCTCATTTCTTGCCATCTCACACATCCTACATAGACGAAGATTATGCTAAGTTGTATATCAGAGATTTGGTTAGATTGAATGAAGTTCCCTTATCCATCATCTCAGATAGGGGTAGTTATTTTACCTCTTAGTTTTGGTAAGCCTTTTAGAAGGGTCTTGGTACCCAAGTTCATTTCAGTTTAGCTTTTTATCCGCAGATAGATGTTCAGGCAGAGAGGACCATTCAGGCCTTAGAGGATATGTTGAGGGCATGTGTTCTTATTTTCAAAGGCAATTGGGATAACCACTTGCCGTTGATCGAGTTTTCCTAGAATAACAGTTACCATTTTAGTATTCAGATAGCCCTGTTAGAAGTCTTTATGGGTGGAGATCTAGATCACCATTTGGTTGTTTCGAAGTGGGTAAGGCCACTTTTATTGGGCCAGATATGGTGTTTGAGGCCATGGAGAAAGTTCAGTTGATTC
The DNA here is from genome assembly GCA_026120095.1 of Capsicum chinense. NCBI lineage: Eukaryota > Viridiplantae > Streptophyta > Magnoliopsida > Solanales > Solanaceae > Capsicum > Capsicum chinense. Next base: position 26,939,836 of record JAPEIP010000002.1, on the reverse strand, counting down.
GAGAGAGATTGAAAGCAGCTCAGAGTCTTCAAAAATCTTATGTAGACGTAAGAAGGAGAGATCTTGAGTGTGAAGTAGTTGATCTTGTGTATTTGAAGGTTTCACCCATGAAGGGGGTGAAGAGATTTGGCAAAAGGGGGAAGCTTAGCCCTCGATATGTATACCCCTATAGGATTTTTTAGTAGCATGGGGAAGGTAGCGTATGAGCTTGAGCTACCCGCAGACTTATCATCAGTTTATCCAGTGTTCCATGTGTCCTTATTGAAAAAGTGCATAGATGAATCAACTGTTGTAGTTCCTCTAGAAAGGACAGATATTTAGAATAGCCTTTCATACGAAGAAGTTCCAGTAGAGATTCTTGATTATCAAATCAGAAAACTAAGGAACAAAGAAGTTCCATTGGTCAAAGTTCTATGGCAAAATCAGTCTGTTGAGGGTGCTACTTGCGAAGCAGAAGCAGACATGCAAACCAAGTATACTCATCTCTTCTCCATAAACTTAGATTCAGTCGAAGGTAACAGTCTTCTTTAATTCAGTTCATTTCCAGTCTCAGATTCAGCCATGTAGTTATCATCATGTAATTCATGCATTCACAGATTAGTTCAGTTGCTCAGTATGTTTTAGATTCATTCATAAAACTTGTTTCATTTGTGCCTGCCAGCATATAGCCTCAGTCTCTCAGTATATATAGTTTGACTACTCTTATTCGAGGACAAACGTTCCAAAGGGGAGATAATATAATACCCCATACTTTTACTAGCTCAGTTTAGCTCCTAAAATGTCAAGAGTTAGCTTCAAAAATGAATAACTCTTGATACATGTAGAATTTTCAAGATCTAGACCCACCAATGTGTAGATAATTGGCTCAGCATACCAACGATATCAATTTTTCCTCAATCCAATACTCATTTAAGAAGTTATGGCAATTTTAGAGAAAATAGTAAGGCACCACAATAAGCACCGCATCGCGGTGAAGGACAGATTCACGATTGTCCGATTTCCACTGGAGCACTGCGATTAGCCCATATCTTAATAAAGCTCTATCTCCCATTCTAGTAGTCCATCGCAATTAGCTCGTATTGCGTTAAAAATTTCCTATTGGACAGACACCGCATCGCGGTGGAGTGAAAAATGGCACTCGTCCTTTTCCATTGAAGCAACACCATTTCACCACGCCACGCCAAAAACAAAACTGGCAATTGTCTCTTTTCCAATAAGCCACAGCGATAGCGGCGCATCATAGTGGGAGGCAAAATCGGAATTTCCAGTTTCGAGTAAAATTTTAAAAGGGCAATTTAGTCTTTTTCCAAGCCCCCAAATCATGTATAACGCAGAATTAATCCTATTCTAACCATTATATGCATATTTTCATCAAAATTACTCTCCAAGGAAACCCTAGAACTCAAATTTTCATCTCCAAGAAATCCAAATTCCACCATTCTTTTTCTAAGATAGCTCAAAATTAAAGATTCTCAATTCAAGAACATCAAGAATCTATCTTCAAGAGCATAAATAGGAACTCAAAGTTCAAGTTTCTTCATCTAATCAACAGTTAAGGTATGTGGGATTTTTCAACAAGGATAATTCTTTCATCCTTGTGCCCAAAATTGGTTTTTGAAGTTAATTCACATGAATTTACATGAGTTTCAAATTAGGGTTCATACCTAATATTGTTATTTGCTAGATTATGAGATTTCAAGTGATTTAGATGTTGAATTGCATGTCTATTTTTGTATTTTTCATGCGTATTGCAGTAATTTTCATATTTAAATTTGAATTCTCAATATTTTCATTACTTAGCATGAGTTTTATGATGATTTGACATAAAATAGATGCATGGATATTAGCCCTAGTTTGAATGTTGTTATTTCAAGAAGATTTTGCTTTTAAGCACCCCATGATTTGTTATATTCAGATTTTAAACAAAGATTTGATCTTTTGATCTCAGCTTAGATATGGAATCCACTTCACAGATTTAGCTACAGTTACAGTAAATAGATTTACAAGATATTTTCATTGTAAACGCTTATATTAGTTTTTAAAGGTGGATTTCCAACAGAATTAGCATACAAATTAAAGGGAATAGTATTTAGCACCAAGTTGGGTATGTTCACATGCCCCAGAACTACGAGCCAACATAGGTTCAGATTATCATATTATTCTCATTTCTATATCTATGATAGATACAGATGTGATCACTTCAATTAGGTTATACTCCTTGGCAAGAGTATGACACCTCTCCCCAGTATGAGGTTTTCCCATAAGGGAACTAGATGTTGGACTCTATCATAGCTCACATAGTGTATATCAATTAGAAGAACCTCCCTAACAATAAATACTTGCATAATAGTTTTTAAAAGTATTTCCTTACAACTTACAGAAAATAGTAAAGAATAACAGAAAAGCTTTTAGAAACTAAATGTAAGGGCTTACAAATTTTATTAAGATATTGCTTTATATGAGGCATTAGTTACAAATGTCAACTTTCAGATTTCATATATAAAAGTGAGTCCTTTCTACACTTAGACAGCATGATTTTAAGATAGAATACAAGTACAACTTTTAGAAACCAAATATTATGACTCACTAGATCTATGCAACATGTTTTTCTATTCATGATTATGATTATCAGTTTTTAGATATTCCAGGTTATGTGAGCCATCTACATTTGGCATGCATTCTTTTACAAATTTATTTTAATATTGATTTGCTTTAGCATTCATCCCCATATACCCAGTATAATCCAGAAGTACTGATTCACATATATGTCTCTGTGTTACATTGTCTCATAATGTAGGTTTAGGTGCTCAGTTTCACCAGCTTGAGTGATTTTGATCATCTCTATCTACATCCCAATAGTCGTTGAGTCCTCATAGTTTAGAGACTTAGTCTTTCAATTTTCAGCTTATTTGTATAGATGATTTAGTATTTTCAGACAGTTCGAGTCAGCTGGAGGTTTGTCCTAGTGACTCTCTAGCATTAGTAGTAGAGGCTTGTCAGACTGCTAGATATGCTTTAGATTTTCAGTATTGATTGATCAGACTCTTGAGTTAGTATTTTTTAGATATTATATTCAGACAGTTTTAGCTTAGCTCATTCAGAATTCCACATTTTAGCCTGATTATATATATATCCATACTTTCCTATTATGAGTTTTAGATTTAGTAGATAGCTTACAGGGTTAGCTTCAGGCTAAACGTAGTCCTAAGCACCTTGTGACATCTCGGGACCTATTTTTAAGGCGTTACAGTTATGTATTACTAATAAGGTCATCAGGACAACAAACATAAAGTATAATGATTTTATGAATGTAGTTCTTAATCGATTAGGCATTGATCTGTAATGCCTCGCACTTTCCTAAGCTAGAAAATGAACCGTTGTTCGTTTATGTGAAAACCCTAATTTTGTAAGCCATATTTGGGCACCTAAATTAACAAGAGTACCCTAGTTATAAGAGATCTTACAATTTGTTAAGTGTGGTTATATAAGTCACTTAAGGTAGTACAAGCTACGAGTTTCGAAATCCATCAAGTTTTAGTACTTGAATTTGCAAGGGTCATCTTTGAATGAGTATAACTTGGTAAATATGTGGTATTTCTACATATTTCTACCCACAAAATTATGGAGAATCGACTTAGCTTTCCAACGATACTAATTTCACCAAAATCCAACACCCGAGCTAGGATTATGTCTTTGCGAAGTAGAGTGCATCGCCTAACCAATTGCACATGGCCACTGGAAAGCATATGTGGTGCCTATGTAAACAGAGGTGATAGCATATGCAGCGCCTATGTAAATATAGGCAATATCATATGCGGCGCCTATGAAAATATAGGTGATATCATATGCGACGCCTATGTAAATATATGCGATATCATATGCGGCGCATATCTTATGGTTTTAAGTGACTTAAACACTCCGTTTTTGGGTTATTTTGAGGGCAATTAAGTCTTTTGGCACTCCTTACACACCCTTAAACTTAACCTTACGAATTTAATAGATTCTAAACACATCATAACCGTATTATCAGTCTAAGTTCATCATCCAAGAGCACTAAAGGAAAAAAACAACTAGGGTTACACAATCAACATTGAGGGTCCAGTCTTTCAATGAATCCGTTACCATAAAGGTATGTGGGATTATGAACAAGAACACCCTTTCGTTCTTGTGCCCAAAGTTTGCATTATTTTACAAAGATACATGATTTTTACATGTTTTATCATGAATTTGAAATGATAAATCTTATCCCATGTTGTTGTTCAAGATACTATGATTATTTTGAATGTTTAGAAAATAAAGTTCATGAGTTTGAGATTACTGTTATGATTAAAGGCTGAAATTTTTCAGATTTCCGTATAAATTATGCATGCTTGTGATATAAAGTATAAATGTTGAAATGTTTTGATTAAGTATCGCTATAAGGGTCATTAACCCACATTGAGATTTTTGTTTTCAGAATTTATGTGCTACATGCACCCATGTTTAGACTATTTTTGATGAAGTATAGAAAGATTTGACCTTTTGGTCACAACAGAGTTAAAATCCACTTTAT
>JAPEIP010000002.1:26821119-26853869 GCA_026120095.1 Capsicum chinense | reverse complement strand
TAGTTGTGTGCCTAGAGCCATGACATGTTGTCACGATACTCTTAGTCAAGCCATGATCTATAGAATTCAGTTACTCATGTGACTCAGAAATCTCAGCAGTCTCAGTAGTTCAGTAATCTCAGTTATGCTCAGTTAATCTTAGTAATCTCATTTATGATTAGTTAATCTTAGTAATCTCAGTTATGCTCAGTTAATCTCAGTAATCTCAAAAAGTCAGTACTCTCAGAAATCTCATGAACTCAGTAGTATTCCATCAGTCACGGAACTCAGTAAGTTTAGTTAATCAATTCAGTTCAGTTTTTTTCAGATGGGAGTAGGATTCAGCACCGAGCGAGCGTAGGGATGGGGACTCACCCGCTAGTGAGGACTGAGATCCTTAGAAGAAATCCCTAAGTTCCAGAACTACGTAGATAGCGTAGGTATGAGATGTCACCCATTAGATAGGACTGACATACTCAGGGGTCACCCGTTAGCACATTTATATGTATAGGACTGATCTCAGGAGTCACCCACTAGAGTAGGACTGACTCCATAGCAGCTGTCTTTATAGGTGGTGCGGTATTGATACCCTTCCAGTCAGGGCAGAGATTGGACCCCAGTCAGCTTAGCATGGGGCATGTCGATTACATGAATACATCCCACAGTTACAGTTTCAGTATCAGTCTTGAGAGTAGTAATCAGAAATTAGGACTGTCAGATACAGTCATTAATCTCAGTAAGGAACTCAGATAGTTCCACAGACTTAAAGACCACCCATCATATAGGCTTGGTCTCTCATTGAGTTTTCCAGTATAGTACTTCTAGAGATATCCCGTCAGATAGGCTTGATCTCAATCTCAGATTCAGTTGAGTATTCTCATTATTAGTTCTAGAGATCACCCGTTATTTAGCCTTGATCTAAAGCTTAGTCACTCTTAATCATTATTAGAAGATTTAGACTATTAGATACAGTCACTCAGTATCAGTTACATTGGTTAGGCCGATCATCAGAGTTATATTAGTTAAATCAGTTATCATAGCTTACGTTATCAGTATTCAATTTTAGGACTATTATACATGGTCAATCAGACCAGTTCTTCATAATTTGAACTATTAGAAACAGTTATTCATCTATTCAGTATCTTAGTATCGGTAAAGTCATGATGTCAATTTTTAGACTTAGTAGTCAGTATCTCCATGAGTTCAGTAGCAGTTATGTATGTATGTATGTATGTGTTCTCACGTTCATATTAGTTAGCATGTTCATGCATATAAACCCCATGCACTTAGCCTACCCCCACGTATACTCAGTACTTTAGTTGTACTGATGCATTCGCGTTATGGTGCTTTCTTTTATGTTACACCATAGGTTCTGAGGCGCAGATTCCAGACCAGCAGTAGCAGTTCAGTTAGCAGTGAGTCCTCATCTTTCGAGGACATGATCATTACATTTATTATTCCAGTATTTCAATTTATTTTTAGTTTAAGGAGTTAGTTAGAGACATGTTCCTTCAACTCCTTATTCAGACAGTTTAGAGGCTTTCAAATGATTATAGAGTTTTTAGATTCAGACTTGTATTTTTAGCTTATTTTAGTACTGTGATACCACCTTATTCAGATATTTTATTGTTCAAGATTGAACCTTATGGCCTTGAGTTCATGTTTCCATATTTTTATATGTATATTATGTTATTACAGGTACAGATATCAGTCATGGGTTAGCTTGTGGTCCTCTGAGGTCATGAGCACCGTGTAGCTTTCCGGTTTAGAAAATTAGGACATTATACTCACCTACTGGCTTAATTAAGTCAAGAAAGCACCTCAATATTTCATGCCATTTCCAGCTCCTAATCACCTTAATCTAACTTACAACTTGTACACACCTGGTCACTTTTAACTTTAGATTCAAATACCGACTTATGATTCCAAGTTAAATAGTTGTATCGATGTTAACTTGATCGTGTCACATAAAAAGGTACGGAAAGAATCTAGAATTCCATCTACACCATTAATATTCGCATAAAAAATCTCACCCATTATCTACCACAAGGCTATACCAAGTTACATATAAAAAGAACAAGTACATGCAATGTACGGGGTGTCACATCCTCCCCCTTTAGGAACATTCGTCCTTGAATGTTAGCATAACTGTCAAACCAAAACAATTTCAAGCCTAAGTTAAATATCCCTAATATTATATAGTATTTATATATTATACTTACTTGTTATTTCTCCAATTCAAAATCTTGGACTTCGCTTTTATATCCAAATAAATGGGGTACTTGGATTTCATCACTTCTTCAGCTTCCCATGTGATCTCTTCTACTTGCTAATTTCTCCAAAGAACTTTTACAGAAGCTACTTCTTTATTTCTTAACTTATTAACTTGTCGATCTAGAATAGCAATAGTGTTTTTTCATTGGTGAGATCTTCCATAACTTGTATATCTTTAGTGGGAGTAATATGAGATAGATCTCTGATGTACTTTTGAAGAATTGAGATGTGAAATACTGGATGAACTGTTGTGAGCTCTTGGGATAGCTCTAATTCATAAGTGACTTGGCCAAACCTTTGAGTAATCTTATATGGTCCTATATAACATGGACTTAGTTTTCCTTTCTTTCCAAATATCATTACTCTTTTCATTGGTGACACCGTCAAGAACACCCAATCACCGATAGCAAACTCTAGTCCCTTTCTTCTAATATTCGTATATGATTTTGTCGACTTTGGGCTATTTCCAGCCGCTTTGGGATCACTTTAACCTTTTCCATAGCTTGATGAACAAGATCTGGCCCAAACAAGGAAGTTTTACACGCTTCAAACCATCCAATTGGTGATCTATAATTTCTTCCATACAAAGCTTTAAATAGTGCCATTTTGATGCTTGAATGATAGCTATTATTGTAGGAAAACTCGATGAGAGGTAAATAATCATCCCAACTACCTTTAAAGTCCAATACACAAGCTCGTATCATATCTTCAAGTGTTTGAATGGTATGTTCTACTTGTCCATCTATTTGAGGGTGAAAAGTTGTGCTTAAAGTTACTTATGTTCCCAAATTTCTTTGAAAGGAATTCCAAAAATTTGTAGTAAATTAGGCTCCTCTATCTGATATAATAGAGGTTGGTACTCCATGTAGCCGAACTATCTCTTTGATATACAATTTCGCATTCTCTTCAACTGTGTAAGTGGACTTAACCGGTAGGAAGTGTACTGATTTGGTAAGCCTATCAAGTATCACCCATATGGAATTAAACTTTTCAGGTGTATGAGGCAAACCAGTGATGAAATCCATGTTGATCATGTCCCACTTCCAGATTGGAAGATCTATACATTGCATATAACCCTCGGGCTTTTGGTGCTCTACTTTAACTCTTTGACAATTTGGATATTCGGCTACAAATTCCACAATGTTCTTCTTCATATCACCCCACCAATACATTTTTTTCAAATCCTGATACATTTTAGTTGATCCCGGATTGATGGAATACCTTGAATGATGTGCCTCTGTCATAATCCTCTTTCTTAGCCCATCTATATTTGGAACACACAATCTGTTTTGGCACCAAAGTACTCCCTCTTGCGTAAGCTATAATGCCTTTGTCATACCACATTGTTCATTCTCCTTAAGTTGTAATAGAATAGGATCTACATATTGTTTCTCTTTCACTTCGGCTACCAATGAAGATTCTGCCGCATTATGCATAATAAACCCCTCATTTGGAGTTTCAAGAAAGCGAAAACCCCCAAATTGACTAGTTGGTACAAATCTTTAGTCATCCCTTGTCTTTCTATAGATGGCGCCATAGCCTTACGACTTAACGCATCTGCTATTACATTTATTTTCCCCGAATGATACATGATATCAATATCATAGTCTTTTAATAGCTCAAGCCATCTTCGTTGACTCAAATTTAGGTCCTTTTAGCTAAAGATATATTACAAGCTCTTGTGGTCAGTATATATGTCAACATGAATCCCATACAGGTAGTGGCACCATATATTTAAGGCAAATATAACCGCTGCTAGCTCAAGGTCATGTGTAGGATAAATTTTCTCATGTGGCCACAATTGTCTTGAGGCATAACTATCACTTTACCATGCTGTATCAACACATATCCTAAGCCAATTCTTAAAGCATCACAATACATGGCATACCCTTCTGTTCCTTCTGGAAGTAGCAATATAGGTGTAGAAGTCAACTTATTATTCAAATCTTGGAAACTCCTTTCACATCCGTCATTCCATTAAAACTTAGAAGCTTTGTGTGTTAGCTTTGTTAAAGGTACAGAAATTAAACAAAACCCTTCAGCGAACATCCTATAATAACCTACCAACCCAAGGAAACTACGAACCTCCATAGGCATTATAGGTCTTGGCCAGTTCTTCATAGCTTCTATCTTTTGAGTATCAACCTATATTCCTTCATCAGATACAATGTGACCCAAGAATGCCACATATTTTAACCAAAACTCACATTTAGAGAACTTTGCATATAGCTTACGATCACAAAGAATCTGTAACACCTATCATAAGTAACTGGCATGGTCCTCTTTTGATCTTGAATAAACTAGAATACCATCTATAAAAACTATCACAAACACATCCAAGAATGGCTTGAACACCCTATTCATTAAATCCATAAAAGCTGCAGGTGCATTAGTTAGTCCAAAGGACATGACTAGAAACTCATAATGACCGTACCATGTTTGAAAGGCTATCTTGGATATGTCCTTCTCTTTGACCCTTACTTGGTGGTAACCTGACCTCAAATCAATCTTTGAAAAACACTTGGCGCCTTGCAACTGGTCTAATAAGTCATCAATTCTCAGAAGAGGATATTTTTTCTTAATAATGACCTTATTTAGTTGTCAATAGTCAATACATATTCTCAATGAGCCATCCTTCTTACGCACAAATAACACCGGTGTGCCCCAAGGGGACATACTAGGCCTTATGAATCCCTTCTCTAGTAAGTCTTTTAATTGCTCTTTCAAATCTCATAATTCTACCGGAGCCATTCTATATGGAGGAATTGAGATTGGTTGAGTTCTTGGAATCACATCAATATCGAACTCTAATTCTCGTTCTGGAGGTAAACCTGGAAGATCTTCAAGAAATACATTGGGAAATTCATTTACCACTGGAATAGTTTGAAGAGTTGGTGGCTCTGTATTTGTATCCTTCACTCTAGCTAGATAATATATGTAACCCTTGGAAATCATCCTTTTGCCTTAAAATAAGAAATAAATTTACCTCTTGGAACACCAATATTACCCCTCCATTCAAGGACTACCTCTCTTGGAAAATAGAAATACACCCTCTTAGTTTGGCAATCTACTGTGGCTTAACAAGAAGCCAACCAATCCATACCTATTATAGTATCAAAGTCTACCATTTCTAACTCAACCAGGTCAGCCATTATATCACGGCCAAATTTATACAATTTCGATACACTTTCCTAGCTATAATAGATTAACCAATCGGCATAGACACTTCAAATGACTTAAATAGCAATTCTGGTGTTCTTTTGAACTTTTCAGCAACCAATGGAGTAGCATATGATAATGTATAACCTAGATCAACTAATGCATATACATCATGTGAAAAGATGGACAATGTAACTGTAACCACATCCGGAGAGGCCTCTAAATTTTATCGATCCGCTAAAGCATATGTATGATTCTGAACTCCACTACAGCTAGCTACTTCTTTAGTATCTCTACCACGACCCATAGGCTATACACCTCTACCTAAATAAGGCACCGATGATGATGATGCAATGGCTGATCTAGTAGGTCATGTCATACCACTTATACCCCTTTGTAGGAATTCTCTCATTATATGCCCCGATGTACCACACCAAAAGCAAGCATTTTTCCTAAACCAACATGCACCTAAATAATTCTTTCCACATTGTTTAAATAGTTCTGAGGAGGTCTTAATTGGGTCATACTCCATTTCTCTTGATACCCCGTTGTTCATGAACTCTTACTCTCATTTCTTTGCCCAAACTGATTACCTTTGGCTCCTTGAAACTGTAGTGGAGCACTAGTTGCAGAATAAGAAGATAATGGCCTAGGCATTCTATTAGAAAATCAAGGCCTAAACTCTTCTTGGGATGCCATAAACTACCCCATAGATGTAGCCCTCTTGGAATACCCTCTTTTAAATTCTTGTGTTCTTCTTTTTTGCCTCTGATCCTTTATTTTTTTGCAAAATCTTGTATCCTTGTTATATCCATGTCTTTGTTCAATGCAGCAATAGTACAATCTCTAAACAGATAAAGATCCAATCTATCCACATATCGATGAACTCTATCATCCATAGTAGCTACTATATTAGGAACATACCTAGCCAAATAGTTAAACCAGAGGTTGTACTCTCTCACGCTCATATTCCCTTAGCGAAGTTTCAGGAACTGATCCGTATGGGCCTCTTGAATATCATATGGAAGGTAATGATCAAGAAATACCTCTTTGAACTCTTTCCAAGTAGCTGAAGGTGCATCGATACCCCTAGATCGTTTCCAGTCTTCATACCAAAATATAGCCTTCCCTTTGAATCTATATGTTGCTAGCTCAACTGTCTCCTTACCCAACACATGCATAACATATAGAGCCCTTTGGATTTGATCAATAAAGTCCTATGGGTCTTCATTAAGATCTGATCTGGTAAACGTGGGAGGATCCAATTTAAGAAAATTTAGTGTCCGTAGGCTAGCTGCCTATCTGCACCACTAGAACCTGTGGTTGGAATTGCTTGTCCTTGAGCTTGCCCAGCAACTAAACGAGCCAAAAATTCCACCGCATTCCTTAGATCTTAGTCAGTAGCATTAATAGGTGGTTCTGAAGATATTGTTCTTTCCCTCCTTAGCTTTTCTGGAGATGGAGGAGTAGAATAAGTTTATGATACAAACTCGTCTTGAGCCTCACTTTGATTATCTTGTCAATGGGGTGACTTATTGGTCCCTTCTTTGACAGCCACGTCTACTTTCTTACCTGTATTCTTAATCCTTCTTGTAATCAACATCTTTACTATAACAAGAGGAAAAAAAATAGATTCAATTGTTAAATATGACTTCACCTACAACATAGGCTTTATTACACGATCTAAGATATAATTAAAAAGAACAACCCCTAAATATCCCATAGTCTCCTATTTATAGATGTGGTGCACAACACACCCATAAGCAAGACTCTATGTAGACACGGCTTTGTAGACTCCCTAGGATAACCTGCTTTGATACAACTTTTGTCATGCCTCAAATCCTATTAGGGTAGACAGGCACCCGTGGTCATAAAGGCCCAAGAGAATCGATCCATAACCTAGTACCTCTCATGCATGTAACTATAATAACCAAAGGTTTTTCCATACCCGGATATAATGCATTGATGGGAAATAAATGACAAGCCCAGAACCATATATACCATACTTGGCCAATAGGGCCATAACATCTTAAAAGATAAGGAGTTATCATGTTTAACTTTACATTAGTCTACAAAGCCTCTAAAAGATACATAGACACTTAGTTAGGGTTAGGACAAACACCTGCCTTACTCTTAACTATTGTATAGTACCAACATATATGAAACAAACTCGAAAAGCCCCGAATCAAATTGGAGTTCACCAATAGTCACTGGATATCCCTTCTCCTACTGGGGAGGTGTATGAGCTGAAGTACCTGTGCCTGCAACATGAAATACAGGTCCCCCGTGAGGGATGTCAGTACGAAAATATGTATTAGTCCCCCGTGAGGGATGTCAGTACGAAAATATGTATTAAATATGTAAGGCTGAAGGTAGTACACATGATACAAAAGCTCTATAGAAATCAGGTACATGTGAATAACTAGTGCTAGTAGACCACCTTTATATATATATGGGATCAGGTACATTACACTCCTTTCTTCATTTTACCATTCTTACTTCATAATCTTTATAATTCATATAATATAAATGACCAGCTGATCAGTGGTAAATAGAAAAATTAGGATCGGCCCATGCTAGGCTTACACCCCTGAGCTGCCACCTATAAATAAACTTTGGGACCGGTCCATGCTACGCTTATGCCCCTGAGCTGCCATCCATATATAAAGATATCGAGATTGGCCCATGCTAGGCTTATGCCCCTGAATTGCCACTCGTTTTACTGATTTGCATTACTTAGTCTATTTTTTTAATTTAAATATTCAAAAAGTCATCAATTTGAATTAATTATTTGATATAATTATTAAAAAAGAGGTGAAAAGTCATGATTTTTTGTCTAATATATTCAAAATAACTGAGGAATTAAATTCCCTATCTATTGAAACTGATGAATCAGCAATTGGAAGAAATTAAAATAGCTCTTCCCACAGATGGTCCATCTGTCGCAATAGATAACCCAATGTTGCAACAAATAGTTCATCTATTGCACATAGACGATTTATTACTACTGATGGGTTATCTGTTACAACAGGAATAGATAGCCCAAATATTGCGACAACTCAATAAAAATAGTTATTAGTACAAGAAATGGTTATTGAAAACGCAAAAAATCTTCGATTATTTAATTAAGAAAAATGATTATTTAATTTTAAAAACTAATTGATATTAAAAAGCTGAAAAGTCATGACTTTTCATAATAATCAAAAAGTCACCAGTTTGATTTAATTAAGTCATGACTTTTCATATTAATCAAAAAGTCACCAGTTTGATTTAATTAAGGCATGTGATTAATAAAATGGAGGTGAACAGTCATGACTTTTTGCCAAACATATTCAAATTCAATCCTCTATAAATAGGTCTCTTCCTTACTCGTTCATTCTACTCTACTTTGTTTACTTCTTGCATCTTGTATTTCGTATTATACCTTCAACCACTTCTTTTGACAGAGCAGATTCCCTTTTTGTTGAAGTATTTTTTTAAAAAATCTACCAGTTGGTAGTATACGTTGTATTACATTCAAACTTTTTCTTTTCTTTAGTATTTTATGTTTTTTTGTTAATGCATGTGTATTCTAGATATAGCTAATTCGGTTCAGGACGTGGAAATTTTGCGCGACACCATGTGAGAACTTCAAAGGAAGATTAATAAACTCCAGCAGGAGTTGGTTTCCATGAGAGCAAGTATGGGGCATGAGATTCAAAGACTGAGGAGGGCCCTGCTGCCCATTGATGATTGGTCAGCTGACAATAATAATAATAATAATAATTAGGTTATGTTTTTTTCTTGTAGCATATGTATTTTGATTTAGAGAAAATACCCTATTTCACCCTTGAACTATACCCAAAACAGCTGAGACACACCTCAACTTAAAGGGGGTCCTATTACCCCTGAACTAATTAAAAGTGTAATTTTAATACCCTTAGTGCCTACGTGGCATATACGTGGCACAACACACTGAAGAGTCCATGTAGGCACACGTGTGTGCCACATATTTGCGACGTAGGCACTAAGGGTGTCAAAATTACACTTTTAATTAGTTCAGGGGGGTAATAGGACCCCCTTTAAGTTTAAGTGTTTCTCAGCCATTTTGGGTATAGTTCAAGGATGAAATAGGGTATTATCTCTTTGTTTTAATTATATGGAATTCTGCCTAAGCTAAACGTATTTTGTCTTGTTTAATTAAAAAATCCACGTTTGGTCGACTTTGACTTTGTTTCTTATTTAATTTTCATTCTTTCTATTTCTTATTCGTAACATGTCAAAGGTTGGAGGTAAGGATTAAGTGTTTGGCATAGTATTGAATCCAGTAGCAATAGCAAGAGTTTTTAGTTTTTCCAATAGATGGATCATCTGTTGAAATAGATTGGTCATCTGTTGGAAGAACACAAACCAGTGGCAAGAATTGTATTTTTTTGTTCCAATAGATGGCCCATCTGTCGCAACAGATTGGTGGTGTATTGCAAAAATACAATCCAGTTTGATGATCAGTATTGTGTTCTTCCAAAATATTTGCTGCAACAAATGGTTCATTTGTTGGAAGAACACATTCCAGTTAAAAATAATATTATTTATGCTCACAATAATGAGTTAAAAATATCAAAGTCCATAATAGCAACACATGTTTTACTATTACAACGATCATGGTGGATTATGATCTAGGCATGTAGTTTTTTTGTGGCTAGCGTTCTTACAGATGAAGCACTTGTTTTTTCTTAATGGAAATGATTCTCTGACTCCAAGCCTCCTCTTATATCGCCTTGTTCCTGGTCTGATTATACTTGGATCAATATATAGAGGAGAAACTAATCTCTTCAAAAGCTCTACAGCAATAACCCAAGATTCTTCAGAAGGCATCGGATTAATATTCTCACTATATGACATTATATATCTTTCCACCGAATAATACGAAGATAAGCACTCATAAATTTTAGTTCCATATTGGGCTCGAAGCGCTGCCATAGCATGTGGACAGAGTATTTTGTCCAAGTCAAAAACTCTATATTTACAAAATCTTGTTAGAAGATTGACCGTGGTAACATCACTAACTGAACTTGTAATTTTCTATTTAATGAGCAAATAACCTATTCCCCAAACTGATGTTTGTTGATATTTGTTTTTTCGCTTTTAGAACAAATCTGTTTCTTGTGTTTGTGAACTACATACGGCTTTGGTGAAATAATTTGGCATACTTCTTATTTCTTTCATCAAATAGTACCACGATGGGAAATTCTCTTTCAGCACGAAACAATGAATTCACTGATTCAACTATATTTGACGTCATAATATTATACCTATACAAAAAAATCACTTAGTACGACATCATACAGAGTACAAACTTGTAACTCAAATAAGACATTAAATTTATAGCAATGTACCTATTTACCGAACAAAATACCCAGCTCCATCTCTTAAAACCGACACATTTGAGATGTTGTGCTGCCTTGTGTGAGATATCCCTTATTTGATTGAAATAGTCAAAAAACTCAGCTACAATATATGATTTAGCTGCTTTATAAAAAAGAGTCACAACCCTTTCGTTATTAAAGTTGTTTCAAATATTATCTCCAAAATGCCTCGTGCAACAACCAAAGTGAGCTGAAGTGTAGAAAATTGAACTCATCTTTAGGATACTTGGATACCTATCCAAAATAATACACAACTCTTTGGTATCTTCTACATAGCTTCACATTTATTCAAAAAAATATCCATATGAGGCATCGCATTCCTTGTCCGCTACACAAAGAGCGACAGGAAAGATATGACTCTCCGCATTCTGTGCCACCGCCGCTAGTAAAATTCCTCCATACTTGCTTCTCAAGAAAGTCCCGTCGATGGCTATGACTTTTCTCAAATGTTGAAAAAATAAGAATTCAAGCACATAGGATACAAAAAAGTACTTGAACCTTCCCTTTTCATCAACATGCACCGCTATCTTACTTCCAGGATCTGTGGTGTAACACCCCGTACTTTTACCTAGCTTAAATTCGCTTTTAGAATATTGAGAAACTAGTTTCAAAATGAATACGATTTTATCCATATGGAATTTTCAAGATTTTGAATTTTCATTGATTAGGAAATTCATTTAGCTTTCCAATGATATAAAATTCACCTAAATTCGACAAACGGGTAAGAAATTATGGAAATTTTATGTTTTAGTCGTTAAACATTGTCATTCAGTCCTGTAGCACGTCACAGAGTGTGTCAAAATAGCAATTGTCAGTTTCCAGTGTTGCTCCATGATATTGGCACGTCGAGCCATAGACCCAATTCACAAATGTTAATTTACAGTGTACCAACACGATTTCACCGCGTCACGGTGCACTTCTTGTTCATAAACAAAGTGGTAACCAATACCATTGCGTTGCGCCACCAAGTAATTTCCCTGTTGTCCTTTTTACAATGACATGGCACGATAGTGCTGCGTCGTGCTAAGGTCCCATGCATTCATCCTTACCTCATTTAACATACCAATACTTTCCCACGTACTTATTGCATCTCATTTCTTGCGCTATGATGTTTCATATCATAGGTTCGGACGCTCAGGTTCCTGACCGCGCTTAGACAGATTCAGCCAGCAGTAGCAAATTTTACAGTGAGTCCTCATCTATCGAGGATATGCTTTTATTTTAGTACTTCAGCTTAGCAGTATTTTAGTTGATGGAGTTAGTTGGGGGATTATGTCATCAACTCCACTTTTCAGACAAATTCAGTTAGAGGCTTTTTAGACTAGATTTTTCAAATAATATTTCAGGTTCAGATGTTATTATTCATTATCAGTATTTTAGATATTTTGAACCTTATGGCATTTCAGCCTGTTATTTCATATTTATTTCAGTATTATTATTTAGTGCTCGCAGCAGATATCATTCATGGGTTAGCTTGTGGTCCTTCGGGATCGTAAGCATCGTGTTACGACTAAGGTGTAGTCCTGTGTCTTTACAAAATTGGTATTAGAGCCTCAGGTTCAACAGAGTCCTAGGGAGTCTGAAAGCTGCATCACGTAGAGTTTTGTATATGGGTGTGTAGCGTGCCACACTTATGACAGGAGGTTATGAGATGTTTAACGAAAAGTTTCCCTTCTTTCTGTATTCATGTCGTGCAAGTGAGCATGATCTTAAGTTAATCTCTTAGTCTATTTCGCCTCTTTCTTTCATTTATAGAACATGCCTCCCAAAAGGACTAACAAAAGAAGAATCGGAAATCAGTCAGCACCTCAGCCCGTTCAGACAGATCCCCTGGACAAAAACGTCTCTCATGAAGAATTCAGAGCTACATTCACTGCTCTAGCTAATTTAGTTATAGCCCAGAATGAACGGACAGCTGCTGTTCTGGCCAACCCAGTGGCCAATACTACTGCAACCAGAATTTGAGACTTTACCCAGATGAATTCTCTTTTCTTTATGGTATCTAAATCAGAAAAGGATCCACAGGAGTTCCTTGATTAGGTTTATCAAGTTACAAATATCATGGGAGTGACTTCCAGCGAGAGTGCAGAGTTAACCGCCTATCAGCTACAAGATATTGCCTATACGTGGTTTAAGTAGTGGAAGATAGATAAAGGTATAGATGCAGAGCCTATAGAACGAAAAGAGTTTGCTACTGCCTTCCTAGATAGATTTTTTCCCTTATAGCTGAGAGAAGCCAAAGTGTTAGAGTTCATCAATCTCAAGCAAGGTAGTATAAGCTTAAAAGATTATTCCCTCAAATTTACTCAGTTAGCCAGGTATCCTCCCCATGTAGTAGCAGACAATAGGTCCATAATGTGTAAGTTTGTGTCTAGCATGTCTGATAGTATGGTCAATGAGTGTAGGACTGCTAAATTAATTAGTGATATAGGCTTGTCTAGACTGATGGTCCATGCTCAACAAATAGAGGAGCAGAATATTAAGAAGAGGGAGAGAGGAAACAAGAGAGCTAGGACGGGTATTTTTAATTTCAATTAGCTAAAGTTAGAGGGTGGTAACTGTTCTTGGTTTCATCAGAGGTATTCAGCCCCAGAACCCTCTTCAGCCAGTGCCCTAGTACCCAAATTCAGAAATAACAATAGGGATAGGGCACTAAGCTCTAAGTCCTACGTCAGTGTTAGCAGTGTTCGTACCAATCTTTTATGTCAAAAGTATGGCAGACACCATCAGGGTGTGTGCAGAGCTGGAAGTGAGGTTGGCTTGCCCACAGGGTCAGAGATTGTCCTCAGTCAGGTTCTCAGGGTCAGCATAGTCGTTCTTTAGCTCAGTCAGGTCACCTGAATCAACAAGGTGTCACTTTCAGTGTCACCAGTGGGCAACGCCTAAATAGGTTTTACGCACTTTAGTCCAGAAAAGATTAGAAAAGTTCTCCTAATATGGTCACTGGTATGTTACAGATCTCCCATTTACATATTTATGCCTCCGTTTCAGATCCCAGATGTTCAATCACGATTTAGTTTGTGGGTGCCACGTGTATCATCTCATGATTTTCCTCAGTACCTCAGTCGAGTCAGCATTCTTGAGGGACATAGTATCCCAAGGGGGAGATGCACTATAACCCCTGAGTTATTATGATCTAAACCTTCTAATTTCAGCCGTAAGCTATGTACTCAAAGCTCAGTTCAGTTCATCATATTTAGTTCATGTATCACATTTCAGACTCATTTATGTTCTCATATTCCTATTCATACATGTTCAGTAAATGATCTTAGGCTTATCAGTGTTCTTAACTTAAGATAATAGTCTACCTTAGATCTACTCAGTTCCATATTCCGTTGCAGCTATAATCTTAGTATCAACTATCATTGTATATTCAGTAACGCATTTATTAATTAGTTTAATCATGTATTCCATGCATCAGATATGCATGTCCAGTATATAAACTCAGTCTATCAGTAGTCCTCAGCTTGATCAGTTTCATTTAAGGAAGAATGTTCCCAAGGAGGATGTAAGACCCCGCAAATTTCTAGCTTAATTCATTCCTTTAAGCTTGTTAAGGGGTCCCAGACTTAGAAAATTCCAGCCAAGTATTTAGACTTAGTTTTGGCCTACACAAGTTGGCAATCTCATTTCGTGACCTTACATCTGTTAAATATTGATATTTTAGTTAATTCATGACCAGGAGGGTCAATAGGTGTTCTTGGACAAGTTTTGGATTTTTCGAACCTCGTTTAGACCATGTTTGGAATCCCAAAATAGTGAACCAATAAGATCTTGGCACGCCGCGTAGACTATCGATATTGGTTAATATTTTCCCCAGCTACCAGCATGCAATTCTAGTGGACCGGAATGATCTTGGTGCGATGCATTGGATATCGCATTGATGGCATCGGCGCACCGCATCAATCTGCACGTAGGTAGCCTAGTTATCAGTTATTCAAAGACTGTGTTCTTAGGGGTATTTGGGTCTTTTTCCCTTGACCCTCAGCCCCCAAAACACAAAATTTAATACCCTAGAAAGAAAATAAACTCTTTCTTTCTCAATTTCTCTCAAGAATAAGCCTTAGGGTTTTTAATTTCAAATCAAGAACTCAAGATTTCCTCTATTAGCTTCCAAAAATTCTTCAACAAAGGTATGTAAAGTGTTCATCCAAGGGTCCCTTCTACCTTTGGAGTTCAAGAAACTTCTTTTAAAAACATGAATTGTGATTTACATGTTGTGAATTTGAATGTAATCATGTTGATATTGTGGTATGTGTTCCAAGTTGAAATCTTTATGTATTTCTTGATATTATAATAGCATGTAAGTTGAATTTTGATTATCTTATATTGAAACCGTTGAATTATGAAGTCATGATGTGTTAGCATGCATTCCTATTCATGTTCAAGTTCATGACTTTCAAGTGATTGATGAAATGCCTCATAGGTTGTATTGTGAGTTGTTGACTGTTGTCAAGTATTCAAGAATTGTCATGTCTTATTATTTTTATGCTATCGAGTCCTGTGGGTATTTAATACCCAATAATTTAGTTGTGTGCCTAGAGCCAGGGTCAGTCACAGAATAGTCGCAGTCATGTCACGAACAGTAGTACTCTAGTTCAGTTATAGAACTCAAGAAAACTCAGTAAACTCAATATCAATCCAGTCTTATTAAGTATTAAGTTCAGTCCTCAGTAAACTCAGTCAGTTAACAAAACTCAGTAGTGTTTTGTCAGTCAATGAAAATCAGTAAACTTAGTTCAGTTCAATTCAGTTAATCAGTATAATTAGTAATAAATCAGTCCAGCCTAGTATGAACTAGGAAATCAGTCCAGTGTCTACTCAGTTGGAAGTAGTATTCATCACCGAGAGAACCCAAGGATGGGGACTCACCTGCCAGCAGAAGGTGTGATCCTTAGAAGCAATCCTTGCATTCCAGAACTACGTAGCTAGCATAGGCTGAGATATAACCCTATGAGTCTAGGGTTATTACATCTCATTCGAGCTCTCCTACCAGCGAGGGATTGATGGAAGAGCTCCCTACCAGAGAGGGTTAACTTACAGCTTATCTTTACCTGTGGCATGGTACTGACACCTTTCCAACTAGGGTTACGGGCTGGACCCTAAATAATTCAGAAAGGGGTATGTCGATTAGATGATTACTACCCACAGTCTCAATCTCAGTCTTCAGTAAAAAACTTAGATAGTTCTATAGATTTTAGTACTATCAGATATAGTCACTCAGCTTAGTATAGAACTCAGCTAGTTCCACCAGAATTAGGACTGTCAAACACAGTCACTCAGTAAACATTATATCAGTTATCAGTTATATCAGTTAATCAATATTCAGGTTCAGTATTCAGTATTATCATGATCTCAGTTACAGTCCACGTATTCATGCTGTACTCTAATTTAGTCATACTCATGTTATTCAGTTGTTATTATTCATGCAAATTAATCCTTGCATTTATCCTTACCTCACTTTGCGTACCAGTATATTCACATATACTGACGCATACTTTTCTTTTCCGCTATGGTGTTTTATACAATAGGTTCAGGCGTATGGGTTTCAGATCACCCTTAGAAGATTAGACTTTCAGCAGAAAGAGTAGTGGTGAGTCCTCATAGTTTGAGGACATATTTATTCATTCAATATCTCAGTTTATTTTCAGTAGTTGGAGTAAGTTGGGGGCTTGTCTCATCAACTCCACAGTTCAGACAATTTTAGAGGCTTTTAAGACTAGATGTTCAGACAGTATTCAGTATTTTAGATTTTGATATTTTATAAGATTTTATCATTTCTCTTTATCAGTATTATAGTTTTGAACCTTATGGCATTTCAGCCCATTATTTTGCATTATATAGTATTATTACTCAATTATTGTATCAGGTACCAGTCATGGATTAGCTTATGGTCCTTCGGGATTATGAGCATCATATAGCATTTAGGGTACGATAATTGGGGTGTTACAAACTTGGTATCAGAGCCTAAGGTTAATAGAGTCCTAGGGATTCAGAAAGCCACATCTAGAAGAGTCTTGTGCATGGGTTTTAGGAATAGTTCCCCTTATTTCAGTATTCATGTCATGCGAGTGAGCATGAGCTCCAGTTAAACTCTCTTTCTAATCCAAGTCCCTCTTCTTTTTACAAAAAATTTCTCCAAAGAGGACTCAAAGAAGAGGAACGGGAGATCAGCCAGCCCTTCAAACCGACCAGTCTAATCCTTTGTGCTAACATGTCTCCCGTGCTGAGTTTAGTGCATTTTTCACCACCCTATCTCAGTCTGTTGCTGGATATAATAAATGTCTAGCTGTCATTCCATCCAATTCAGTGACTAATGCTACAGTAGTCAGGTTTCTAGACTTCACCCGAATGAACCCCGTTGTCTTTCATGGGGTTTAAGTCAGATAAAGATCCTCAGGAATTCGTTGATCAAATGAAAAATTTTATATATATTATAGAGGTGACATCTACTGAAAGTGTTGATTTAGCTGCATATTAGTTCTAGGATGTAGCTCACACTTGGTTCAAACAGTGAAAAGTAGAGAGGGTAGTAAATGCAGGGCCCATTGAGTGAGAGAAGTTTGCCACTTATTTTCTAGATAGATTCTTTCCCTTAGATCTGAGTGAAGCTAAGGTGTTAGATTTTATTAATTTGAAGTGAGGCAATATGAAAGTGAAAGAGTATTCTCTCAAGTTTACTTAATTATCTAGAAATGTTCCTAATATGGTGGCAGATAGTAGATCCTGAATGAGCAAATTTATGTCTGGAGTGAATGATAGTATGGTTAAAGAGTGTAGGACCACAATGTTGATCAGTGAGATGGACTTGGCTAGGTTGATGACCCATGCTCAATAGATAGAGCAGCAGAAGAATAAGAAGAGAGAAAAGAAGAATAGAAGAGCTAGAACGGGTAGCTTTCACTTTACTCAGCCTAAGTCAGAGGGTGGAAATCATTCTCAGTCCTGCTCAAAATCTTTAGTTCCATCTCCATCCTTAGCCAGTGCACTAGTGCTAAAATTCAGAGATGACAATAAAGATAGGGCGCCAGGCTCTAAGTCTCAGGGTAGTGTCAGCAGTGCTCAAACCAAACCTCTTTGTCAGACTTGTGGCATGAACCATCAGGGTATTTGCAGAGCTAGCAGTAAAGTTTGTTTCAGATGTGTCAAGCTAGGACACAGAGTCAGAGATTATCCCCATTCAAGTTCTTAGGGTCAACATAACCATCCTCCAGCTCTGTTCCGTCGCTCAAATCAGTAGGGTACTGCATCCAGTTCCACCAGTGGGCAGCGCCCAAATAGACTCTATGCTCTTTAGCCCCAACAAGATCAGGAAAATTCTCCTGATATGGTCATTTGTATGTTACAGATCTTTCATATACATGTTAATTCCTTGCTAGATCCAGGAGCTTCCTTGTCTTTTGTTACTCCTTATATCGCAATTGATTTTGGAGTTAGTCCCAAAATTCTAGCAGAGCCTTTCCCAGTCTCTACCCCAGTGGGTAAATCTATCATAGCCCAATGGTTATACAGGAACTTTCTGGTTATGATATCTTAGAAAGTCACTTCAACAGACTTAGTTGAATTAGAGATGACCAATTTTGATGTCATTCTCGATATGGATTGGCTTCATTCCTACTATGCCTCAGTCGACTGTAGAAATAAAATTGTCCAGTTCTAGTTTCCAAATGAACCTGTCATAGAATGGAGAGGTAGTACTTCGGCCTTCAAGGGTTAGTTTGTTTCCTACCTAAGGGCAAGAAAAATGATATCTAAGGGATACGTCTATCATCTTGTATGAGTCAGAGACTCTAGTTCAGAAACTCCCAGTCTTGAGTCAGTTCTAGTGGTGAATAAATATTCATATATATTTCCAAAAGATTTTCCCAGAGTTCCTCCTAAAAGGGAAATTAATTTTGGAATAGACCTTTTTTCGGACACTCAGCCCATATCTAGTTTGCCATACAAAATAGCACCTGCAGAACTCAGAGAATTAAAAGAATAGTTGAAGGATCTCTTAGACATTAGATTCATTAGGCCCAGTATGTCCCCATGGAGTGCGCCCGTTTTATTCGTGTGTAAGAAAGATGGTTCTCTCAGAATGTTCATAGACTACCGTTAGCTCAATAAGGTCACAGTCAAGAACAAGATCCCCTTCCCAGAATCGATGACTTGTTTGACCAACTTCAGGGAGCCAGTTACTTCTCTAAGATATACCTCAGATCAAGCTATCATCAGCTCAGAGTCAGAGAATGTGACATCCCAAAAATAGCTTTCAGAACTTGATATGGTCACTTTGAGTTCTTAGTATGTCCTTTGGTCTTACCAATGCCCCAGAAACCTTCATGGACTTGATGAACTGTGTGTTCAAGTAGTACTTGGACATGTTCATCATAGTCTTCATAGATGACAATCTTGTTTGCTCCCGTTGTAAGCATGATCATGCAGACCATCTCAGAATAATATTGCAGACTCTCAGAAACCATCAGTTGTTCTCTAAATTTAGTAAGTGCAAAATTTGGCTAAGGTTAGCAGCATTCCTTGGTCATATCATCTCAGATAAATGCATTAGGGTTGATTCCCATAAGACTAAAGTGGTGAGAAACTCACCCAGACCCATCTCTCCATCAGATATCAGTTGTTTCTTGGATTTGGCTAGCTATTATAGGTGTTTTATTGAGGGATTTTCATCTATTGCATCTCTTATGTCTAGATTGACTCAGAAGAAAGTCAAATTTCAGTGGTCAGATTCATGCGAGAAGAGTTTTTAAGAGTTGACTCGACTCACCTCAACTCCAGTTTTGACTCTTCCAAATAGTTTGAATGGTTTTGTGGTATACTGTGATGCATTCAGAGTAGGTTTGGGTTATGTCCTCAGGCAGCATGGTGAGGTCATATCCTACGCCTCCAGGAAACTTAAGCCCTATGAGAAGAATTATCCGACTCATGATCTCGAGCTAGCAGCAGTGGTGTTTGCCTTGAGGATTTAGAGGTACTACTTGTATGGGGTACATGTAGATGTGTTCATAGATCACAAAAGCCTTCAGTAGATATTTTCTCAGAAAGACTTAAACCTCCGTCAGATAAGGTGGTTGGAGTTGTTGAAATACTATGACATGAGTGTCCTTTATCACCTGAGCAAGGACAATATAGCGGCTGATGCTCTCAGTAGACTGTCTATGGGTAGTGTTGATCATGTTGAGGATAGTAAGAAGAAGTTAGTTCAGGAAGTTCATCAACTTGCCCGACTAGGTGTTCGCTTAGTTAATTCAGCAAAAGGTAATGCGTGGGTTCAGAAGAGTTCAAAATCATCTCTAGTTTCTGAAGTAAAGGAAAAATAGGATAGAGATACTAGTTTAGTCAAGTTAAAAGAGTCAGTCGGATATCAAAAGGTGGAGGTTTTCTCCCAAGTGGGAGATGGTGTATTGCGTTATCAAGGTCGTCTATGTGTGCCAGGTGTAGATGACTTGAGGCAGCGATTCTTGCAGAAGCGCATGGTACGTGCTACTCTATTCATCTAGGGGCCACTAAGATATACCACAATTTATGGGAGATCTATTGGTGGATTGGTATGAAGAGAGATATTGTAGAGTTTGTGGCTAAGTGCTTAACATATTAGCAGGTTAAGATTGAGCATCAGAAGCCTAGCGGGTCTATGCAGGAGTTCAGTATTCCCGCCTGGAAATGGGAAAAAGTGAACATAGACTTTGTAATGTGTTTGCCTCGTACTCGTCGTCTGCATGATTCAGTTTGGGTGATTATAGACAGGATAACCTAATCAACTCATTTTTTTCCAGTTCATACCTCTTAATCAACTGAGGATTATCCCAAACTCTATATCAGGGAGTTGGTCAGATTGCACGATATTTCGTTGTCTATTATCTCAGATAGAGGTACCCAGTTTGCCTCCATTTCTTAAAAGCTTTCTAAAAGGGTATTGGTACCCGAGTTCATCTCAGTATAGCCTTTCATCCTCAGATATATGTTTAAGCAGAAAAGACCATTCAGACTTATGAAGATATGTTGCGAGCGTGTGCGATAGATTTTAATGGTAGTTGGGACGACCACTTACCTTTGATCAAGTTTGCATACAATAACAACTATCATTCCAGCATTCAGATGGCTTTGTTTGAAGCTCTCTATGGTAGGAGATATAGATCTCCAATCGCTTGGTTCGAAGTGGGTAAAGCACAGTTGTAGGGCCTGACCTAGTATTCGATACCTTAGAAAAAGTTTAGTTGATCAGAGAAAAGCTTAAGACAGCTCAGAGCCGACAGAAGTCATACGTAGATGTGCCAAGAAAAGATCTCAAGTTTGAGATTGGCGATTATGTATATTTAAATATCTCTCCCATAAAGGGAGTGAAGAGGTTCAGAAAAAAGGGAAAGCTCAGTACCCGATATGTCGGTCCCTTCAAAGTTCTCAGTCATTTCGGCAAAGTAGCTTATGAGCTCGAATCGCCTTCAGATCTAGCTTTAGTCCGTCCAGTGTTTCATGTCTCCTTGCTAAATAAGTGCATAGGTGACCTAGTAGTTTTAGTCCCTATAGAGGGCATAGATATTCAGAACAACCTCTCCTTCGAAGAGATTCTAGTCAAAATCCTTGACTATCAGACTCGTAGATTGAGGAACAAAGAAGTCCCTCTAGTCAAAGTTCTTTGGCAGAATCAGTCCATTTAGGGAGCTACTTAGGAAGTAGAAAAAGGCATACGGATCAAGTATCCTCACCTCTTCTCCGCAAACTAAGACTCAATCCAAGGTAATATTTTTCCCTAATCTTATTCAATTTTATATTCAGATTTCAGTTACAAACTTGGTATCAAATACCATTGCATGTCCAATAATATGTTCATGAGTTAGTTCAGTCATGTATTCATGCATCATATATGCATGATCAGTATAAGAAAACTCGTCTTACCAGTACTCCCAGTTGTGCATTCATGAATCAGCTCAGTTATGTACTCATACATCATATATGTATGTTTAGTGTGATAATTCAGTATATCAATAATATTAGTCCTATAATCATGTTCCATATACTTATGTCTAGTAAGTAAATTTAGCCTGCTAGTACTCTCAGATCAGTCTATCACATTCGAGGATGAATGTTCCCAAGGGGGGATATTGTAAGACCCCGCAAAATTTCTAGCTTAATCCAGTCTTTTAAGCTTGTGTGTGATCCTTAGAAGCAATCCTTGTGTTCCAGAACTACGTAGCTAGCGTATGTTGAGATATAACCCTATGAGTCTAGGGTTAATACATCTCATTTTAGTTCTCCTGCCAGTGAGATGTTAACGGAAGAGCTCCCTATTAGAGAGGGTTAACTCACAACTTATCTTTACCCGTGGCACGGTACTGACACCCTTCCAACTGGGGTTACAGGTTTGACCCCAAATAGTTCAAAAAGAGGCATGTCAGTTAGATGATTACCTTCTACAGTCTCAGTCTCAATCTTTAATAAAGAACTCAGATAGTTCTATAAATTTTAGGACTATTAAATACAGTCACTCAACTCAGTACAAAACTCAGCTAGTTTCACCAGAATTAGGACTGTCAGACACAGTCACTCAGTAAACAGTATATCAGTAATCAGTTATATCAGTTAATCAATATTCAGGCTCAGTATTCAGTATTATCATGATCTTAGTTACAGTCCATGTATTTACGCATGTACTTTTATTCTGTCATACTCATGTTATTTAGTTGCTATTGTTTATGCATATGAACCCTTGCATTCAGCCTTACCTTACTTTGTGTACTAGTACATTCACATGTACTAACGAATACTTTTATTTTGCGCTATGGTATTTTATACCATAGGTTCAGACTACGGGCTCTAGAACACCCTTAGCAGATCATACTTTCAGCAGATAAAGTAGTCGTGAGTCCTTATAGTTCAAGGACATGTTTATTCATTCAGTATATCAGTTTATTTTTAGTAGTTGGAGTTAGTTGGGGGCCTGTCCCATCAACTCCACAGTTCAAACAGTTTTAGAGGCTTTTCAGACTAAATATTCAGACAGTATTTAGTATTTCAGATTCTGATATTTTATTAGATTTTATCATTTCTCTTTATCAATGTTATAGTTTTGAACCTTATGGCATTTCAGCCCATTATTCCACATTATACAGTATTATTTCTCAGTTATTGCAATAGGTACCAGTCATGGGTTAGCTTGTAGTCCTTCAGGATTATGAGCACCGTGTAGCATTTTGGGTACCAGACTCGAGGCGTCATAGAGGAGATATTGTAAAATCCCGAACTTTTACCTAGCTTAAATTCGCTCCTAGAATGTTGAGAAACTAGCTTCAAAAATGAATACCATTTTATCCATATGGAATTTTCAAGATTTTGAATTTTCATTGATTAGGAAATTGAATTAACTTTCCAACAATATAAAATTCATCTAAGTTTGATAACCGGGTAAGAAGTTATGGTGATTTTATGTTTTAGTCGTTAAACATCATCATTCAGGACCATACGCATTGCGAAGGGTGTCAAAATAGCAATTGTCAGTTTCCAGTATTGCTTCACGATATTGGCACGTCGCACTATTGACCCAATTCATAAATGTCAATTTCTAGTGTACCGAAGTGATTCCACCGCGTCGCGGTGCACTTCCAGTTCATAAACAAAGTGGCAATGCGATACCACCATGTCGCGTCACCAAGCAATTTCCCAATTGTCCTTTTTCCAGTGACATAGCGCAATAGCGCCGTATCGTGCCAAGGGCCCAGATCGGGATTTTTCAGTTAATTTCCAGTTTTAAATTTTGAGCTTTTAAATTATTTTAGGGGTATTTGAATCTTTTTCCACGGCCACTCTAGTCAGCCTTTAACACGAAAATCAACCTAATAAACCTAGCTACTCATTATTCATTCAGTTTTTTCCCAAATTAAATCATTCTCTCTCAAAAAGAAAAAATCCTAGCTCAAGAATCAAGGTGAATCCTCAAGAATCTCTCCAAGAACCTTCAAGAACTCTTTTTCTCAGATATGTTAGATGTTCATTTATTGATCCTTACCTTTCATGGAGCCCAAGAATCCCTTTTAAAAATACAAGATTTATGATTTATGATTTCCATGTTTGATTTAGATTGAATTTATGTTTATGTTGTTGTTTGAATTTTAATCCATGATTTAGATTACAAGTCCCAAGAACTGATCCTAGTATGTGTTGAATTACATGATATTCATGATAAACCCTTCACTTTGCAAGTATATTGTTGTAGCCACGTTAAGCCTAAGTGTTTATGATTTAATGAATCAAGCATGCTTCCCATGTGTTTGATAAATTGTCTATGAGGATAAAAATAATGCCATTATAGCATGCTAACATGTAGTCCCCATTCATGTATAAGTTAATGCATTACAAGTGTTTGATGGAATATCTCTATGAAAGAATTGAGACCAAGCGAACATTGTTATGTTATTCAAGATTATACTTTGGTTTACTTTTCATGCTATCGAGTCCAAGGGGTATTTAATACCCGATAATCTAGCTGTTACTTAGAGCCAGTGTTAGTTATAGAATAGTATCATTCATGTCATGATTAATAGTATACTCAGTCAGTTATAGAACCTAGCAAAAATCAGTGATCTCAGTATTAATCCAATTCAGTCCAGTTAATCAGTTCTGTGTCTTTCAGTTGGGAGTAGGATTCAGCACCGAGTAAACCCAAGTATGGGGGATCACCTTCCAGTTGAAGGTGTGACCCTTAGAAGCAATCCATGCATTCCAAAACTACGTAGCCAGCATAGGTTGAGACATCAAACCTGTCAATTCAGGGTTGATGAGGTGCTCTACCCACCAGTAGAAGGTACCATCGTTCTCGTTTAAGGAACCTTCCAGTAGAGGGTGACTCTTCAGCTTGTCTTTACCCGCAGTATGATACTGACACCCTTCTAATTTGGGTTATATATTGGACCCTAAAACTCAGTTATCTTACCTTATTTGGGGCATGTCGGTTAGATGATTACCTTCCACAGTTTCAGTCTCAGTCTTCAAAGTAGAACTCAGTTCAGTTCTATAGAATTAGAACTATCAGATAAAGTCACTCAGTTATTAGTAATTTAGATTATCAGTGATCTCAAATTATCAGTATATTCAGTTATTAGTTATCAGATTTGGTTCCAGTATACTCAATCACAGTATGCGCAGTATGTTCAGTAGCTATAGATCTTCCATGTATGTTAATCCAGCTGTTGCATATCATTCAGTTAGTTATTGTTCATACATATGAACCCATGCATTCAGCCTTACCTCATTTAGCATACCAGTACATTCCTACGTATTAATTGCATACCCATTTCTTGCGCTATGATATTTCATATCATAGGTTTGGATGCTCAAGTTCCTGACCGTGCTTAGCCAGATTCAGATAGCAATAGCAGATTTAGCAGTGAGTCCTCATCTATAAAGGATATGCTATTATTTCAGTACTTCGGCTTAGTAGTATTTTAGTAGATGGAGTTAGTTGGGGGATTGTCCCATCAACTCCACTTTTCAGATAGATTTAGTTAGAGGCTTTGTAGACTAGATTTTTCAGACATTATTTCAAGTTCAGATGTTATTATTCATTATCAGTATTTTAGATGTTTTGAACCATATGGCATTTCAGCTTGTTATTCCGTATTTATTTCAATATTATTGTTCAGTGCTTATAGTAGTTATCATTCATGGGTTAGCTTATGGTCCTTCAGGGTCGTAAGCACCGTGTGACGACTAGGGGGTAGTCCCGGCCCGTTACATGTGGACTTAAACATGTAACAGTAGGCATCAAGAACTACATACCCGTGCTCATGTATCCCCCTAACCAAGTCCTTGGCAATCTCCAAGCCATATATAACTTCCAATAACTGAATGTAATACCCAATTTTGTGTTGATTAGTCATATTACTTGTAGAAGGGCCTTTGCCATTAGGAAATCTATTTTGGAAATATTGACCGAGGATCTTTGTCGTGGCGTGAGGATTTTGGCTCGTAATGTGCTCCGAACCACATGTGTAATACTTTTCATAAACATTAATGATTAATCTGTTACAACTTAAGTATTTCACAGCCCTCAACAACCACTTGTACGTCGGATTAGCACATCTAAAAGAAAATACTTTGCTTGAATTAATCAACTTCTTTAGTATGAAATCTTTTTTCAAGCAAGCAATAAACAAATAAGTAGATAATTCTATCTTATTCTTGAATGACATTTCCTTATAAAAACCAGTCTCATCATCCTGTTGATTTCCCAACTGTGTTGATTGAGAAGAACTTCCCACCTATTGCTTACAACAACGAGTGTAGGTGTTTGATCATCATTTGGAATATTCATGCCCAGATCATCCAACTTATCATCAAACATGCCTTGTTCTTCTTATTCTTCTATATTGTGGTTCTCATTCTCTCTCAATTTTTCAACCATGTGTACCTCTAACACCAGCCTAGATGAATCACTCAAATAAGCATGCAACCAAACTTGATCAGTTATCTTGAAAGGTAGTACCCTCTGATTTTCAAAAGAGTTGTGCATGTAGATGATGACGAGTTCTTCCAGTTGATAATTCAGTCCATAATAGTTGATGATTAAGTTCACAAAATCATCATACAAAACATCAATTTGGACTGTCACAACTATCATCTTTAGCATTTCACCCTCCTTCCACTGCCATACATATTGATTACTCTTCTCAATTCATTCACCATGAAAATCCACCCCTATTGTTATTGATCCCTCCATTAGTGGTACCTAAATAAAGACATTTGTTAAAAAAGTTAATAATGACATGATAATAAAATTAATAGTAATTTTATGGTACCGTAACATAAACCCAATAGATTAGTAATTTGTTGCAACAAATGAATAATATGTTGCAACAGGTCAGTTATCTATTGCAATAGATGACTCTCCTGTTGGGATTTATGTTAAAATACTATAGAACCTGAAGTTGATTCCGACAGATAGGTCATCTATTATAACAAGTGAATCATCTGTTAGAACAGGTGAATTAGCTGTTGTAATAGATTATCCATCTGTTTCAACAAGTGACTCTTCTGTTAGAAAGGTTAAGAGATTGAGCTCGTTTGATTTTATACCAACTCGGGCAAAGTTTTTAATAGGGTAATAAGCCTGGAGTTACGTAATGTTTGATAGGCTTGGTAGAGTCGATTTAGATCAAACTCTTTGCTAATTAATTTATCAAATTCCTTGAAGGTTGGTTGAGCAAGATGCATTGAGAAACGCTAGATAAAAGTAAGTTGTTCAATGGTTGGTACCACATCTTGAGTGTGCATCAACACATTTTGGCGTAAAAACATACACAACAACCCGACATGTATCCTTTAAGGCTTCTGAAAAAAATGTTTTGAAGGGCTTTTAGAATGCCACAACTTCAAAGATGGTGTTCCTGATCGAGCTCACCAAATATCAGGAACTCTATACCAAAATTAAAGACGAAAATGATAAGCTTGAATACCAAATCATCAAGCTTGAGGCAAACTTGAAAATTATCAAAATTCACAAACTAAAGCAAGCCTCTAATCTTCTCCAAGATATGTTGAAAGCATCCTAAGGCTATAAAACACAATGAATTATAACCATATCGCTAAGGAAGTAATAATACTCAATTTTCCTTTCGATCTTGTTTTTGGTTTCGATTAGGTCAACAGAAGTAGACCTAATCGGAACAACAAACAAGAAGGCATGGAATGCAATTTAAACTTCAGAAATTGCCGCCTTCACTTAGATTCCCTACTTTAACTGCAGTTGCTGTTGGCGCAAGTTTTCTAGACTTACTGTACATCATTTCAACCCTCGATGCCCGTAAGGCTGCTTTCTTGGTCTTCTACTATTTCCTATCTAGGTGATAATCGTAACCACGCTACCTAGTCACAGCTCCCTAGCAAAGTGTCCAGCTACATTTTTTTTCTCTTAGAGAAACAATAGACAAATTTTTCGTTACCTGATATAATTTCATATTTGACTTGATATAGATTTCTCATGTTTTAAGATAATTTCATCGGCCAGATTTTCTAAAAGTGACTTTCTAACCTATGTATCCTCTTCAATTAGATCTTAGATGATATAGTGTTTCATCAGCCACCCATTTTCCCTTGAAGGAATTCTCCTACCGCACCTTCTAGAGTATAATTATCACCCCAAGCAACCCAACCATATAAATTTGGGCTAGGGTAATAACTATATTGGTTTTCTGTTCTTGTTAGATGCAGTGCTAGGCTTCGAAGGCCTTCTCAGAGTCCAATGTACCCTAAAGTTAGCCCAATCGCTATTGAATCTCTTTACAATGACACCAAAACTAGATCCCTTCACAATGCTTAACACATAAACATGAGCAACAACCGATATTAAATCTTAATAGGGTATCAGAACCATATTCATGTTCCCTCAGCCTTATCAGTTTGAACCTACCAAATTTAACTGTAAAAATAGCAGATCTCTTGTTTGAATGATCTATGACTAATCGGTAAAAACAACATTCACAAAATTAGTGTACTTTGTGTGTTTATATGATAACATTATCAGTAATACATACCTGTATGTAACACCCCAATTCACTGAACCAGAATGCTACACGGTGCTTATGACCTCGAGGGACTACAAGCTAACCCATGACTGAAATCTATACCTGTATACTGCAAATCATGATATAATAATGCAAAATACATAGAACTATAAGGCCATAAGGTTCAACTGAATACAATCATGTGGGTGAAAATACCCAAAACAACTCAATCTAAACATAAATCTGAAAGCCTCTAAACTATCTGAATAAGGACTCACTGTATCTCTGTGACTGGAATGCTACCGCTACTGCTGGGGTGGAGCTCATGTCTCAAAACCTATGGTGTAACATGAAAAGAAAGCACCATAGTGCAAATGTGTCAGTACAACTGGAGTACTGAGTATACGAGGAAGGTAGGCTGAACATAAAGTGTTTCATGCATGAACAACACTGACTGACTAATATGAATATGGGAATGCAAAAACATATATATAAAAACTGGGACCATGAATACATGATAGCATGACCTGTAAGATAATACATGGTTTAATGATAACTGTTATGACTAATACTGAAACTGATAACATGGACAACTATATCTGACAGTCTTATATATACTGAAATCTAAAGAACGCCCTGAGTTTTTTTACTAAGACTGATACTAAAACTATGGGAAGTAGTGTTTAACCGGCATGCCATATATATGTTGTTATGGCTAAGCTGGGGTCCAATATCTGCCCTAACTGGAGGGGTGTCAATACCCTGCCATGGGTAAGGACAGCCTGTGAGTGACCCTTATCTGGTGGGTACTCAATGAGAATGGTGGGAACCTTAAACTGATGGGTTAAGCCACCTCATCAACCCTAATCTAACAGGTTAAGATATCTCAACCTATGCTGGCTACGTAGTTTTAGAACACAAGGATGACTACTAAGAATCACACCCTGAACTGGCGGGTGAGTTCCCAGCCTTAGGCTCACTCGGTGCTAACCTCTACTCCCATCTGAAGGGACTCGACATGAATAACTGACTGTGCATGACTTAATCTTACTGAATTCCGTTGACTGGCGAAATGTTACTGATATCTAACAACTGACTAAGATCGTGAGGTTTTCCTGAGTCACATGACTGACTAAAGTCTATGGAATCATATCTTGAGTTCGGATATCGTGAAACATGACATGGATATAGGCACACAGCTATAGTTTTTGGGTACAAGTACCCCCAGGACTCGATGGAAGAAAACTGATACACATGACTGACTTGATCATAAGAGTAGAGTCCATAATTTATAATATCATAAGTAGGGATCTCATACTAAGCATGGTTATCTACAATGTATTGCATGGAAAGGATTTCATATCACATAGAAGTACTTGCACAATCTTAATGTCATGTTCATTGCATAATCATATTGGCAACACATACCAATAGTATGGAAGTTCATGTGGATTGCATAGTTATCATGCATATTGTTCATAAGTAGGATTTGCAAGTAAACATAGCATAATCTCATAATAATAGTTCATAAGTATTCCAACAACATTTACAAGGCACATTATCAACATAGAAGTCATTGGAACATAAGGGCATATCATGAATCCTTCACTTAGTCACAATTTAGCTATATTGCATGATTGCTAGTTTCTTAGTCATTTTATCAAACACCTTACATGCACATCTTAAGAATAGGTGAAATCATCAAATTATACATCATGAACAACCAAAATTTACATGTTTTCAACTCATATTATATCATTTAATTCAAAAAAAACATATAAAGATTCCAAATCACCCAATATCAACAACATGATCATCAATACCCAACAATATAGAAATCATACTTTATAATGAAAAAGAGGGTTTTTGAGATTTATGAATGAAAGGGATCCATAAATCAACTCACGCATACCTTAGAAGGAAAGATTCTTGATGATTGATGGAGAAATTTCCTTGAAATCGGATCTTCAAGCTTAATTATGCAACCCTAGTTGTTTTTTCTCTTTTAGTGCTCTTGGATGATGAGCTTTAAGATGATAATAGGGTTGTAATATGTTTAGAAGCTATATATTTCGTAGGGTTAAGTTTAGGGACGTGTAAGGAGTGTTAAATGACTTAATTACCTTTAAAATAACTCAAAATGGAGTGTTTTGCACCTAGAACTGACTTAGGCGGCGCCTAAGTGATCGCCTATGCTTGGGTTGGGCGGTGCCTAACCAATCGCCTATGCTTAAGTTAGGCGGCGCCTAACCAATCACCTATGCTTGGGTTAGGCGGAGCCTAACCAATTGCCTATGCTTACTGTCTCTCACGAAAATGGGCATAACTTTTCGCTTGGGTATTGGATTAAGGAAAAATTGGTATCGTTGGAAAGATAATTCGATTCTCTACAATTTGGTGGGTCTAAATCAGCCAAAATACCACATTAACATCGATTTATACTCGTTCAAAGATGACCCTTGCAAAATCAAACACTAAAACTTGATGGATTCAAGAACTCTTAGCTTGTATTACCTTAAGTGACTCATATGAACATGCTTGATTCATCATAAGCTATCCTATCACTAGGATATTCATTGTAAGTCATGTACTCAAGTATGAATCATAGGATAGGAGATATCATACGTAGGAATACTTATTCATTTCTTAGCTTAGAAATATGCGGGGTATTACAATATCTCCCCCTTGGGAACATTCGTCCTCGAATGAGAATTTACTGAGAAGGGATACAAGGCAATAGAACCTAAACTGAACATGAAAAACTGGAACTTGATCTCATGACTGACATGCTAAACATACTGAACTCGTGCATATCTGATGCACGGACAACTGATAGATGAATGCATGACTGAGTATGAAATGGTTAATAGGTACCAAGTTTATACTGGAAATATGAACACAAAACTTAATAAGCTTAAGGAGAACTGTTACCTTGAGCTTGATCTGAATTGGCAGGGAAGAGGTGAGGATACTTGGTACGCATATCTGCTTCTGCTTCCTAAGTAGCTCCCTCATGAGACTGATTTAGCCAAAGAGCCTTGACTAGAGGGACTTCTTTGTTCCTCAATCTACGAGTCTGATAATCTAAGATTTTGAATGGAATCTCTTCATAGGATAGGCTATTTTGAATGTCGATGCTCTGAATAGGGACAACAACTGTTGGGTCACCTATGCAGTTCTTTAGCAAGGAGACATGGAAGACTGGATGGACCGAGGCTAGATCTGAAGGCAACTCAAGCTCATAAGCTACCTTGCTAAAGCGACAAACAATTCTGAAGGGACCGACATATCAAGGACTGAGTTTTCCTTTCTTGTCGAACCTCTTCACTCCCTTCATGGGAGAGATCTTAAGATAGATATAGTCATTGACCTCAAACTTGAGATCCTTTCTACGAACAACTACATAGGACTTCTGTCGGCTCTGAGCAGCCTAGAGTCTCTCTCTAATCAACTGAACTTTCTGTAAGGCATCGAATACTAAGTCAGGACCTATGATTGAGGCCTCACTAACTTTGAACCAACCAATCAGAGATATATATCTCCTACCATAGAGATCTTCGAATGGGGCCATCTGAATACTAGAATAATAGCTATTGTTGTATGCAAACTCAATCAACGGCAAGTGGTTGTCCCAACTTCCCTTGAAGTCAATTGCACACGCCCTTAGCATATCTTCAAGATTCTGAATAATCCTCTCTGCTTGACCATCTGTCTGAGGATAAAATATTGTGTTGAGATGGACTTAGGTACCGAGACCCTTTTGGAATACTTTCCAAAAGTGAGAAGTGAACTGGGTACCTCTGTCTGAGATGATAGATAGTGGAATATTGTGTAACCTGACTAACTCCCTGATATAGATTTTGGCATAATCCTCGGCGAAATAAGAAGTACAAACAGGAAGGAAATGAGCTGACTTGGTCATTCTATCTATAATGACCCAGAATGAATCATGCTGATGACGAATTCTAGGTAAACCCGTCACGAAGTCTATGTTAACTTCTTCCCACTTCCAAGTAGGAATGGTGAACTCTTGCATGGAACCACTAGGTTTCTGATACTCTATCTTAACCTGCTGATATGTAGAGCACTTAGCCACAAACTCTGCAACATCTCTCTTCATCCAACTCTACTAATAGATCTCCCGTATGTCGCGGTACATCTTAGTGGCCCCTGGATGAATAGAGTATCATGAACCATGCATTTCTGCAAGTATTTGCTGCCTCAATTCATCGACACCTGGAACACATAGACATCCCTGACAATGAAGAACACCATCTCCCCCTTGGGAGAAAACCACGACTTTCTGATTCTGAACTGACTCTTTGAGCTTGACAAGGCTAGGATCCCTATCTTGTTTCTCTTTCACCTCAGAAACTAGAGATGACTCTGAACTACTATGAACACATACACCACTCTCTGAAGAATCGACTAAGCGAAC
>JAPEIP010000002.1:26802682-26812694 GCA_026120095.1 Capsicum chinense | reverse complement strand
GTTCAAGGATCATATACTAAGGTATGTTTGATGTTGATTCTTGGGTTCCTTCCACCCAAGAAGTTCAAGAATCCTCTTTAAAGTTTCAAAGATTTTATTTTTATGAGTTCCCATGATTTATGTGAATATAAGTTGAAGTTCATGTTGTTGATATGTTTTGAATCATGATTTGATTATAAAGATTCAAGCTATGACCTTAGTATTGTGATTATGTGATGCTCATGATAAAACCCCTTCAAGAAGCATGTTGAATTATGTAATCGTTTTAATTTGGGGTCTTGAATGTTGTATGATCAAAGTGTGCCACCTATATGTTTGATAAATTGCGTATATGAAGAAAATAGTACCACTATAGCATGTTAAGTATAAAATCCCCAATTTTGTGACTAGTAATGCATGTCAAGTGTTCGTTGTAATGCCAAGATGAGTGAAGTATGATACGTTGCATGTAATCTCTATTCATGTGGGTTCCTTGTTGAATAATTTATGAGACAATATCATGCCTCCATATACACTTACATGTTTAAGATTCCCAAGTGCTTGAAGTGATACTTCCTTGATCATGTTGCGAATGATAGTCTATTTTCTTGTTGTTACACAAGAGTTGGCACATCTTATTTATTTATGCTATCGAGTCCTGGGGGTATTTATACCCAAAAACTTAGCTGCTTGTCTAGAGCCGAGTCAGTCTCAAGATAATCTCAGTCGTGCTATGATCTGTAGATTTCAGTTAGTGACAGAAGTTAAGAAAACTTAGTGAATCTCAATATTTAGTCTAATCCAGCTTAGTACTCAGTCTAGACCTTAGTAGTATTCTGTATTCAGTTTAGATTTCTGTAAAGCTCCATAAGTTACAGAACTCAGTCGTATTCAGACAGAAAGTAGAATTTAGAAGTATTTTGTCAGACAACGGAATCAAGTAAACTCAGTCAGATCAGTCAAGTAAGATAATTAGTAACAGACTCAGCTCAGTCTAAGTTCTGTTAACTATCAGTTCAGTATCTTTTAGTTGGGAGTAGGAACTAGCATCGAGTGAGTGTAGGGGTGACGGCTTCCCCGTTAAAGAGGCAGAGTCGTTAAAAGCAATCCCTAAACTCCAAAACTGTGTAGCCAGCGCAGGACCAGGAGTCACCCGTTTTATTAAGTCTTGACTATCATACTGCCTTAGGCTTGACTTTCTACCTAGGGTCACCCGTTAGAGAGGTTTAACCAAAGTAGAGGTCTTTACTCGTGGCATGGTATTGACACCCTTACAGCTGGGGTTATAGGTTGGACAAGACTAGATCAGATTCGGGGTCGATTAAGTGAGAACTCCCACAGTTACAGTTTCAGCTTCAAATTCAGTCTCAGTCAAGATCTCAAATAGTTCTTCAGATTTAGGATCGTCAGATATGGTCACACAGCTCAGTAAGGAACTTAGATAGTTCTACAGATTTAGAGATCACCCACTAAATAGGCTTGATCTCAATCTCAGTCAATTATTATTATTATCTTTATCAGTATCAGGAGATCCAGAGATCACCCGATAGATAGGCCTGATCTCAAACTCATCCCAGTATTTTTATTATTAAAAGATTCAGAGATCTTCCATTAGATAGGTCTTATCTCAGATACAATCATTCCTTATCATTATTAGTAGATTCAGAGATCATCCGTTAGAGGGGTTTGATCTCATATTTAGTCAGTCGATAGTAGCAAGTTCAGAACTCAATTATTAGTAAGACTTAGATATTCAATCTCCCAGTGCTAGTGAATTCAGATGTCAGTAATAATAAGCTCAGTTGTCAGAAGTTCAAGTGTTTAGAAGTTAGTATTCAGCGTTGCCATGATTTTATCTATGATTTATGCAATCATGCATGTATCCTCATTCTGAATATTCAGATTATTCAGTCAGTATTGTTCATGCATAAGCCCTTGCATTTATCATTACCTCATATATCATACTAGTACATTCAAAGTACTGATGCATACTTTCTCGCACTATGGTATCTTATACCATAGGTTTCAAAGTGCAAGATCCAGAGCATCCTTAGAAGTCTAGATTCAGTTAGTAGCGGTAGACGTAGCAGTGAGTCATCATCATTCGAGGATGATCCTTATCTTATGATTGCATTAGACTCAGTTTATTTTTAGTAGATGGAGTTAGTTGGAGACAGTCATATCAACTCCACAGTTCAGACAGTTTAGAGGTTTTTTAGACAGATATTTCAGTATTATGATTTTAGTTTTTGATATTTTACATGTTTTGAACCTTATGGTAAGTTTCCCCTAGTTTTCAACATTTGTTATATTATATTATACAATACTCAGGTACAGATATCAATAGAGGTTTAGCTTGTGGTCCTTCGGGATCATGAGCACCGTGTGGCATTCTAGTTATAAAAAATTGAGGCGTTACAATACCTCCCACATATGAAGTGGTTCTATCTGCATGCAGCTTATTCCTCCGAACCAATCTTTATTACAGCCTTTTGTGATGGTCGGGCAAAAGTTGATCAACTTTTAGTTCCTTATATCTACAAAGAAGAGGGAAAAAATTGATTTCACAGAAAGAACACTATCCATCTATTGCAACATATATAGAGTCTGCTAATTTAGATGTGGAGTCTGTTGCAACAGATATGGAGTCTGATGCAATAGAAGTAGAGTCTGATGCAACAGATGTGGAGTCTGTTTTAATAGATTTGGAGTTTGTTGGAATACATCAAACCAGTCTTACTGGTTGTTTGATTTGTTCCAACAGTTGCTCTATCTGTTGCAACATCAACAACAATATAAACTACAAAGAAATAATAAATAAAAAACATCAACAACAAAGAAATAACAATATTTATTCCAACACCATCAATAACAAAGAAGCAACATCCTTTGTTCCAATACCATCAACAACAACACACAAGTTCCAACAACGCCAACCCCACCAACAACATCAATAACAACATTAACAACAAAGAAAAAAACAAAATACATACAAAAAAATGATACTGCCAACGAGGTTTTTAAACTTCTTCCAACAGATGACTTTTTCGCATATTATAATAAAAATTCTTGGTTTGTTTATTCAACACTTAAAAGTTCCTTCAAATTTTTTAAATAAATATGATATGCATAAATAGTAATTAAATAAAAAAAACAGATGTAAATAACTTGCAAAGAAGAAGATGAGAATGAAAGAGCAATAGAGAATCATACCTTAATGTCAAAAGGGGATCAAAACAGCAATTTTAGTAGAGGAAAGATATGGATCGGTTTAGATCCGAAAGGATCTTTATGAGAAAAAGAAGAAAAAAGAGATAAAAAAGGTTGTGATAACCCTAAAGAGGATAAAAGTAAAAAGATAAGAGATGAGAGATAAATAAAATAAATTTAGGGCTGAAGCTGAAGTGATAATTCAAGATGTATTGTGTACGTAGACGTGGGTTTCAATATTCATTAATTAATATAATTAATATTCATTAATAATTTGAGGGGCACAAGGAAGACTAGTGACATTGAAAAGACAAGATAAGACTACTCAATGCACTCATTTTTGAGTTATCCAAGAAACTCTTTATTTTTTACTGCATTTTGTAGTACTACTTTATCTACTCGAACAAAAGTTTGCTTTAAAATTAAAAGAAAAAAAGATTTTCAAATAGATATGCTAACTATTGTAATAGATAGTAATATTTGTTTAAAAATCCCAACAGCACAGTCATCTATTACAACAGATACAAATATCTATTTAAAAATCCAAACAACTCACAAATGCAAATTTCCATTTGATAATTAAATCAGATATGTCATCTGTTATAACATATATCAATATCTGTTTAAATATCCCAATAGCTCAGTCATCTGTGACAACAGATGCAAATGTCTATTTGATAATTAAATCAGATATATCATCTATTATAATAGATATCAATATCTGTTTAAAAATATCCAACAGCTCATCATCTATCACAACAGATGTAAATGTCTATTTGATAAGTAAATCAGATATGTCATCTGTTGCAACAGATATGAATATCTGTTAGAAATTTCTAATAGCTCAGTCATTTATTCCAACAGATTTCATTTAAATTGATTTAGGTAAAACTAGGGATGAATTAATGAGTTCATAAGGTCAACTATAACTTTAATTGAGTCTTTGCAATTGCATGGTGTTGGTATTGCATTCATCCCAACCTTATTCATCGATCGATCACTCTGAGTTGAAATAAGTTCTCATTAACTTAATGTTAAGCTAGTACCTAAATTAATTCAAGTGGAACTAGGGATTAATGAGTTCTCATTAAATTAATGTTAAGATAAAACCTTAATTGATTTAGGTGGAACTAGGGATGAATGATTTCATAGGGTTAACAACAACTTTAATTAAGTCTTTGGAATTGCATAGTGCTGGTATTGCATTCATCCAGACCCGAGTCATCGATCGATCACTCTGAGTTAAAATGAGTTCTCATAATGTTAATATTAATAGTACCTAAATTGATTTAGGTGGAACTAGGGATGAATGATCTCATAGGATCAACAACAACTTCAATTAAGTCATTGTAATTGCAAGGTATTAGTATTGCGTTCATCCCGACCCAAGTCGTCGATCGATCACTCTGAGCTGAAATGAGTTCTCGTTAACTTAATGTTAAGATTAATAGTACCTAAATTGATTTAGGTGGAACTAGGGATGAATGAGCTAGTAGGATCAACTACAACTTCAATTGAGTCGTTGCAATTGCATGGTGCTGGTATTGTGTTCATCCCGACCCGAGTCATCGATCGACCACTCTGAGTTGAAATGAGTTCTCATTAACTTAATGTTAAGATAGAACCTTAATTGATTTAGGTGTAACTAGGTATGAATAAGTTCATAGGGTCAACAACTTCAACTGAGTCTTTGCAATTGTATGGTGTTAGTAGTGCATTCATCCCGACCCGAGTCGTCGATCGATCACTTTGAGTTGAAATGAGTTCTCTTTAACTTCATATTTTAAAAACTATATCTTTTGATATTTTAAAAATTAATTAAGATCAAATTCAAACCAAATTAACAATTTCAAAACTTGTCATTTTTTTCCAAAATTACAAAAAAAAAAAACCATACAAATCATCTATTTAAGGTAAAAACTTTTCCTCGTTTCAAATCTCAAGTTCTCGCTCTTATCTCTCTCTCTCTCAATAATACAGACAACAACTACTCAATATATTGCTTAACCCTTCAAAACAGATTGATTATCTTTCCATTTTTGACCACATAGTTGTTATTTTTGACTTCATTCTCGCTTGTATCAGTTATTTTCTCTGTCTTCGTAGGTAACAAAGTTCGAGAAGAGTTCTACATTTTTTCTTTATTATAAAATTAGGGCGTTTTAGTTAATAATGAAAAAGAAGACTTTTAGTTGTATTATCTTCGAGAATGGGTTAACAATTTTGTGTTTTGATACTAAAAAGGTATGAAGCACCCGAGAAAACCCTAGTTTTTGTCTCATTATTTTATTGACTGTCGTGGTATTGTTGGATGGTATTTGTGGTGTTGGTGGTGGTGTTGGTATTTGTGTTGTTTGTGGTGGTGTCGGTAGTCTTGGTATTGGTATTGGTGGAATTGGTGGTGATCTTGGTGGCATTAGTGGGGAAATTGGTTATGGTGTTGGTGGTCCATCTTTTACAAAAGGTGGAAGATATGTTGGGAGATATTAAATAGGTCTTCAAATAGATTCCCCATCCATTCCAACTGATGGGCTATCCGTTGGAGAATTTTTTTTGTAATGTGGCATAGAATAATTTATTGAAATTTGTCTTACCTTTTTTAAAAAAATTATGCAGACATCAAATGTTATGTATTTTTTATTTTTCTATTGTTTGTAGTTAAAAGATGTCTCCCTAAAGAAAAGAAACTGAAAATGGATCAACTTCTGACCACCCAACAAAAATAGCTAGAGTACAGATAGATTCAGAGGAACTTCCTGAACAATCTCAGTCAGGGCAAAATAAAGCTGAGGAAAGTGATAATTCCTTCTCACTAATAGGGTGTGAATTAATATCAAAATCCCAGTATTATCCTGTCAAAACCATTAGTATCGAAAGATTTTAAGTTGCGATGCGGATGGATAACTCGGACAAAGTAACTGGTGATCTTGTGCTTAAATGTCAGTTGGGGAAACATTTTGATGAATTTAGGAGTACTATAAAGAATGAAAATATAGACGGACTTTTTAATAAGAGCTGTTTTGCATACTTTCTTGAGATGCCTACGGACCGCACTCTCCATTTCCTAATTAGCATGGTATATGGTCTTCTCAAGCACAGGATCAAGTACGTAGGGGATGATAAAGTTTTGGAGTAGGGGGGAAAAAATAGATGAAATCTAGATCAACTACTATGGTATGTCGGTTTGTTTTGGATTGAAAGAGATTGCCATAGTGACGGGCTTGAGATGCGATCATCCAAAAAACCCTCTCATCAAGGAAACACTCCACAAAGGGTTCAAGAAATGCAATGGAAAAAAGGATGGGTTGTTAGGAATTGTTGAACGTAGTAGCTACAAAGTGGATGATTTGATGGCAGATCTCGAGGCTAAAAACATACCAAAGCACTACAGGGAGAAATTATGCTTAGTTTGGTTTGTCCATTCCATTTTATTGGCAAGAGATGTTAGAAAAGTCATAAAATATGATTTGTTGGTGCTTGCTGATGATTTTGACAAATTTAATGATTATCCCTGGGGATATGACAGTTGTTACTTGACTGTCGAATATTTACTGATAAGGCTATCCCCAAAAATGACCACATTATACGGCTTTCCTTGGGCTTTCATGGTAAAATTGATCACTATTTTTACTCATCCATTAATTTATATTGAATATAGTTATTATGAATGTTTTTTTATTGCTTCCTATTTACATTTTTTAGGCTTGGGCATGTGAAGCCATTCCTCCCCTTCGAAAGCAGTTCAAGGTTTACCCAGATGAGGTTTCTCATCCAAGGATCCTTTGGTGGTTGGCTGCAAATGGTAGTAAAAATATTAAGGAGGTTGCTGATCTCTTTAACCCTCCGGATGATGCAGTATGTGTTCTTTCAACTAAAATAATTTACCTCCAAGAAAGATATTAAAACAGATGTGTCATCTATTGCGACAGATGGGTCATCCGTTGCAATAGATTACCCGTCAACTGAATTGGTGCAACAAATGGGTAATCTGTTATGAAAGACGATCCATATTTTGCAACAGATTAACCATCTGCTACTCTGGCTCTCTGAATCTAACTCAACAGATTACCCATCTACTATAAATTATTCAACAGATGGGTAATCCGATGCAACATATTATCAATCTATTGCGACATACAGATCAATTATTGCGACATCTAGATCATCTGTTGCATAAGTTGGTTGTGCTAACATGTAACCCAACTGACTGCAAATTATTATTAT
This sequence comes from Capsicum chinense, assembly GCA_026120095.1. Lineage (NCBI taxonomy): Eukaryota > Viridiplantae > Streptophyta > Magnoliopsida > Solanales > Solanaceae > Capsicum > Capsicum chinense. Next base: position 26,805,281 of record JAPEIP010000002.1, on the reverse strand, counting down.
ATGATTTAATCCCACCTATCTTTTTTATAGGTTGTGCATCCTTGAATCGTGCCTACTATTGATGAGTTGGGGATGACTTCTTTGCTTACTCTAGGTCTTGTTGATACAAAAGAAGACCCAACGGTGGAGTTAATAAAGAAGGAATTGGCTGGAGCAACATCCATAAGAAGAGTAGTTAGGCAAGGTCAGCCTAATGTTGAATCTCTTCATGACCAACCTCAAACTGCAACAGACCCGGATGCTTCTTCTGTGGGTGTTCCTGGTGGAGTTGTTGATGATAGTGGCAGCCATCCTGATGCTGCTGCCACTGCCATTCATGATTATGAGCATACTGGTGCTCAGCAAAAAATAAATATGTTTGAAAACACCCCTTGCATAGTTCCCTCTCACCCCTACACCGGTCTCTCCCACCCTTACAGTGGTCCCTCTCACCCTTCTTCACCCTCATGTTCTTATTGCAATACAAAGTGTGCAAGGACAGAGAGGACAAACTTCTTAAAAAACTAAAGGCTATTGCTGAAGCTGGTGAGGATTTGAAATTCAGGAGGGATGTCATACCTTCCAACAAGGTGAGGAAGTCATACACTCCTACAATAGCGGTTAGGAAGAAGAGAAGAAACATTAGACAAATTCTTTCCATTCTGAAAATAGCAAAAATTGTAACTACTCCCACTTCAAGGGTTGTTGAAGTTCATGGATGTTGAAAAAGGTGGATATATATGTGGCACTTGGCAACGAGGAGAAGCAGGAACTGGATGAAATCATGAATGACAAGACGAAGGTTCAAAAAGAATACACCATGCATTCATTTGTTGCCAAAGACTTCACGAATATGACAAATATGCGTGAGTGGTATGAGGATAATATAAGTTTACTTTTGCTAAACTAGTTTTCTAATCTACTCCATGAAGAAGAATCTATGCAGCAGATGTGTAATCTATTGCTACAGCTTGGTATTCTATTGCAACATAATACACACCTATTGTATAAGTTTCGTTAGTTGGGTAATCTGTGAACTGATTCAGAGAACCCTCTTATACAGATTCTTTCCACTGTGTTTTTATTCTTTATAATTACTAACTTATTTAAAAATTGCCTTCTTATACCACAGTATGTTAATAAAATTCTCTGCCTCATAAGGGTCAGTCAATCAGCGTACCCGAATGCTTATGATGTTGCCGATAGGTTAATGGACCTCAACTTCTACAATAATTTCAAGGATAAGTACGATGATCTCCATGGGCAGGCTGGTCCCAATATCCGAAGACTTGATAAGTTAGTTTTTACGTTCGAATGGGATGAAGACGTGATTAACTATATTAGAGGGAAGAGGCTATATCCATACGGCAAGAGCTGGACCAAGGCAAAGAGAATCCTTCCAGTCATAAATGTGGAAGTTAAATATTTTCTCACTGTTGAGATACTACTCTATGAGGGAAAGATTAAGGTTTATGACTGCAACTTACCTATCTTCAACGAGGACATATTTTTAACCCACGTGAAGCCAGTCTTGAAGTTGTTTCCCAAGTTATTGACACAGAGTAAGCTGATGGACCATTTACTAGCAGAAATCTTGAAGAAGGAATCATGGGTTATTTAAGGTCAAAATAAGAACATCCATCTCTAAAGAAATAGAACCGGTGCAACATGCGAGCTGTACTCGTTTGCATACATCGATTGTTTGCTGACCGGCACAAAAATGATTGGTATGTACGACGTTGTTATGGGAAAGATGCAAGAGGTCTGGGCTTATGGGTATTCACTAAATATTTGGAGCCTGTGTATAAACAAAAATATGTACAAAGACAGAGACGAACACTATAACAATTTTTTATTTCAAGCCACTTCACTTTACATGTAGTTGCAATAATTTTTATGTCCGATGAAAGTTGAATTTCTTATAATGCAACAAATTGTATATTTATTATAACAGATATAGTACCTGTTGTGATAGATTGATTATCTGTTGAAATAGATTGGTCATCTGTTGTATTATGCAAATATTTCCAGTCTATCAGTCACAACAGATATACAATTTATTACAACATATAATCTATCTGTTGCAACTGATAGGTAATCTGTTGGATCAAATCAAAAAAGTAGGAAGACATGTTATATATTTTCCAGCAGATGACCTACATGTTGCAACATATGTCTAAATCTGTTTGATAAAATTTGTCATCTATTGCAGTAGATGTATTATCTGTTGCGATATATGAATCTAGTATTCCATTTCAATTAACATGTTCAAAACTAAGGATTGAATTATTCATAGACAGCATAAAATAACTCAACAAATAAATGAAATGTAAAACAAAATATCATTATGGGTACAAATGATCTACTCTACAAATAAATCAACAAGTTAAACCAAGAAGGATAGGTTATTATATTGACGGACTCAAGCTATAAAGATCTACTCAATATGGACAAGTTGTTCTTCATCCGGTGCTACAAAATTCGGTTTTGGTCATCATGGATCTTTAATATCGCTTGCATAAGGCTTCTGAGCTTTTGTTTCTCCATATTTCCATAAAAGAGCAGCATATCTTTTGTGGAGTAATCCAGACTTAAGTCCATCATTTGGTACTTGTAATTC
>JAPEIP010000002.1:26732116-26758089 GCA_026120095.1 Capsicum chinense | reverse complement strand
CTCGACCTACTTAAGCATTTAATTACCTAATCCTCTCGGACTTAGGAAATTTATATTCACTGCCCAGATTTTACCTCAGGTTAACCAACCTTGTTACAACGCTGATTATTAAACGGAGTATTTCCAAGTCCCTGTTGATAATTCACTTCCCACTATATTTAATTTCTTTCTCAAGCAAACCAAAGCAGGTGTTATCTATTGTTTGCAACCAACAGACATTAATTAAAACCTCAGAATTATCATGAAATCCTATTACTTTTTGAATCTTGAACACTTAGCACCTTATCAAGACTTAACCCTAGATCCCATAATTCAGGTTAAAGGAATTTAGCCACTCATAATGCTACAATCAAAACAAAAAGTTGTATTCATCCTTGGAACGTTAAACTTACCACAAGAATAATAATAACTAGTGAATCGCAGATTAGATCACAAAGGAAAATCCCAGAATAATGATAATAATCTCTTCAAAGTATTTGATTTTTCAAGCCAAGAAATTAGAGAGAAAATATCAAAAGTATTCTTAAAACTCAATGTGCGGATCTCTTTTAGAATACCCTAAAACAAAGCTTTAAATAGTTCTCCCTAATTATGGAAGCAAAATAATAGAATTCAGAAATCCCTCGGATTAGGTGACGACTTTTGTGATAGCCTATTAGGAGGCTGACGACTTATCACAAATGTCGTCAGCTCATTCTTCAGCTTTGGCTCTTACTGTTTAAGGCTGACGACAAACTTGACAACTTATCAGCTTCATGACGGCCTATCACAAAATATCGTTAAAGCTCTACTTCAGTTCTCCTGTGCTGCCTCAGGCTGACGACATTCTTGACAGCTTATCAGACCCTTGACGACTTATCACAAAATGTCATCACATCTTTCAATTTAGGCCAATTCTCTGTTTACTGCTGATGATGAACTTAATAACTTATCACCAGGCTGACGACTTATCACAAATGTCTCAGCCACCCTTTTCTTTAGATTTCTTCAGATTTTAACTTCTTTGCTCCCATTCTTGTTGGTTCTCTATCATATCAGCTCAAACTTCAAAATCAAACATAAACCAATCAAAAATAACAAAAGTTGCTTAAGACTTCACAATTATTCTTAGTTAAAAGCCTCAAATGTGTTAGCATTAGCTCACACATTAATGAGTGATCTATTTTTATTATTTCCAATGGATTACTCATCCACTGTAAAGGATGGTTATAGGTTACAATAGATAACCTACCTGATACAATAGATGGGTAGTTTGTTTTTATTATTTTCAATGGATTACTAATCCATTGTAATAGGTTGGTTATAAGTTGCAACAGATAACCTACCTGGTGCAATAGATGAGTGATCTATTTTTTATTATTTCTAATAAATTACTCATTCCTTGCAACAGGTTGGTTATATGTTGTAACAAATATCCTACCTGGTGCAATAGATGTGTGGTCTATTTTTGTTATTTCTAACGGATTACTCATCTACTGCAATAGGTTGATTATATACTGCAACAGATAACCTACTTGGTGCAATATATAAATGATCTGTTTTTATTATTTCCAACGAATTACTTATCCCTTACAACAGGTTGGTTATATGCTGCAACAAATAACCTACCTGGTGCAACAGATAAGTGATGTATTTTTTATTATTTCTAATAGATTACTAATCCATTGTAATAGGTTGGTTATAAGTTGCAACAGATATCCTACCTGGTGCAACAGATGTTGGCCTGTTTTTATTATTTCTAACAGATTGCTCATCATCTGCAATAAGTTGGTTATATGCTGCAACAAATATCCTACCTGGTGCAACAGATGTGTGATTTGTTGGAATTGTTATTTTACCATTATACATATTTGATTTACTGTTATCCCTTTTTAATGATGCATTAATCAATTATAATCTATTTTATGTTCCTGTTAATTTTAGATAATATGGATCCTAAAAGAAAAAAAAACTCAAATAAAGTTCAAGTAAGGAATAAGTGAAGTAGTTAGGCGACATCCACCACTCTATGAGCTTGCTTTAAAAGCATTATCTTAATCGGGAGCAGAAGATGATGAACATGGGAAGGAAGAATGTTTCAAAAGAGAAGATCCATCTCTTGCAGCTATCGTATAACCTGTTGCATCAGATACGTTATCTGTTGTAATATATGTCCATTTATTTTAGCAAATCAAACAAGTTTAGTACTATTTTAATTTGTACCAACAGATGAGTCATATGTTGCAATAGATGGGCCATCTGTTCAAAATTATCATACAACTCTGTTTTACCTGTTTGACTTTGTCCCAATAGATGATCCATCTGATGTAAAAGATAGATAATCTGTTGTATATCTGTGATTAGCCTTAAAAATTTTGGCTTTCCAGGTGGATGTCACAGTAGAAGCTACTACTAAACAACATAATACCACAGTTGATAATTCATCAACTGTTTCCATGGAAGAAGAAAAAGTGGACCCTATCACTTCGGGAGAATGAAAGAGTTACCTATTTGAAGGGTTCAACATCTCAGGCGAGGCTCTACAAAAACTAACAAAGTTGATCAACGACTATTTAGAATGATTGCTGATGGGCTGTTAAAGCATCACGCCGGCAGGTACATAAATCTTTTTTAAAGTTATTGATTTATACAATTCTTGTTGTAAAAACATGACATTAATACATATAAATCATGTAGAAAATAAAATATCAAACACTACAAAGTGAACGAATCGAGTCTTGGTTTTGATATGTTTGACTTTGTTGTTGCATACCCCAAAATGAAGAATTGGTTCTATTTGATGTCACAACCTCAAACTTGCTGGAATGATGAGGTTTAAATGCCATACATATTACTATTAATTAATACTTTATTTAATTGCATCTGTGTATTAATTTTATTATCACGTAATCTAAAATATTTGATAATACGTGCAACACATCGATGTCATTTTTTACTACCTCTAAAAGAAGGCCAAGTTGCAAACATAAGAATAATATAGATACACGAAAAACAATTGTTTATTCAAAGTTTACATCAATAATGCCTACGATAGGCTTTGTCAACAACAGCCAAAAGTTTTTCGAAATAAGAAATGCATAATCAACATCATCAAGGTTTTAGCATTTCAGTTGGCTTACCTTGGCATTTGATCGACGAAGTTTATATCCCAATCAATTGTGGTGATGAATTCCATTGGGTGTTGGCTGTCGTCGTTCTAAAAGAGATGCGCATCCGAGTTTATGACTCGATGTTGCGAAGAAGACAGTTTGGGCCGTCATCTTAGATACAAAAGCTGGATAAAATATTGCCTACTTACCTTGATATGAGTGGCTTTTTGGACAAAAAGGTTCGTACTGATTGGTCGACGATTGAAGCATACCGGGATAAAATGGGTAATCCATTTGATGTAGAATATGTTGAAGGAATTGCTCAACAACCCAATTGTAGCCTGTAAGTATTATTATTTAGTTTCATTTCATAAATTTCACAACGCTTACATGAACTTAAAGATATGGATTATCTGTTATTTTTAAAGCGCGGGGATTGTGATTTTTTTGTTGCTGCTTAAGCCGAGTATTTGAGTGATGGATTACAAGTATCAAATAATGGACTTGATGTCGGATTACTCCGCAAAAGATATGCTGCTCTTTTATGAAAATACGGAGAAACAAAAGCTCAGAAACCGTACGCAAGCGACATTAAATATCCACGAAAACCAAAGCCGAATTTCATAGCACCGGATGAAGAACAACTTATCCATATCGAGTAGATATTTATATCTTGAGTCTGTCAAAGTAATAACCTCTCCGTGGTAATTGTTAGCACCAAAGGTTAAATTATTGATTTATTTGTAGAATAGATCATTTGTACCCATAATGATTTTTTACATTTTATTTATTTGTTGAGTTATTTCATGTAATTTCTGAAGGCTTCAATTTATTTTATGTTGTCTATGAATATAAGTTAATCCTTAGTTTTGAACTTATTAATTAAAATAGAATACTAGATTCAAATATCGCAACAGATAATACATCTGTTGCAACAGATGACATATCTGTTGGAAATTATCAAATAAATTTAGACATATGTTGCAATATGTAGGTCATATGTTGGAAATTATCAAACATGTCTTCCTACTTTTTTGATTTGTTCCAATAGATTACCTATCAGTTGCAACATATAGACTAGATATTGCAACATATTGTATATATGTTGCAACAAATTGTATATATATTGCAACAAAGACTGAGAAACATCTGCATAATTCAATAGATGACCAACCTATTGCAACATATAATCAATTTGTCACAATAGATATACTATCTGTTACAACAGATAGACAATCTGTTGCATTGTAAGAAAATCAACTTTCGTCAAACATAAAAAATTGTTATGGTGTTTGTCTTTGTACATCTTCTTCTTGATACATGGGATCCAAGCATTTAGTTAGTACCCCATAAGCCCAGACCTCTTGTATTTTTTCCACAACGGTGTCTGTCATGCCCTGTTTTCACCAAGGTTAAACAAAACATAACTTATTGAACTCTAAAACAATTGAATTTTGTACAGAGTCGCCACCTAATTTTTAAGGAAATTAAGAAAACCTATTGAATTATTAGCATGTGTGATTTTATGTTTCAGTCTGCGAAAACCAATTGAGATTCTAGGTAAGGGTTAAAATTATCCCAAAGAGAAGGGGTTAGACACCTTTCAGGATCCACAAATTTGGTATCCGGCTAGACTAAATTTATCCAAAAAAAAAAAAGAGGAGATATATTTAAAATAATGTAAAAAAGTATGTATTAAATATAAAATAATTCTTTTGAAAAATATAAATGTTTTAAAACTATGTAAAAATATATGTATATTAAATATATGAATAAAATAAATTGTTATAAATATGTAAAGGACATGTATAAAAATATATAAATAAATGTGAAAAGGAAAATTATTTTATAATGTCTGAAAAAGAAATGTATATTGATGTGTCATGAAAGAAAAAGTATTTACCAGTAATATTTTTATCTAATTAAAATTATGGAGAAAAGTAAAATTCATTTGATAAGAAAAGACTATATAATATATGAATTACTTGATTAACTTGATTCTTTTATGTAAGTACATCAAAATAATATATATTTTTTGCTGTAAAAAATATAAATAAAAGTATATTAGTATATGTATGTAAAGAAAAGATACGATTATATAAAGAAAAATTGTTCCAAAGAAAAAGCCTACGTAGCATTTTTAAATGTAAAAAGTATAAATTATTTGATTAAATAATCTAAGTCAATCTATTATTTTTATATAAATATTAACGACCTAAATTTGCCTAAACGCGTGGTGACGATTAAATAAAGAATATCCTGCCCCACCCCAAAAAATAAAGTGTTCACTATGATTAACATTTGTACAAGTGAAAGAATATAAAAGTATAAACACTCAATTTAAAGTCTTCTTTAAATGCCATTCTGACAAGTATTCTCCATAACCTGTATAAACACTTATAATAAAAATGTTAGTAGCAAATAAATAATAATCAAAATAAAATAAAAAAATATGTGTGCATATAAGTATTTAAAAATATATTTTTTGTTAGTGAGTCGGATAAGATAAAATTTTAAAATATTATAAAGATTTTGTCATCGCCCAAAAATATTTATTTTTTGCTACGTATTTGTATACGTAATGTCTGTCTTTTTTTTGGGAAGACCTCGAAAATTGACGGGGGTTTCTTCATTGGCCATGTGTCGGGACTTCGTATAAACTAATAGATTTAAGAAAAAATAACATCCGTCTTTTGTAATGGGATGGGCTCAAATATTCAGACGGGAAAATAATTTCATTGGCCACATTGTTTATTTTGATGCAAAATTAGTAACCTTGAGGAATAAAAATTCATATCCATTTTTGATATAAAATAAATAATTTCATTGGCCATGTGTCGATTTTTGATATAAATAGTAAATTAGAAAATGTAAAGTCCGCCTTTGTGATGGAATGACCTCAAATATCCGATGGAGAGATAATTTCATTAGCCAGTTTGGATATTTGATATACAATAAGTAAACTTGAAAAAAATAAAATTCGTCTTTTATTACGGGGTGGCCTCAAGTATCTGACATAAAGATAATTTCATTGGCCGAGTGTCGACCCTTGATATTAAAATAATAAATTCGGAAAAGGCTCAAAATACCTCTGAACTATCTGATATAGCTCAAAAATGCCCCTTGTTAGATTTTTGACTCAAAAATACCCCTCCGTTAAATATTTGGCTCAAAAATACCCTTCCCTCCAACGAAATTCGGAAAAGGATCAAAAATACCCCTGAACTATCTGAAATGGGTCAAAAATACCCCTCTGTTAAATATTTGGCTAAAAAATACCCCATCCCTTAATGAAATTAAATTATTTTGATTGAATTAAACCCTAACTTTAACTTTTTAACCCTAATACTTTAATTATTTACATAAAAGTATATTTTTAATTTTTAAAATAAGATAATGAAAAAAAGTATTTGAATTATAATATAAATTGGTTGAATTTGATTTGAAAAATAAACATACATTTATTTTAAAAAGGTATTTTCACTAAATCTTTTTAATCTTTAAAGAAATTAACGAAATATAAATTAACGAAATTAATGAAATATAAAGTTTCACTTAAATAAATTAACGAAATAAAAAATAAATGATGAACTTTATATAAATTAGCGAAATAATTGAAATAATTTAATTTCGTTAAATACTCCTCTGTTAAATATTTGGCTCAAAAATACCCCTCCTCTTAACAAAATCAAATTATTTAGATTGAATTAAACCCTAACTTTAACTTTTTAATCCTGATACTTTAATTTTTTTACATAAAAGTATTTTTTTAATTTTAAAATAAGATAATTGAAGAAAGTATTTGGATTATAATATAAATTGGTTGAATTTAATTTGGAAAATAAACATACATTTATTCTAAAAAGGTATTTTCACTTTACATCTTTTTAATCTTTAAAGAAATTAACGAAATATAAATTAACGAAATATAAATTTTCACTTAAAGAAATTAACGAAATATAAATTTAATGATGAACTTTATATAAATTAACGAAATAATCGAAATAATTTAATTTCGTTAAGGGAGGGATATTTTTTAGCCAAATATTTAACAGAGGAATATTTTTGACCTATTTCAAATAGTTCAGGGGTATCTTTGATCCTTTTCTGAATTCCATTAGAGGGAGGGGTATTTTTTAGCCAAATATTTAACGGAGGGGTATTTTTGAGTCAAAAATCTAACGAAGGACATTTTAAAGCTATTTCGGATAGTTCAGGGTTATTTTTGAACCTTTTTCGTAATAAATTTGAGAAAATAAAATCCGTTTTTTGTAATGGGGTGGCCTCAAATATCCAACAAAAAGATAGTGTCATCGGCCAAGTGTATAATATCTCATGTATTTTCAATCAAGTAGAATATAAAGGACACAATCGTACAAAATCAGTCCATCAAACGCTAAAACAATAGCAAACAACTATCGGTAAATATAGCCAAGAGTAGAGCAAGTACCAGCAACCAAAATCTAGCTAAAGATCCAAAAAATGGCTCAAATATTCATGAATTAAACAACAACAATAGCCCTTGATGAAACACCCAAAAGATCACAAATCATCCTCAAATGTTCCAACAGCATACCAAAATAAGGCAACAAACATAGCAATAAAAATAAGCAACAAAAAAGATTAGCCAACCTTAAAATAGCTTTGTCGAAGAACGAGAAGGCTCCGGACCCAAAATGTAAAAAAAATCTAAAATAGTGAATGATTGGTGTATCACCACAAATCCCACACTTGTTAAAAAATAAACATAGTAAGCAAAAAAAAAATAAAGGAATCAGTTCATCAAATCAAAATAAGCACAGTAACCAAAAAATAAAGGGATTAGTTCACTGGTGATAAAAAAATATAAAAATAGCGAAGACCATTAAGGTTGCTTCAACGGTGTTTCACCGAAGCAACTTCAAAAATACAATAGCCATACAGATCTAAAAAAAAGAAAAGTAACTTTTAAAATTATAAGGTAAAAGGGAATGATCCGGTGGGGTGGTATTGCATCGGAGCTTCGTCGGTCATTACCTCTGGCGAAGTAGCGATAGAGAAGAGGCCGTGTGACCGACTGTTCGTCGCCAGTGGGAGCAGTGGCGTCTGTGGCTATTTTTTACAGAGAGGAAGAGGGAAAAGAGAGAAAGAATGGCGTTGGTGAGGGAGAAGAGATCGAAAGGGGAGAGTGGTGGTGGTCACCGGCGCCAGTGGTGGTCTCACCGGTGACGAGAAAGAGGTGGCGGCAACAGCTATAGTTATTGCTGCACTGGCCATAGTGTTGGTAAAAAAGGGGAAGAGGGAGAAGCGAGATAAAGACCATGGTTGTGGTGGAATTCGTCGGAGCTCCGGCAACAGTGAAATATCAGCAGTGAAGAGAAGAGAGAGAAGAGGGAGATTAGAGCGAGAGAGGCTGATGTTTGTGCATGTATCTATATGTGTTTGTGTGTGTAATTGTGTGGTCTAAAAAATAACCTCTCCTCCTTATTTATATAAAAAAAGAACCCATATTTTATTCAAAAATAAAGAATTATCCCCTTTAACCAATAAATAGTATGTTACTATTAATCAATAGTATGTTACTATTAACCAAAGAAAGAATTATCATCTTTAAGAAGTTGACATGATTTTGATTTGATTGATTTATTGCTCTGTGTATTAAAATAATTGAGTCAATTTTATCATTTACAAATTGAATTAAATAGTATGTAAAAATATCGATATCGATGTATAATTATATAAAAAAATGCAAACAATAAATATAATATTTAAAAAATATATATTATGCTATAAATAATTAAAATTATAATATGTAAAAAGAATTGTAGTGTTATGTTATGTTATGTACGTATGTAAAATGACTATGCAAAAATAATAAACTGATAAAAATTCTAAAATTTATGCAATTAAGGAAAGTTATGTAAAATTAAAATATAACAATAAATTGGTAAAAAATCTAAATAATGACAATTATCAATAACTTGTCGGATGTGACAAGACATTATTGTTTAGCCCTTGTCAGATGTGACAAGACATTGAATTATTATACTCTATAAAATAATTGATCTGATTCATTGTGTGCAGACTGTAAAAAATGTAGGAATTAATTTGTGATTATGGAAAATGTAAAGAATGTTGAAAATATCGAAAAATGTAATTAATTTTAAAATGTTATAAAAATATGATGTACCATCGTGTAGGTGTGTATTTTGTGTATTTATTGTGTGTATGTATGTTGAGTATTTAAAAAGGTAAAATAATAATAAAAAATAAATATCAAATCTACTTTCTTCCCAACATATCCTTTAAATTATAGATAGTAGGTGAATGAAAAGTCAAGTGTCATAATGATGACGACACCTTGACTTGACTGATTTGTTGCTCTATGTATTAAAATAATTGACCCGACTCAACTTTTACAGATTGTAATAAATATACAAAAATACAGGTATTGATATGTAATTACAGAAAAAATGTAAAGAATATTAAAATTATTGAAAATACTGTAAAAAATATGACGTCATATCGTGCATGTGTGCAGATGATTGTAAACTATTAAAACGATAATGAATTGATAAAAATTCCAATGTACAAAGAATCATTAATAAATTATAAAAAGAAAACTATAAAAATAAATTGATAAAATTCTAAAGTAAGAATGAATATCAATAATTTATTAATAATTGTAAAAAATATGTGAAAATTATATTTTGTGTCCTTTAATGATCGAAAACCTAAAGACGTTAAGTTTAAGCACGGAGAGCAAAAATTGGGTGTCAACAGTGTCGTAGAGACCGGACATTTCTGTGCCAGTCAACAAACATTTGATGTATGCAAGCGCATACGGCCCGCACTCGGCACCAATTTTATTTTTTTGAAGGTTCATGCCCTTGTTTCGACCTTCAAAATCCCATGCTTTCTTCATTAGACATCCGTCGAAAATTAATCCATCCGTTTACTCTGCCTTAACAAGCTGGGGAGCAACTCCAACAGTGGCTGCATGTGGATAATAAAAGCGTCGTCGTTGAAGACAGGTAAGTTGCAGTTATAAACCTTAATCTTCCCCCCCTCGAGAAGTATCTCAATAATGAGAAAATGTTTAACTTCTACGTTTATGACTGCAAGAATGCTCTTTGCCTTGGTTCAGCTCTTGCCACGTGGATATGGCCTCTTCCGTCTAGCATAGTTAATCATATCTTTCTCTCATTATGTAATGCCCTGATTCTACACCCTGGACGTCACACGTGCTTACAATCTTGAAGGACCATAAGCTAACCCATGACTGGTACCTGTTGTGAGCACTGAATAATAATAATAATATTGAAAATATATGTGAAAATTAGGCTGAGATTGCCATAAGGTTCATAAACTGAAAACAAATACTGAATACTGATAATAATAGTGAAAACTGAACATCTGTTTAAAATAGTTTAGTTCAAAAGCCTCTAACTGTCTGAATATGGAGTTGATGGGACAAGTCCCCAACTAACTCCGACTACTGAACATACTGAGCTACTGAAATGCTAAAATAAGTAACTCTGTCCTCGAAATATGAGGACTCACCATTATAACCGCTGCTGATAACCTGCGCTGCTAAGTACGGTCAGGAGCCCATGTGTCTGAACCTATGATATGAGATATCATAGTGCAAAAGAAAGAGTATGCGCCAGTACTTTGAATGCATTTTTATGCTAAGTGAGGTAGGCGGATATACATGGGTTCATATGCATGAGATGACAGCTGAATGAATGAGCATCATAAAATAACTGAATAAGAGTACATGTAAAAACTGTAACTACTGATCATGCTGAATATTCAATACTGTGCATATAACCTCTGCCTGAATTTGACTAAACTGAAGTACTAAATTCTGATGGCTAAATAACTGATAACTGATAGCCATGGTTCTATAGAACTATTTGAGTTCTTTACTGAATTCTGAGACTGAATACTGATTACTGAGTACTGAATACTAAAATTGTAACTGTGAGAGTCTTTATCTAACCGACATACCCCGATTATAAACTGAGTCGGGGTCCAACTTGTGACCTCAGTTGAAAGGGTGTTAGCACCGTGCAATGGGTACTAATAATGGCTATGTGGATCCACTAAAGAATCACCCTCATTTGGCAGGTGAACACTTTATCAACCCTCAACTGGTAGGTTGATATATTTAACCTACGCTGGCTACGTAGTTCTGGAACTAAGGGACTGCTACTAAAGATCACACCCTCAACTGGCAAGTGAGCCCCCATCCGTAGGTTTGCTTGATGCTAAATCCTATTCTCAACTGAATAGACACTGAATTGATCACTAGACTGTACTAGTCTTGACTGAATTATTACTGATCGTGTTGACTGACTGAACTGAATTGAGTTCACTGAGTTCTGTAACTGACTGAGCACTACTGTTTGTGATACTACTGAGACTATTTTGTAGCTACTGTAATTCTAGCTAAACAACTAGATTTTTGGGTATTGAATATCCCCAGGACTCGATAACATCAATAGTAAAACATGGCAAAAATCTTGAAGACATTACATTAATTACTATTCACCATGCATTTATTTAGACATTTTGTCAAACACTTGAAGGGCATGAACGTGTATATGAATGAGACCACATGATAAGATGTCATGAATTTACTACTTAATTTACATAGGCATTCCATCAAACACTTGGGGAGCATAATTAATGCATATGAAATTCATCAAGATATAAACATCATGGCTACAACATTCAACTTGAAATTCAAGTTTATCATGAGGATCACATAATTTTACATACTTGCTAATTAATTATAATACCCCGTATTTTTCCTAGCTTAAATTCATTCCTAAAATATTAAGGGATAGCTTCAAAGATGACTATTAATTATTTTGTGTTTAATTCTTTAGATTTAGACTTTCCATTGCGTATGAAGTTGAATTAGCTTTCCATTGATACCAAATTCGCCCAAATCTGACACTCGGTGAAGGAGTTATGGCATTTTTAAGTTGACAGTGTGTCACCTGGACTCTCAGCCCGTCGCGGAGCTAAGCGAATTGGCAGTTGTCAAATTCCATTGAGACTCCATGATTCCACCGCATCGCGAAGGAGTCCTATTTCATATTTGTCAATTTTTTGCAAGCCTACATAATAGTGGCGCGTCGCGCCAGTGGCCAAAATGGAAATCCAAGGGGCATTGCAATTGTGGAGCATCGCGGTGAGCGCCCAATTCCCATTAGTCCTTTTCCAGTGAGCCACCGCGATTGTGGCGCATCGCGGTGGCCAACCAAATCGGGAAAATGTACGTTTTCTAGTTCCATTACAAAGTTTAAATGGGGTATTTAGGTAAATCTCCTACCCCCAATCCGTTCAAAAACAAAAGATTAATCATATTTAAAAGCACTTTATGCTTTATTCATCATTCTCTCTCAAACAAAACCCTAAGGCTCATACTTTCTCTCCAAGAAACCCAAAATTTCCTCTATCAATTCTCCAAGATAATACAAGATTGAGAATCCCCAATTCAAGAACTCCAAGAAGTCATCTCCAAAACATCAACAGAGATCCAAGATTCAAGTTGTAGCATCTAGATCATCAAATTAAGGTATGTGGGGTTATGAATAAGGACAATCCTTTCATCCTTGTGCCCAAAACTTGATTTTATTGTGAACGTTATTTGGTTTCATATGTTTTCCTATGAATTTGAAGTTTGGGTTTACACCCCATATTGCTATTCATGAGATTATGAGATTTGCAATGTTTTAGAAGTTGAATTACGTGGGTATGTTCCAATTATTATGCTTATTGCAGAAATTTCCAGATTTTATGATGAATTATGAATATTTATATTATCAAGCATGAATTTTGAGATGTTTTATTATGATATTGGTACACGGGTCATTAAGCCCTATTTAAAGATTGCTATTCAAAGAATTATTGTGATACAAGTATTGAATACCTCCAGGACTCGATAACATCAATAGTAAAACATGGCAAAAATCTTGAAGGTATTACATTAATTACTATTGACCATGTATTTATTTAGATATTTTGTCAAACACTTGAGGGCCATGAACTTGTACATGAATGGGACTACATGATAAAATGTCATGAATTTACTACTCAATTTACATAGGCATTCTATCAAACACTTGGGGAGCATAATTAATGCACATGGAATTCATCAAGATATAAACATCATGGCTACACCATTCAACTTGCAATTCAAGGGTTTATGATGAGGATCACATAATTCTACATACTTGCTAATTAATTCACTTGAAACTTGTATAAATTTTGATTTGAAAACCATACAACAATACACACATGAACACAATCCAATTCAAATATGTAAATAATGAAATCAATAAACTTGTACTTTTAAATAGAGTTCTTGAACTCCAAGGGTGGAAGAAATCCTCAGGATGAAAACCTTACATACCTTGATTGTTAATTTCTTGAAGATTGTAGGGAATTTCTTGGAACTTGATCTTGAGCTTGATGAATTAGGGTTTGTTCTTGAGAGGGTTTTGAGAATAAAGAATGAATTTTTCCATTTTTGGGGCTTAATCTCGTGCTTTAGCTGAATTGGGTGAGGGGAAAAGGACTTAATTTCCCTTGGAAAGTTGGATTTTTAATGAGCAAAAACTGCCTAGTGACGCGATACCCGATGCGTCACATCGATGGGATCGACACGATGACCAATGCGACGCATCGTGAACGCATTGGCTCACTAGAAATTGCACGCTTAACACTGGTGATGATACTGTCGACGTAATTACCGATACGTCATGCCGAGATCGCATCGACTCACTATTTTGGACATCCAATTAAGCTTCTAACGACGTCCGCAAAATCCAAAACTCACGCAAGGTGACCTATTGACATCCCTGATCATGAATCGACTTAAAAATAGACATTTTATGGTCGTAAGGATAAAATATAAGATCTTCTAATTTCGAAGGATAAAATGCTTCTAAGTCTTAACATTTAGCTGAATTTCTTTCTAAGTCTAGGACCCCTTATGGCATTCTATAAAGGATCGAAATGACTAGGATTTGTGGGCTCAAAATAATATCTTTCCCTCGAGAACATTCATCCTCGAATAAGACTGACTGAACTGAAAATACTGATAGATTAAGTTTACATGTTGAATATGCATAATTGAAACATGATTACATGACTGAACTGATTTATAAATGCATGACTGTCATGAGGATGATGTGCAACAGTAATTGATACCAAGTTTGAAAAGGTAATTTGAGCATGGAATTAAGTGAATCTAAGAAAGACTATTACCTCAAGCTGAGTTTGAGTTTGTGGAGAAGAGGTGAGGATACTTGGTTCACATGTATGCCTCTGCTTCCCAAGTAGCTCCTTCAACGGATTGATTCTGCCAAAGAACTTTGACTAAAGGAACTTCTTTGTTTCCTAGTCTGCGAATCTAATGATCAAGGATTTTGACTGGGATTTCCTCATAAGGGAGGTTGTTCTGAACATCTATACTCTCTATAGGGACTACAACTGTTGGGTCACCAATGTATTTCTTTAGCAAGGAGACGTGAAACACTGGGTGTACCGAAGCTAAGTTTGAAGGCAACTCAAGCTCGTAAGCTACCTTTTTGAAAAGACTGAGAATTTTGTAAGGATCGACATATCGGGGAATGAGCTTCCCCTTCTTGCCAAACCTCTTTACTTCCTTCATAGGAGAGATTTTCAAGTACACAAAATCGCCAATCTCAAATTTGAGATCCCTCTTCCTCACATCTGCATATGATTTTTGTCGGCTTTGGGATATCTTAAGCCTCTCCCTGATCAACTAAACTTTCTTTAAGGCATCAAAAACCAAGGCAGGACCTACTACTACGGCCTTACCTACTTCGAACGAACCAATGAGAGATCTGCATCTCCTCCTATAAAGAGCCTCAAATGGAGCCATCTGAATACTAAAGTGATAGTTGTTATTATACGTAAACTCAATCAACGTAAATGGTCATCCCAACTACCCTTAAAGTCAATGAAACACACCTGTGCTGCTAAGTACGACCAGGAGCCCGTGTGTCTAAAAGTATGATATAAGACATCATAGTGCAAAAAAAAGAGTATGCATCAGTACTTTGAATATACTGGTATGCTAAGTGAGGTATACTGATATACATGGGTTCATATGCATAAGATGATAGCTGATTGAATGAACATCATGAAATAAGTGAATAAGAGTACATGCAAAAACTGTAACTACTGATCATGCTGAATATTCAATACTGTGCATATAACCTTTGCCTAAATTTAACTGAACTGAAGTACTAAATTTTGATGGCTAAATAACTGATAGCCATGGTTTTGTAGAACTATCTGAGTTTTTTACTAAATTCTGAGACTGAATACTAATTACTGAGTACTGAACACTAAAACTGCAACTGTAGGAGTGCTCATCTAACTGACATACGATGATACGGGAATGATCATGAACTTAGATATTATGTGAGAAACTTGAAGACCAACTAAAGAATGCACAATCCCAAGTGTGGATGAGTCCCAAATCAGTTTTTGAATACATTCCATGGGTTGGCCTTGAGGCATTTTTTATGGAAGGGCCCTTTTGTTATTTAACTATTATTTTGCAATGTAATATAAATATAACATGGTAGGGTTTATTTTCTTAGTTTTGATGCTTTATATTGTAAGAACACTCCTCTTAGAGAGAAATACTCCAACCAAAACTAGGGCTTAACACAAAGGTGGAATCATTTATGTGTAGTGTTTTGCTTGATACGTGGGTGCTTGAGAGGTGAACGACCCCTCTTATGTCTTTTTAAGAGTTAGGTGCGTGTTGAATGTGGTATTAAGGGTCCAAGAGTGGAATATGCTCTTAGGTTCTTAAGGTTACAACTTCATTATGTCTAACTGTCTATTCTTGTTTCTTATTTTAGGTTTGGTTTTTACATGTTTTGTTGTTGAATCTGTAGGTTCTTGTTGATGTACCCGTGTTGTTCTTCATTATATTGTATTAATACAATTTGTTGGTGGGCTTATTTCGTGTGTAAACACTTATTATTCTCTCCATTCTTGTTTAAGTAGCGAATTCGAGAGTGGTCACCTAGATAGTCCACGATTTCTCTTCTTGTGGACTGTTTTGGGTGTTTTATTTGTTGTGTTCTTGGTCATCCTTGTATCATATCCTGATTGTAACTGAGTTGGAGTCCAACCTGTGACCCTAGTTGGAAGGGTGTTAGCACAGTGCCACGGGTACTAATAATGGCTATATGGATCCACTAAAGAATCGCCCTCATTTGGCAGGTGAGATATGTATTACCCTCAACTGGCAAGTGAACACTTTATCAACCCTCAACTGGCAGGTTGATATATTTAACCTACGCTGGCTACGTAGTTCTGGAACTAAGAGACTGCTACTAAAGATCGCACCCTCAACTGGCAGGTGAGCCCCTATCCCTAGGTTCGCTTGGTGCTAAATCCTATTCCCAACTGAATAGACACTGAACTGATCACTAGACTGTACTAGGCTTGACTGAACTGTTACTATTCGTGTTGACTTATTGAACTGGACTGAGTTCACTGAGTTTTGTAACTAACTAAGCACTACTGTTCATGACACTACTGAGACTATTCTGTAGCTACTGTAATTCTAGGTAAGCAACTAAATTTTCAAGTATTGAATACCTCCAGGACTAGATAACATCAATAGTAAAACATGGCAAAAATCTTGAAGGCATTACATTAATTACTATTGACCATGTATTTATTTAGATATTTTGTCAAACACTTGAGGGCCATGGACTTGTACATGAATGGGACTACATGATAAAATGTCATGAATTTACTACTCAATTTACATAGGCATTCTATCAAACACTTGGGGAGCATAATTAATGCACATGGAATTCATCAAGATATAAACATCATAGCTACACCATTCAACTTGCAATTCAAGGGTTTATCATGAGGATCACATAATTCTACATACTTGCTAATTAATTCACTTGAAACTTGTATAAATTTTGATTTGAAAACAATACAACAATACATACATGAACACAACCCAATTTAAATATGTAAATCATGTAATCAATAAACTTGTAGTTTTAAAAAGGGTTCTTGAACTCTAAGGGTGGAAGAAAACCCAAGGATGAACACCTAACATACCTTGATTGTTAATTTCTTGAAGATTGTAGGGAATTTCTTGGAACTTGATCTTGAGCTTGATGAATAAGGGGTGTTCTTGAGAGGGTTTTGAAAATAAAGAATGAATTTTGCCCTTTTTGGGGTTTAATCTTATATTTTAGTTGAATAAGGTGAGGGGAAAAAGACCTAATTGCCCTTGGAAAGTTGGATTTTTAATGAGCAAAAACTACCTAGTGATGCAATACCCGTTACGTCGTGTCGATGGGATCGACGCGATGGCCAACGCATCGCATCGTTGGGATCAACGCGATGGCCAATGTGACACATTATGATTATGTTGGCTCACTGGAAATTGCACGCTTGACACTGGTGACGATACTGTCGACCTGATTACTGATGCGTCGCACCGAGATCGTGGTGACTCACTATTTTGGACATCCAATTAAGCTTCTAACGACGTTTGAAAAATCCAAAACTCACCCAAGGTGACCTATTCACATCCCTGATCATGAATCGATATTTTAAGGTCGTAATGATAAAAAATAAGATCGTTCAATTTTGAAGGCTAAAATGCTTCTATGTTTTAACACTTAGCTGAATTTTTTTCTAAGTCTGGGACCCCTTATGACATGCTATAAAGAATCGAAATGACTAGGATTTATGAGGTCTTACACATTCATACATCGAAACTAACCAATCAAATCTCGGGCCACCAAGAGTTTCATTTAGATCTTTGAGATTAAGATTATTGTAGAAATTGAGGTCCATTATCCTATCGACAACATCATAAGCATCCGGGTATGCTAATTGCCTGCCCCTCATGAGACAGAGAATTTCATCAACGTACTATGATATAAGAAGACAATTTTTAAATAGGTTACTAATTGTAAAGAAAAAAAACATAGTGGAAAGATGCAACGGATGTTCTACCGGTTACAGAGGGTTCTCTAAATCTGTTCATAGATTACCCAGCTAACGCAACTTATGCAACTGATGTTTAATCTATTGCAACAAAACAACCACCAGTTACATCAGAATACCCAGCTGTTGCAACAGATGACACATCTGTTGTGTAGCTTCTTCTTCATGGAGTAGATTAGAAGGCTAGGTTAGGAAAAGTAAACTTACCTTATCCACGTATCACTTACACATAGTTGTCATACTCCTGAAGTCTTGGTTGTCAAATATATGCATGGTATATTCTTCTGTAGGTTTCTTCTTCTTGGGATACTTTCACAGTTCTGTCCTCTCTTAGTTGCCAAGTACCGCGTATATGTCCACCTTCTTCAGTGGCCCCGAAACTTCAACAATTTTTAGCGACAAAGGTGTTGTAATCTTTTTTGTTTTCAGAATGAAGAGTATTTGACTAATTTTTATTTTCTTCCTCCTATCCACCATTATAAGAGTGTATGGCTCCCTCACCTTCTTGGATGGTATGACACCCCTCCTAGATTTTAATTCATCGACAACTTCAGAGATAACATCTAGTTTAATAAGAAGTTTATGCTATTTGTCCTTGTACACTTTGCATTTGCAATGAGAACATGAGGGTGAAGAGGGATGGAGAGGACTATTGTAAGGGTGTGAGGGACCTGTGTAAGGGGTGATTTAAAACATAATTATTTTTTCTTGAGCATCAACATACTCATCATCACGACTATCAGCAACATCAACATCAGAATGGCTGCCATCAACATCAACAACTCCACCAACAACACCCCCAAAAGAATCACCTGGATCTGTTATAGTAGGTTGGTCATGAAGAGCTTCAACATTAGGCTGACCTTGCCTAACTGCTCTTCTTATGGCTGTTGCTCTAGCCAATTCCTTCTTTATTAACTCCAACATTGGGTCTGCTATTGTATCAACAAGACCTTGAGTAATAAAAGAAGTCATCCCCAACTCCTACTTAGTAGGCATGATCCAAGGATGCACTACTTATAAAAAAGACAAATATAGTTGTAACAACCCATTTCATTGTTACTAAACTATTCTTAATAAATTCATGAAAATTTTTAATTTTCATTCCTCAATATTAACTTGTGTCCAAATTAGCAAATATTTTATTTATTAGGCCACCTCAAACTTTTCGACGAAGATTTTAGCCTTCGGATATGTCTAGATATACTCAAGCCCGATGAATTTAATTATTCATGATTGATTGTATCAATACTTTAGTTGAAAGTTCTTTAGGTATGAACTAAGGTCGTACAATATCTTTAACACAAAGTTAAGCATAAAACTTTCTTTCCAAAACAGTTTCGATATGAGTTTCTATTAGGGCCCAATTCAAATAATTATATCTCATAGAATATAGGGATTTAGGGGTCTCAATACCTACCAAATCAAAAACCTTTGAGTCCCTTTTCCAACACAACAAACCGTTCCTTAATTCGAATTCGGAGTAAGAAGTTATGACTGTTTTACTGAGCACTGTTCCGGAAAAAATGGGATTTCGTTGTAGCAAAAATTCTGATGATTTTTAAATCATCTTCAGCCGTATTTTAGGTCTAAAAACCTAAATTTCATTCCCCAACGCTAGATAGGTGATTTTTCAAAGATTAAGGTGAAATTCCTTCTTAGAGGTAAGTTTTTTCATTATTTTCTTCTTCTTTTAATTCTTTAACATCTTTTAATCCTTAAAAAAACCTTTAATGGTGGAATTCTTTTGGGAATACTCATGGATATTTTTAATATGACCTAGAGATGATTCTAAACTATAAATTAAATATTCCTAACATAAATTTCATAAACTAGATTATGAATTTTGATGACTAGGAAACTTGAATTCAGTAAAGATAAGACCTTTAGCATAAAAACTCCATTAATGGAGATGAGTTAAGCTTGAAAGAGCTAATTAATGGTTAATTGAATTGAGGAATGATATAGACCTTGAATTAAAGGTAGAATTAGTGGGTTTGAATTTCCAAGATATTTGTTTGAAGAGTAATTATTTAATTACTCTTATAATTACTTGATTTTTAGATGATTGATTGTTCCAAGGCATGAAAGAAAGGAAAGAGCATCCTTGTTGCAGCTTGCTTCTTCCAAAAGCTTGGCATCCAGGTAGACTAGGTTTAATGAGTAGAAGATTGTGTTATTTTATATTTTCATAATTTAGAATTGATGGGAGAAAGCATGTCTAGGCCTGCGGGCATGGAGTTGAGGTAGATAAAGGTATGAGAACTTAACTTTAATCCCGAAAACTATATTATTAATTAATTATGTGATATTTGTGATATTATGTGCTGTGCTTCAATGAGATTGTTGTAAATGAAGGATGTGGGCATGATAGTTCTTAGTTGTTCTGGTGATGTACCTAGTCGAGTTATAATGATATTAAGTTGTATGTGTTGGACAATAATTTGGTGAGGAGGACCATGCTAGGATTAAGTACGGATGAGCATAGTAATATCTAAAGGATAGATGACTCGAATTAGTATGATGATTGTATTATATGGAAAGTGGTAGTGACCGTTGACCCCTAATTTTTATCCTTCATGACTAAGTTTAATCTCGAGTTTCTTCGGTTTTTAAATAAAATTAAAATATTTTTTTTATGGGATGAATTTCTTAAAATGTATATATATATATATATTTAGGTAATTTTATAATTTTAAGTAGTGATTATACCTTCTTGCATTTATACGAGATCGTATAATTTTGTTACTTAAATAACTACTTTACTAAAATCGGATTTTAATCAAGGATTATATTGAAAGTTAATTCAACTGGTTAAAGTTTTGATTCAAAATAATTTAGACTAAAAAATAATTTATTTTAGAAAAATATTTGTTTGATTTTATCAAATCTAGAAGCTCGAGGTTGAACGAGGTATTAATTCGTATAGAATTGCGATTTAATTTAGCCTATCTATTACATTTGTCTATAATTGAAATTAAATTGGCCGCAAATGCAATGCAATTGACCGATTAATTTTGAATTTGATCGAAATTTAAATGGAATAGGCTAATCCTAATCGGGGTTATTTAAAAAATAGCCCCAAGAATATTCTAAATTCCCAAAATCCCTAAATTCCTAATTCGGCTCGTTAAAATTGAACCAACCCATTTCTTTTTAAAAGATTGGGCTAACTGCCAAAACAACCTCCAGCCCACTTTGTTCCAACCGGTCAGCCCAATTAGCAAAATAATAACAATAGCGACATATCTCATCGACCCGGCCCACCTTTGATTATCTCCCGATATCAGCGTTATCAACAACATCAAAACATCAATACCACGACAATAGCGATCCCACCAGCCAAACGCCGTCTCAATAATGATAACGCCAACACAACTTTAAACGGCAAACAACCACCGTATGAACGGCAAAAAGCCACTGTTGCAACAGCTTTCAACAACTGTCAACCACGACAAAACGCCCAACCACCCCATTCACTGTTCATCTACTCGTTTTTGCTAGTATTCAGAGGGCTTTCGCCATTTTCAGTTTGTGGATTCATTATTTCAGGCAAAGCAATAACTCCAACGGCTCCCTTCCTTTTCTTTTCTACTGATTCTGAAGCACAAAGATTTTAATTGTTTTGTTTTACTGTGGATTTGAAAAACTTCCCAAAATTTCAACTGGAATCCTCGTTTGAAGTCCGAAAACCCTAGCTATTTCCTCCCAAATCTCTCCTATAAATAGATGCTGAGGAGAAGTGGGGAAAGGGGAGGATTTTGGGGAAAAATTTGGGGGTTCTGAAGGTGCTTGCCTTTAACCTCACGCAACCAAAATTCTTGAGGAGAGCATCCGAAAATTCAATCGCGACGAGAGTTTAACTCTAACGGGTTGGCGAAATTTCGGTGGTGGTAGCTCTTTGGTCGATTCGACGTCCCGGTTCCTGCGCCTAAAATGGTAAAACCTTCACCTTGTTGAGATTTTTTTTTCCTTCTTCGTGAATGTCCAGAATTTGATTTTTATTAAGCTCTACTGTCAAATTTTTCTTGACCTTCTGTTAAGCTGTAATTAATGTTATGTCATGTCCGATAGCTAGTTGAAATCCGGCCATATCTTATTGTTTTGTTCACCAAAAGTAGAAAATCCCATGTTGTAAGTGGACTAGTCGATAACGAGATAATGGTTAGTGGATCTAGAGATGAATAACAGGAAAGCTTTGGTACAAAAAAAAAGAGGGGAGATAAATTTATCTTTTCTGAATCAATGACGTGAAGATGTTTTGTCTTGTGGGTACGCGGTCATTTTAAAGTTCGTTAAGGCCGATAACCAATTCAAGATGTTGCATGTACTGTGTTAATATGTGTATACGGCTTGTCTAAGATGGCTCTTGGAAATGTGGGACTTAAATAGTTTTAGCGTGTGCTTGGTTGCTAGAGTTAGAGGCAGATTTCTTGATAAATGATCAAGTTTAGTTTGAGTTCTTTCCTTCTCTGTAACTCATTTTTTTTTCTTTTTTTTTCGTTTCTTTATTCTTGTGAAACTGGTCGTTGATGTTTGTTTATACGGTTCTTTTTTCTCATATGTTTTCCAGTAACTTGTGAAGTCATGGAAAGTCTCAACTTTTGATTCAAAATGGTGAAATCATTTTTATTATGTACTACAATAAAATTATAATAATCAAGCAATTCTATTAAACATAGAAATGTGAATGATCATTGATGCAGGACTAATCTATTCTTTGTCACTCTACTTTAAATTTGTATGCCTCCAGTTTGTAAGGAACATTAACATTTTTTTATTGACTGGTTCTGAATTTAGTAATAACAACAACAACAAACCCAATGTATTCCCACAAAGTGGGGTCTGGGGAGGGTAAAATGTACGCAGTCCATACCGCTACCTCCAAAGAAGTAGAAGTAGAGAGGCTGTTTTCGATAGACCCCCGGCTCCGGGTAGTGAATAGTAACCAGCGCATAGTGAAGCAAGATGGATGGCATAACATAAAAAGGAATAAGACATGCTAAAATAAAAATAAAATAAAGTATAAATCCGAGCAATACTAAATAAGATAAATAAGCGCAATAAATAAGAGATAAGTGATAGGGCATCCAGAATACGATACCCCCTAGTAGTAACAAACATTCACAGACCAGGGACACCTGGCCCTCCTAACTAGTGGCTCCTACCTACTTGCTACAACTCACGCACTCATCCTAACCTTCTACCCTTATCCGCAACCTCCACGCCTTCCTATCTAGGATCATGTCCTCGGTAAGCTGCAGCTGCTCCATATCGTGTCTAATCACTTTCCTCCAGTACTTCTTCGGCCTACCTCTCCTCCTCCTGAAACCCTCCAACACTATCCTCTCACACCTGCGGACTGGGGCATCCGTACCCCTCCTCATCACATGCCCAAACCATCTCAACCTTCCTTCCCCGCATTTTATCCTCCACGGAAGCCACTCCCACCTTTTCTCGAACTGTCTCATTCCTAACTCTATCCCCTCTAGTAAGATCACACATCCAATGCAACATTCTCATTTCCGGCCACCTTCATTTTCTGAATGTGGGAGTTCTTGACTGGCTAACACTCTGCTCCATATAGCATAGCTGGACGGACTGGCACTTTGTAGAATTTGCCTTTAAGTTTAAATGGGACCTTCTAAATTTAGTAATAGTCTGAATTTAGTAATAAAGAACTGGAATTTTTCTATCTGAATTTTTTTTACGGTGGTTGTTGTTATAGTCTTATTTTGTAATATTATTTGTGATTGATCGAATAAAGGTTCAGTTTTGTTTTAACTAGATTTGTAAATGGATCACTTATTAAGTGCTACATAGACTGACTGGGAGTTTTGCAATATAAAAGTTTGAAGTCCTCCAAAAATGGTATTTTTAATGTATTGGGAATTTGTATGCGCGCTGCGGATGATCTGATTGTGGGTTTTCTAATTTGAAAGAAATCGTTAGGACGCTTATAAAGTTAGTATAGTTCATGTTGGTAGATGTATAAATCGTGAACCTTTATTTTGGGGGAATTCTTGGTAAAAATGATAATCTGTGCTATTGTCTGTAGACTGAATCTTCTGATTTCGTAACAGGTGAGTTTGTGAGTATAGAATGTGGTGCTTTAATACTTGATCTAGATCTTGGTACTAATCTTTATCATTTTTTATATGCATGAACTCCTCCATCAAGTCCC
The DNA here is from genome assembly GCA_026120095.1 of Capsicum chinense. NCBI lineage: Eukaryota > Viridiplantae > Streptophyta > Magnoliopsida > Solanales > Solanaceae > Capsicum > Capsicum chinense. The sequence continues at coordinate 26,733,786 of JAPEIP010000002.1, read as the reverse complement.
TCGGACTCCCTTCCCTGGCATTGTTGGGTTAAGCCCAACCTCCATCGAGTCAAAGCCTCAACCGAATTCACAAATGGACTTATATATGAATAAACAAGCTGGTATACAGTTGTATACAGCCGATATACATAAGAAGGCAGCAGCTGCGCATTATACGGTTGTTTATGATGAAAAATGGAGTTAAAATATGCAGCTTACCGCACTGATATAACCGTATATGCAGCGGTATACACAAAAACGCTGGAAATAAGCTACTGATATACAGCAGATATACAGGGGCGAAAAATAGGCTAAAGTCCATGGAATTGGTCCAATGGAGAGATTTTTTTGTGGCCGAAAGGGGCCCAATTCTCACTCTTTTCTCTTTAATTATCCATTCGAAATTATTTGTTTGTATTTGCCTGAACACTTTAATCAATTAATCTAAATAAATTCCAAAGATATCGCCATTTTTCTTTTATCTTTATTTCCCCCCCTTCGTTACTAACTTGAATTTCCCTTTTATTATTAATATTATTATTATGAATGAAATAAGATGGACTTTATGTTAACTTTTTTTGAACACAAACTTTTTCTTTTCACATTAAAATGATTTTCTTGCATGTTCTAAGTAATAATTGATCTCATTTTGGCCAAAGTGAGTTTTCTCGAGCAATAAAAGAAACGGGTTTTATTAAACTAAAAAGTTTAAACTCTTCCATAATCGATTAAATATTTTTTATTTCTTTTAAAATCTATTATTTTAAGGTTTTAAGTTAACATTGACCCTAAAAATAGGTTCCCTTTAAAAATAATAATTTTCCTTAAATCGAAATAAATTATTAAGGTTATATTGTTAAAAATGGACTTCTGTCTAAAATTTTCTTTAGCTTAAAAAACTTGGTGAAATGATTTTCAAAAATCGCTTGTTTCAAGTGTGATATTTTATAAAATTTCTCACAAAGGGTAGCCTTTTAAGTTAGTCAAAGATGATCTTTTGGCGAATCATTTTAAAATGGACGCTCCTAAGTGCCGTAAAAACCTTCTTAGGGTGTTAATTGAACCTTTACTCAGTTTCTTTAAATTCAAAGATTTATTTCTATTTTGAATCTTTGAAATTTCTTTTAAGTTTTCTTGATATTTTCTATAAAAATCAAGTGGCGACTCTGTAATTTTTCTTAAATTATTTTAATATTTTTGAAGTTTTGAAATAATTTAAGAAGTCGAAAATCATGTTTTTACAAATAATTTATCTTCCCTTTGATAAATTCAAAAAGGGATAAAACAGTGACACTTTAGTAATTAATACTTCAATAGTGACTTGCATGCTTAAGTTTTAAATTGTGATTTATTTTATGATATTCTTGTTTCGGTATTGATAAAAACACTTTATCTATTGGATGCCCATGAGAGGCTAAATTGGTGATAATGATGATTTATTGAAATGTGCCTATGAGAGGCTTGTTTGATAATGCTAACTCCTTGTATTAATGCCATGAATGTCTTGTTCATGTGTATACAAATGATTATTGAAATTTACTTGATGAAATTGTCTCATGACTTTAAGTGTATCTGTTAACTTGGTACATCGTGTTGTATGCTGTGAGGAAGTGTAAATTTGATATTGATATTACTTGTTTATGGTGGATCGGGTACCACACCGGTATATATATATATATATATATATATAT
>JAPEIP010000002.1:26717933-26731757 GCA_026120095.1 Capsicum chinense | reverse complement strand
CCCCTTCGTTACTAACTTGAATTTCCCTTTTATTATTAATATTATTATTATGAATGAAATAAGATGGACTTTATGTTAACTTTTTTTGAACACAAACTTTTTCTTTTCACATTAAAATGATTTTCTTGCATGTTCTAAGTAATAATTGATCTCATTTTGGCCAAAGTGAGTTTTCTCGAGCAATAAAAGAAACGGGTTTTATTAAACTAAAAAGTTTAAACTCTTCCATAATCGATTAAATATTTTTTATTTCTTTTAAAATCTATTATTTTAAGGTTTTAAGTTAACATTGACCCTAAAAATAGGTTCCCTTTAAAAATAATAATTTTCCTTAAATCGAAATAAATTATTAAGGTTATATTGTTAAAAATGGACTTCTGTCTAAAATTTTCTTTAGCTTAAAAAACTTGGTGAAATGATTTTCAAAAATCGCTTGTTTCAAGTGTGATATTTTATAAAATTTCTCACAAAGGGTAGCCTTTTAAGTTAGTCAAAGATGATCTTTTGGCGAATCATTTTAAAATGGACGCTCCTAAGTGCCGTAAAAACCTTCTTAGGGTGTTAATTGAACCTTTACTCAGTTTCTTTAAATTCAAAGATTTATTTCTATTTTGAATCTTTGAAATTTCTTTTAAGTTTTCTTGATATTTTCTATAAAAATCAAGTGGCGACTCTGTAATTTTTCTTAAATTATTTTAATATTTTTGAAGTTTTGAAATAATTTAAGAAGTCGAAAATCATGTTTTTACAAATAATTTATCTTCCCTTTGATAAATTCAAAAAGGGATAAAACAGTGACACTTTAGTAATTAATACTTCAATAGTGACTTGCATGCTTAAGTTTTAAATTGTGATTTATTTTATGATATTCTTGTTTCGGTATTGATAAAAACACTTTATCTATTGGATGCCCATGAGAGGCTAAATTGGTGATAATGATGATTTATTGAAATGTGCCTATGAGAGGCTTGTTTGATAATGCTAACTCCTTGTATTAATGCCATGAATGTCTTGTTCATGTGTATACAAATGATTATTGAAATTTACTTGATGAAATTGTCTCATGACTTTAAGTGTATCTGTTAACTTGGTACATCGTGTTGTATGCTGTGAGGAAGTGTAAATTTGATATTGATATTACTTGTTTATGGTGGATCGGGTACCACACCGGTATATATATATATATATATATATATATATGTTGGATCAGGTACCATGTCGGTATGAATACGTATATGATGGATCGGGTACCACCCCGATACGGATATGTATATGTTGGATTGGGTACCACACCGGTATGGATATGTGTATGTTGGATCGAGTACCACGCCAGTACGGATATATGAATGGTGGATTGGGTACCACGCCGTTACGGATATGTATTTGTTGGATCGGGTACCACGTCGGTACGGATATGTATATGATGGATCGGGCACCACGCCGGTACGGATATGTATATGTTGGATCGGGTACCACGCCGGTACGGATATGTGTATGTTGGATCGGGTATCACGCCTGTACGGATATGTATATGATGGATCAGGTACCACGTCGATACAAATATGTATATGGTGGATCGAGAACCTTACCGGTATGGTACATGAACATAGATTGTTCCCTGCAGGTCATGACTATTTGGACAAAAATAAGTCCCATAGCATGTGTGTACATATTTGTGTTGAGTCTGTGGATGTTTATAGTATGGTTGATACTCTTGATGGTTATGCGGCTTGTTGTGACCACTGTTTGATCTGTTATTATTGTATTGTTGATTAATTGGGTATTTGATTGTGTGATATGTATTTGAAAAAGTGAAACTTCTTACTTACTTATATGTTGGTTGACTTGCTTCATTTATACGTGTTTTAATCGTAGCTTACCAGAATTGTATTAGCGTTCGGATTGTGGATGATTGTGTCAATTAATGAGACTAGAGTGTGTTTGTAGTGAATATAATACTGATGGAGTTGGAAGAGTAATTGGATGATGTAACTTATATAGGTAAAGTAATAATGTTATTACAACCTTGGTTGAATTATATTCCATTCAAGATGTCATGATTTATTTTCCTTAATTCTATTTTATGATTATATGAACTAACACGGTCTGTCGATGATGCCTACCAGTACGTGTGGTTGTACTGACCCTACTCTTTTACATTCCTTATTAGGGTGTAGATTGACTTGCAGTTACTAGATGAATGACGATATTCAACACTAATTTCTGCACTTTCTTTCTGGCAGATGTTAGAGTCCTTGTATTATTTATTTCATTGTTAGTCTTTGTTGTAATAGGTAGCTCTTGTACATGTCTGACCAAGTCTTGGGGATAGTGAAGGACATTTGTAAGAAGTTTTTGAAAGAATTTATTTATTATTATTATTTAATTTACTTTATATTTCATTAAAAGCAGAAGTCTTCCGCATATTTTTAGTTGGGTAATAAGGGTTTTCCTAGCTACTTAGAATACCGTAAGTGCCCGCACGGTCCATTAGTCTGAGTCGTGACAACATTTAAATCGTATAATAATAATTTGCAGTCAGTTGGGTCATATGTTTACACAGTTAACTTATGCAACAGATGATCTATCTGTTGTAACATCTGATCTGTATGTCGCAATAGATGGGTAATATGTTGCATCATATTACTCATCTGTTGCATAATTTATAGTAGATGGGTAATCTGTTGAGTTGGGTTTAGAGAACCAGAGCAATAAATGGTTAATTTGTTGCGAAATATGGATCGTCTGTCGCAACAGATTACTCATCTGTTGCACCAGTTGCAGTAGATGGGTAATCTTTTGCAACGAACGACCCATCTATCGCAACAGATGGCACATCTGTTTCAATATTTTTCTTTGATTCAAATTATTTTACTTGAAAGAAGACGTACTAAATCATTCGGAGGATTAAAGAGATTAGACTCCTTAATTCTTATGTTGCTCTTTGCTGCCAATCGCCTAATGATCCTTGGATGAGAAACCTCATCCAGGTAATCCTTGACCTACTTTCGGAGGGGAGAAATGTCTTCAAATGCCCAAGCCTAAAATGTGTAAACAGGAAGCAACCAAAAAAAATCATAATAATTATTCAATATAATATAAAATAATGGATGAGTAATTAAATAGTGATTAAATTTACCATGAAAGCCTACGGAAAGCCGTATAATGTGATCGTCTTTGGGGATAGCTTCCTCAGTAAATCCTCAGCAAGCACCAACAAATCATCTTTTATGACTTTCTTGACGTCTCTTGCCAATATAACGGAATGGGCAAACCAAACCAAGCATAATTGCTCCATGTACTACTTTTGTATGGTTTTATCCTTGAGATCCTATATCAAATCCGCCGCTTTGTATCTATGTCTAGCAATGTCCAACAACCCATCTATTTTTTCCTTGTGTTTGTTGGTTTTGGTGGTTGGTTGCTTGGACAGTGCCTTCATTCTATTTGATGGTGGTGGTGGTTTGGCTGTCCTGCTTGTCTTAGACCTTTTGCGGGGTGTTTCCTTGGTGAGAGGTTCTTTTGAACGATCGTATCTCAAGCCCATTACTATGGTAAACTCTTTCAAGCCAAAAAAATCGACATGCCACAGTAGTTGATTCAGATTTCATCCATCTTTTCCCCCTCCTTCGAATCTTTATCATCTCCCACGTACTTGATTCTGCACTTGAGAAGACCATATACCATGCTCATTTGAAAACGGGCAGTGTGATCCTCAGGGAGCTCAAGAAAGTGTCCAAAGCAGCTCTTCTTATAAAGTCCATCTATGTTTTCATTCTTCATAGTTTTCCTAAATTAATCAAAAGGTTTCCCCAACTGACATTTAAGTACAAGATCACTAGTTAGTTCTGCAGGGTCATCTATCTGCATCGCAACTTGAAACCTGTCAATACTAATAGTTTTGACCGCTTCATGATGGGATTTAGATCTTAATTCACGCCTCATTGGTGTTGCATTATCATTATGTTGATCATCGTCCTCTCTCTCGCTTTCTACTTCTTCCTCTTCTTGTTTATCATCATGTTGATCAACATCGTCTTTCTCACTTTCTACTTCTTTCTCTTTTTGTTCATCTTCTTCTTCTTCCTCCTCACTTTTATTTTCCTCACTAGCCTCTATATACCCTTCTCCACCTCTCTTTTCATAACTTTCCTCATTTTCATTTTTTTCTACTGAGATTGTCTAGGAAGTTCCTCCGAATCCATCTGTACTCTAGCCTTTTTGGTTGGGTGGTCAAAAATTGATCCACTTTCAGTTTCTGTTCTTTTGGGGGACATCTTTTAACTACAAACAACTGAAAAAACAAAAAATACATTACATTTGATGTCTGCATAAATTTTTTAAAAAAAAGTAAGACAAATTTCTATAAATTATTATACACCACATTACAAAAAAAAACAAACTCCAATGGATAACCCATCAGTTGGAACAAATGGGGAACTGTTTGAAGACCTATTTAATATCTCCCAATAGATGTTCCACCTGTTGCAACAGATAGACCACCAAGACCATGCCACCAAGACCACCACCAATGCCACCAAGACCACCAACAATACCACCAAGACCACCAATACCACCACCAAAAACACCAAGACCACGCTCAAGACCACCACCACCACCACCACCAAGACCACCAATGCCATCAATACCTGCATCAACACCACCAGGACCGCCAACACAACCACCAATGCCACTAATGTCAACACGAAGACCACCGACACCACCACCAAGAACACCAATACCGACATCACCACCAACAACCACCAACAATACCATAAATATCATTCAATAATACCAAGATAGTAAAAGAAACACAATGACAAAAACTAGGATTTTCTCGGGTTCTTTCTACGTTTTTTAGCATCAAAAGTCAAAATTCTTACCCCATTCTTGAAGGTAATACAACTAAAAGTCTTCTTTTTCATCATTATCTAAAAAAACCCTAATTTTCAGAATAATTAACAAATGTAGAACTCTTCTCAAACTCTATTACCTGTGAATACAGAGAAAAAGACGGATACAAGCGAGAATAAAGTCGAAAATAACAACTATGTGGTAAAAAATTAGAATACCACAAAAATTCCAACCAACATTAGAACCATGCTTCAAGCTCATGAGAAATACATTATAGTGCCTTGATAGTTTTATGATTGAGTTTTATGTGTATTAAGTCCTCAAATACGTCCTAGCTATTAGATAAATCAAAATATCCCTTACTGATTGAGTTCTTGAGGAGGATGTTGCTATCATCAACTTCAAATGAACAGATATTTCATTATACTAAGAATTTTTGAGCTCATGACCCACCAAAAGATAGATAATTGAATTATATTTCTAATGATATCAATTTTTCCTTAATCTGATATCGAGGTAAAAAGTTATGCCTGTTTTACCAGAGAGTTGTTTGACTACCGAGGTGCGACGGGAAAGCTGACGGATCGTTAAGCCAGTGACGGACCATCAACCAAGCCGTCGTAACTTAGGTAGTGAGCCCATTTTCTGGCCATAAAATTATGGTTTGAGTGACGGTCAGTCACCAGAGTGATGGTCCGTTACCCAGACCGTCAACCATATTTATTCAGCGATTTAAAGAAGTTTTTAATGAGATTTTTGGGTCTTTTTCCACCTTTTTAACCCTTAATTCCATCAAATTAAAGAACATAACTCCTCATTCATCCTTAATATCTAAATTAGGGTTTCTTTTAAGATTATTCCTGAAGAACAAGATTCAAACCCTTCTTCAAGAAAACTCAAGAATCAAAGCGTCACCATTCAAGAACCTTCAAGAAAAGTTATTCTCTTTCAAGATTCAAGCTTTTGAGGTATGTTAGATGTTCATCCATGGGTCCTTTTTACCCATGGAGTACAAGAACCCAATTTCAAATTCAAAGTTATGATTTTTACATGATTATTATGATTTTTAACTATAAATTCCCATGAATTTCAATTCTATACCATGTTAACATGTAATTGTTGTTGCTATTAAACCCCACATGTTTGAATGGTGTTGTTCATTGAATTAAGCCTTAATTGGTGATTTTATTAGTGAAATCATACTATTACTACAAGCTTTAAAACTAATCCCATGCTTAGCTTAAACCATGTATTGCAAGTGTTTTATGAAATGCCTATAAGAATGAGTTTTGAATAAATGCTTGCATATCATGTCCTCAAAGTTTTAGTATGATCTTTCTATTATTACTATCGAGTCCTGGGGGTTTGAATACCCAAAATTCAGCTGCTTACCTAGTTTTTAGTATGTACAAAATTGTTTCAAAATAGTTATGAGCGTTATCAGTTCGATCATTTATTCTATTCAGTTAAACTCAGTTCAGTCTAATAATCAGTGTCATTCAGTTGGAGTAACACTTAGCACCGAGTGAGAGTAGGTATGGTGTCTCCCCCATTTGTTAGGCATAAGGCACTAATAGCAGTCCCTAGGTTCCAGACTTATGACTCCATCATAGATTTGAGGGGTACCCCATCAGTTAGGCATGACACCCTCTTCCTTCGGGCCTTCAGATTAGTGGATCCACACAACCAGTGTTAGTACCCGTGGCACGGTACTGACACCCTTTAAATTGGGGTTACAGGTTGGACCCTAATAGCATATTAGGACATGTCGGTTATAGCTAGCTCCCACAGTCTCAGTCCAGTATTCAACTCAGTAATTCTATTTTAGTTTTACTTGACCATAATATACAAATATCAGTTACTCATTTAGCAGTACTCAGTATTTCAATTTTTAGACTATATTCAGAATATTTTTTATGCTTGGTCATCATTCTCAGTCTTTATAGATTTCATGCATTTTACTTAGAACTTCATGTTATACATTCATTCAGTTACTACGCATGCACATGAAACCTTACATATTATCCTAACCTCATTTAACATACCAATAAATTCAAAGTACTGATCTCATACTCATTTTTTACGCTATGACGTCTTATATCAAAGGTTGGGATGCTTGAGTTCCTGACCATACTTAGACAGATCAGCCTATCAGTAGCAGCCAACAGTGCTGAGTCCTCATACTTCGAGGATGAGTTATCTTACATTTAGTATATCAATAGTTTAGTAATTTAGTTAGTTAGAGTTTTTTTGGAGCTTGTCCCATCAAATCCACAGTCAGTCAGTTTAGAGGCTTTCAGACTAGTACATACAGTTAGTCAGTCTTTAGTTTTTCAGTTGTTATTGTCAATTGTTTTATCAGAATTTTCAGTATTGTTTTACATACATTATTAGAATTATGATTTAAAACCTTATGACATTTTCAGTTAAATTTGACAAATACTTTTTTGTTATCTGTTTTGTTTAGTGGTCACAATAGATACCAGTATCATGGGTTAGCTTGTGGTCACCTATGACCATAAGCACCGTGTAGCGCCCAGGGTATTGTAACGCCCCAACAATCTATTTCGAGATGCCACGATGCCTAGGACCACAAGTGATCCTAAGCTAACCCTTCTACTGGTATAACTTATAAGCATTTGAATAAAATACTTAAATTTGAATAAAATAAGCGGAAGATTACTCTTTTCTGAATCTGATCAGTATAAAACTTAAATTAAAATAATTACAACTCTGCTTTTACAACTAAAACTGGAATCAAATACCTTAACTCTACTGGCTGTCTATGGAACCTCTACTAGTATTGACTATAAGTAGCCAGGACATGACCCGCAACTATCCCAAATCAATACAACTGAATAAAGAAGAATAAGATACTACTCAAACAATATGACTGACTCGAGCCCTTAAATCAAGAGGACTCATCACCTGCTGACTAGAAGCTGTAATCTTTCTGAATATGGTATGCGTGTTACAACTGCACTGATACCTACATTATGAGACAATGTAGCACATAGACATATATGTGGATTAGTACTTTGAGGATGTACTAAGTATATGGGGGTAAAATGAATAAGTAAAATATCATCTCATCATCATAATTTGTAAAATAATACGTGCTAAATGTAAATGACTCACATAAGCTAGAATATCTCAAATACTAAAATATAAGGCTATAAAAAGCAAAACATACTTTATGAATCTTGTGAGCCATAACATTTAGTTCTAAAAGTTGTACTTGTATTCTCCCTTTTAAATCATACTATCAAAGTGTAGAAAGGACTCTCTTAGTCTGAAATTTGAAGGCTGAAAACTGTAGCTAATATCTTTCTATAAATCATAATTTGAGTAAAACTTGTGAGACTTAACACTTTATTTTTCTGAAAGCTTTTCTGTTACTCTTTCTGTTCTAGAATCTGTAGTCTGTAAGGAGATATTTCAAAAATATTTTGAAAATCTTTACTATTAAGGTGTAGGGAATTCTTTCAAAACTTTAGTACATAGAAACTTTGGGAGCTTTTGAAATTTTGGAACTTTGGGATTTAGAAATTTGGACTTGGGACTTTGGGAGTTTCTTCTAACCGACATAAACCATGTGAGCTAACATGGAGTCTAACGGCTTTCCCACATTTGGGAGAGCTGTTCTACCCTTGCCATCGGAATAGAACCTTAACTTGAGTGATCACTATCTTATCCCACTATGGGCAAATTAGAAACCTACGGTGTCACGTAGTTATGGGGTATGAGACCTTAAAATTATGCCCAACTCGGTGCTAAATACTACTCCCCTACTTATTGCTCAGAACTTTTAGGAAATCCACCTTAAAATAGCACAAGGGTTATAATGAAGACCAAGTATACTTCTTTTTGCTTTAAATCATAAACTGTATGAATAATGTGGATTCCTATCTTTGCTTAGATCAATAGAACAACTTTCTTTATCAAAATCTGAAAATAGCTAATCTTGAGATGCTTAAAACATAGTCATTCTTGAAATGTCAACATACAAACTAGGCTTGATGACCCATGCTTCAATTTCATGTCAAACACCATAAGGTTCATGCTTGATAATACAAATATTCATAATTCATCTTAAAATATGGAAAATATGACGATATGCATTAATTTTTCAAAAGTAGACATGTAATTCAATGTCCAAATCACTTAAAATCTCAAAATCATGCAATTAACAACATTGGGTATAAACCCTAACTTAAACTTCATGGGAAATCATACAAAACTCCGCAATTTGTAATTTAAAGTAAGTTTTTGGGCACAAGGACTAAAAGATTGTCCTTACTCAACCCCCACATACCTTGGATAATGAACTTAAATAAACAACTTGCTTTTGAGACTCTATTCATGTTCTTGAATGGTGGTTCTTGGAATTCTTGTGTTGGGAATCTTGAATTTTGAATTAATTTGGAAAAAGAATGGTGAGATCTTGGGATTTTGAGATTGGTTAATGAAGCTTAGGGTTTATGGTTGGGAGAAATTTTGAGAAATATACCATAGAATGCTTGTAATAGCCTTTAATATGATGTTTGGACAATTTTGGGTGCCAGGAAAAAGTCCAAAATACCCTTTTTAACTTCTAAACGAAACTAAAAAAATGACTAAAAATATCGATTTTCTTGGCCACCTTGACACGCCACAATCGTGGTGGATCACTGGAAAAGGACGATCGGGAACTAGGTGCTCACCACGACACGCCACAATTGCGGTGCCCCTTGGATTGCCATTTTCGCCCTTGGCATGACGCGCCAGAATCGCGAAGTCTCACTGGAATGGGACAATTGGAAAAATGGACCACTCCGCGATGCGCCAATATTGTGGAGTTCCACTGGAATTGACGATTGTCATTTTTCTTAGCTTCGCGACGCGCTGAGAGTCCAGGTGACAAACTGTCAACTTAAAAATGCCATAACTTCTTCACTGAGTGTCGGATTTAGGCGAATTTGGTATCGATGGAAAGATTAGTTAATTTTCCACACAATAAAAAGTCAAAATCTTAAAAATACCGCATGAAATAAATAGTATTCATCTTTAAAGCAAATTCTTGACATTCTAGGGACGAATTTAAGCTAGGGAAAATATGGGGTATTACAGGTGTACTCTTGGAGCATTACAAAAATGGGAATAAAATCAATTTGTTTTGAAGGGTTGAGCAATATGCTGAGTAGTTGTTGTCTGTATTGCAGAGAGAGAAAGAAAAGAGCGTGAACTCAAGATTTGAAATGATGAAACATTTTTTCCACAAATGGATGATTTGTATTGGGTTGATTTGTATTTTTAGAAAAGAATGACAAGTTTTGAAATTGTTAATTTGGTCTGAATTGATGTTTATTATTTTTTAAATCAATTGCAAAGAAATCTGTTGCGACAGATGACTGAGCTGTTGGAAATGTTCAGACAACTATTGATATCTATTGCAACCGATGACATATCTATTTGATTTTTTTTTAATTTTAAAGAAATCTTCTGTCCGAAAGAATAAAGATAAAATACTACTAAGGCGGTAAAATATTTCTTGGATAACTCCATTTTGGACAATAGACACATTGAAAGCTTTTTTTAGGTTTCTTGACACAAGTCTTGAAAAATTAAGTATTTAGACACTAGGTTGACATCATCACTTCTTATATACAACCCTAGCACACTCATAGTTCATTGGGATATATTGTGTGTCAAGTCTATTGGGATTATTCTTTATATACCACATAGTTTATTATCGATTCCTTTTCAAGTCTATTAAAAAATCTAATTATTTAAACGAACTGATGAATAGTCGAGCATTTATGACACATAAAAAAGCAACTGTACATCCACTCACACCTTGCGTCGATTGATTATACGCTATCTCCTCGAATTTCACCGACGCATATGTCTATCTACAACTGATCGGGAAGACCAAAGGCTTCTATTTTGGTCTATATAAACAACCATCAACTATACAAAATATTTATCTACTTCAACCTAAAAAAATTGATAAATATGATAAGATGTTGAGTATTCCACTCAGACCACGAAGGATGGTTCATTTCCATCATAGCCACGACATTCTCCTCCTTCAAAATGACCTAGACCATCTCTTCTACGGTCTGGGTTAGGACAGGGAGCACCTCCACCGTGAACTCCGGCATATTACTTGATTTTTATGGGCAATAGTGGAGATGCTGAATATACAGCCCGAGGAGTTCATCACCTGATACCACATGGTATCTATAAGCACAAAAAAGTCCACACACAAATAATAACAACCCACAATCACCCGTAACAACAAGAAACAAACGGTACAAGAAACAAACGTAAACTTAAAGCAATAAAGAAGATAGTTAACTTGACACAAGGAGAACACGTAATGTAGTAACTAAAGAGTATATTAAACTCTAAAATATCTACAAAATACACTAACAAGCACCAAGTTCGTACGGTGACCGCCAAGGGAATCAACTCTCCTCAAGATCTACCGTTTCCAAGAAAAAAAAAATATTGGTTTTTTCAAGCCCTAAACTACAAGGGCTAATCTAAGCCCTAACTAAGAACTACACTAAGGTGGTCTACTCTCAAGAGAGAGGATTTCAATATCTCATAATTTCATCATTAAACAACTAATAAGAGGTAGTATAGGAAAGAACCAAGGTAATATATTACAAAAGAAAAAAAAAGACCACTTTGCTCTTAATGAGAGGGGCTTCCATGGTGCGTAAATACACCATGTGCAATGTCCAAAATACACTTAATGAAGGGGCGACCAAGGTGTGTTGGACTTGAATAAAAGGTGCCTCTTCAATGCTCTCAAAATAGAGGATGGTTTATACTTCAAGGCTTGTGGTTCTCGGGTTAACAACAATGTAAGCATCCAAGCAAGCTTCCACACACGGGATTACTTTAAGCCATTCTCAAAATGGGCCTTCCTTGCATATCCTTGTGCTCTCGAGGTGATCAAGTCTTGATCCTTTACATGTTGGCCTCCAAAGATGTCATCAAAATCTAATGCGGCCATTTGACTTGTATCATCTTCCCCTTCTTGAAAAGGATTCGACCTCGAATCCATACCTTGCAAAATAAGAGAAAGCACAAACAAACACAACTTTCTCATGGCATGAGGGTTAGAGTTATCACAATAATAAATATCAGTATGCCAAGGCGAAACATACTTGAAATATAACCATGAATACATTGTGTTAGTCATGAAAAACTTAGAAAAAACATTACAAAGGGCATAGTTAAGACAAGTATCAAGAGATAAAGAAACTACAAAGGACTGAATGGTATCCTGAAGTCCCAAAGGTAAGGCTACTTGTAACTTAGGGACCACAAAGCACAATTGTTTCACTACCCCTTCAAGTGACCTCATCAAATGTGGTGCCTTTATTGGTCTTAAAGTCTACCAAACACACATAGCATAGTCGTTAGAACAAGTGGACCAACCAAAAAGTTTCCTACCTATACATAATATAAATCCAAAACTAGTATGGATATCATCATAGGCAAAAAGGTAGTATAGGAAAGAACCAAGTGTAAAGGTATACATGGGTGAAGATAAAGCATTTAAGCACATACACATTCTCTCCTTCAAGAAAATAGGCAACTTGGCATCCTCAAGTTGGTATTCATGCAATATAAGCACAAGTGTGTCAAGAAAAGATACAAAGTTAGAAACATTACCCCAAGGAGTCAATGACACCTTTGCCCTCGGGTTTTCAAGAAGGACTACAGATTTCTTACCCTTAAGAGTACTCTCATCTTTCAAAAAGAGATTTCTATCTTTAGGAGGAATGCTGTCACACCATAGTGGATTAGCATAACGACTATAGACTTCAAGGCAATCTATACCATTATTTTCTCCACTAGGTTCCTTAGGAGTGTGTATATCATCTTCAAACAAGACATTATACCTAAAGAGAGAATGATCTATCTCACAAGTAAATTTGGAACTAGCAAATTCCTCACTATCTAAAAGATCAATATCAAGTTTTAAAGAGGTTTCAAGCATAAGATTGTCCCAAGAATGGCTCTCGAGTTCACTCTCATTTTGTTGACCAACATTTTCAAGTATTTCACTCACTTGAGTTCTATTTATCACATCACACACATACTCAAGTGGTGGACAAGTTTCACAAATAAGTTGGTCAACACAATTTTCACACGATGATGTACTTTCATTCAACACAATAGCTTTAACACTAGGTAGACACAAGTCAATCTTACAAGAAGAGTCAACTTGGTCATCTATAGGATCAACTAGTGTATCCACTCGCACAACATGTACATCATCCATAAGTAGAAAATAATCAATATACTCACAAGTAGGTAGGCTATTACTCACACTCAATGACTTATTATCCACATGACCATCATTCACATGCACCAAAGTGTAAGAGTTAACTATTTTACCTTGACGTTCATGAGTATGTTCATCTTTACCTTGGTGTGAAAGTCCGTCACAAGCTTGGACAACAACTTCCTTTGGGAAGCTCTCATTGAAAGTTGTTTGGATAATTGGATTTTGAGGAAAGAGTTTGAGTATCAATTGGCGTATAATTTCAATGTGCTGTTGCATATCTTCAAGATCATCATTGATACGATCACACGTGGCCTTGAAATTATGGGCAGCCATGGTACCTAACAAAAAAACAACAAAGAAAAGAAAACAAACAAGATTAGTATTAAAAGTTCCTTACCAACACTCGATACACTTACCTTTGTGATTCTCACAATTGGAGCGACGAATATTGAAAGTTGCTTATACTCTGGTAGTCAATAAGATATCAATCCTACTTGGCAGCCGAAATGGATTCTTGTTTTGATTGACTCAAGAAACAAAACAAAATTCACTTATGAACTTGAAACAAAGAAGTTACTACGATTTACAAATGAGAAAAGCACATAAATAATGAATACACGAAAGAAACGTATTCAAAAACTAATTTACAACTTAGTGGGTATTTACTAGTTGCCAATTAG
>JAPEIP010000002.1:26675056-26715406 GCA_026120095.1 Capsicum chinense | reverse complement strand
TATACGAATTCATATATTCTAATGGATAATGAATCTGGTCTATCAATGATTATATGTATTTCTATAAAATTAATTGCACAATCGATATAGTATATAATTGACCGAGATCAATAACTATGCCTGACTTTCTACGTAATTGATGGATTCCATTATGTAGGTTCATGAAATATAAATAATTAAATAAATATAATTGTGTCAATTATAAATCATAGATTAAAAGTTTTGTCACTAATATACCATACTGCCAGACCTCTTGCATAGATTGTAAATATAATCGATGCCTTCTCATGCGTTGGGTAGATGCTAAACCATATAGATCCACACTCGATAAATTATAAGGTATATACGAGTTGGTGCAATGATCGAAAAAAATATTAGTACATAGTCGAAGATATAAATAATTAAATAAGTGAAAGTGATTTGAGGGCCATATGTTGTGTCCATTGTAAATAATAGACTTAAAGCCTTGTCAATAATATACCACATTAGTTTATTTCTCTTAGTAGCATATTTGCAAAAAAATAATAATTAATTAATAAAATAATAAATAATTAGATTTTATGCAATTAAAGGAGCTTGAACAAGTCATGTGATCGTATAAGAGTCCACGTAAATTGGAGAAGTTGATCAAAGATGTGTGCGGATGGGTAGTAAATGAAAAAATGAATTCCTCACAACATACTTGTGCTTTGGTAAACATTGCGCTAAGGATGTTGGTTGTTCAACCACAAGTCATGACATCACACATCTTTGATCACCACTTTCACTTTATGTGGACTCTCATACGATCACATGACTTGATTAGGCTTATTCAACTGCTTAAAATCCAATTATATATTATTTTATTAATTAAATAATCCTTTTCAAAATATGTGCTAGTCATGGTCTATGAATATGTATCCTCATCTAGTGTATTTATTAATGAAGTAGCCTGTAGTTTATGCTAGATTGAGTAAACTAGCATAGTCTAGCATAGATTGAGTACTAGCATAGTCCCTCTAGCATATAATGAAGTAGCATATTCATAGGTGGACTAGCATAGATTGAGTACTAGCATAGCATAGTCTATCCTCGACAGTCCCCCTCGAAACCGGCATCAAGTAATCCTCGATAGTTCACCTTCTGCAATTTACATGGACTCTCATACGATCATATGACTTTTTTAAGCTCATTTGATTGCCTTAAATTCAATTATTTATTATTTTATTAATAAATTATTTATTTTTTCCTAATATGCTACTAAGGACAATAAACCAATAGGTATATTATTGACAAGGCTTTGCGTTTATGATTTATACTAGACACAATCGATGGACCTCTATAAACCATGATAGTTACTGAATTGGTGACACAATGCAACATATAATAGTAAACTTGTTTGTCGTCATTGTAAATATATGATTTATTCAATCAATCGCGCGTTCAGTCTAAAAATTATAGAGAAAAACGTCTATAATATTTGCCAACGACCTCTATAAATTAGGACAATAGCTGAACTGGTAACACAATGCAATCAACTATTTAATCTAACAAGACAATGGAATAACTGAACATAATTTCATCAGTAAATTTCATCATTGACATACCAAATATATGTAATTCAATTATCCATAAAAAATCATTAAAAACAACAAATCATTAAGAAAATTGTTTGGTCCAAACCACCGAACTACATGTTATCATCATTGAGTTCCTTAAAAATGCCCATCACATCCACTTCATTTTCTTCATGTTTTTTCTCCTCTTCTTTTACTTCTTTCTTCTCATTTTCTTTCTTTTCTTCTAATTTCTTCTCTTCTTCAATATTTTCGTCCTCCTGTTCAACCACTCTTTTTTCATCAACTGTCTTCTCATTTTTCTCTTCTTCTTCTATTTTCTCTTCATTTTCTGCTTCTTCTTCTTCTTCTTCTTCTTCTTCTTCTTCTTCTTCTTCTTCTTGTTCTTCTTTCACATCTTATTCATCTGCTGTCTTCTCCTCTTTTATTTTTTCTTCTTTCTTCTCTTCTTTAGCTTTTTTATCTGATGCAGTAATGTCAGTCACTACAACTACAAGTTCTTTAAGGTTTACTTGATGCCGGTTACGAGGGGGACTGTCGAGGTGCACTGCATTGTTTTGAAAGGATTACAAAAATTATGCAAGAAAATTAAATTAGAAGAACATGAAATAAATTAGTTTACCTTCGTCTTGATGCTTTTTCTTATTTTTCTCAATTCTCCTCACTTCTCATCTCTAACAAAAGAAGAAATATCTAGAAAACTCTTCTCGAGCACAGCAACATGCTCACGCAGGTCATCATCATTAGAAACGCCGGGTGTAGTTTTGAGTCATCTTAAACCAGAATGATCACAAGCACGTGCTGGACTTGGAACATAATTGTGTCCACCCAAATTTTCATCTTCATCTGCGACTTCCACTGATGAAGTCAGGACAATTATACCTTTTAGCTGCGCCTTCAAGGCATTGATGGATTTATCCTTAACTTCGTTCATGTATGGCTTAAATAATTTCATGTATCTCTGCTCCATCTCATGAACAATAGGGGTAATGTACGGGTGCACAATTTATAAAAAATAAATATAAATTACACGACATTCACTAGTATAATAATATTATTATCATATTATAATAAGTATAAGTTTACCTTTGTACTTAAAAGGATCGCCTTCCATTATGTTGTCATAATTCAACGTGTGTTATCTAAGAAGATGGAAAATGGGAAAAGGAGAATCCAACGACTTACTGATGTACCTTCCAAGATGAGGAAAGGCCTCATAGATCCAAACCTGCAATCAATAAAAGCATAAGTAAATCTACAGGGTCTATGTATTATTACATAAATAGGTAAGAGTCTATAATAAATCAATAAGATGGTAGATTATAAGTACTAGAAACATTCAGGGAAAGCCATATAACGCATATGATGCATTATTCCTCTTTACAAATGCTTCTTTCTGCTTGGTCAAATCAATATTCTTTTTTAAATAGATCAATGTCAGCCCAAACGACTCTTTTCCCCATGGATACCCCCTGAAGAAATCTAAATCAGCCGCTATCTTGATGTGGTCTGAATCCGCCTTCTTTGATGGGACCTTTGCCAGTAGTATCAAGTACACAGACCAAACCAAAATGCACTTTAACTTTTTTTATTAGTCAACCTATTACCTTTTATCAGGCTAACCAACCTTGAGGTAGTAATGCTTTTGTTCTTCATCACCTTAAAATGAAAGCTTTCACTATTTTGGAGGACTTTGTTCATTTTTGATTCACGGGGATATGCTGAGCACTTCAACCCTCTAATTAGAGCAAATTTCTTTAAGCTAAAACAAAATGGCTTACCGTTTACACAGAACCAAATTTCATGCAGTTTTTTTAAAATTATTTTTGATACATCGCAGCAACACATAATGGACCATCTGTCCATTAAACTTAAAATGTTTTGGCATATGCCTCAAATGTCCGAAACAAGTTTTTTTAAAATTAGCATACAACTTTTGATCATTAAGAATCCTTCTAAACTCTCGATAGACTGCCATTCTTGATCTTACAAAAATCTTTGTAGGAAAAAAACCTAGCTCATCCATTGTAACGACCTGAGACTACTCTCTAATCATTACACGGTGCTTATGACCCCAAAGGACCACAAGCTAACCCATGAATGATATCTGCTGTGAGCACTGAATAATAATATTGTAATTAATGCAAAAAATGGGTTGAAATTCCATTAGGTTCAAAATATCTAAAATACTGATAAATAACAACATCTAATAAAAACTGAACACTGTCTGAAAACTAGTTTGAAAAACCTCTAACCGAATCTATCTAAAAGTGGAGTTGATGGGACAATCCCCTAATTAACTCTATTTACTAAACTAATATATCTGCTAAAAATATGAGATAGTATAATATCCTCGAATGATGAGGACTCACTGCTAAATCTACTGCTGCTGGCTGAACCTGAATCTACTATGCATGATCGAGAACCTAAGTGTCTGAACCTATGATATAAAACATCATAGCACAGAAAAGTATGCGTCAGTACATGGGAATGTACTGTTATGCTAGATGAGGTAAGGCTGAATGGAAGGGTTCATATGCATGAGGATATAATTGACTGAATGAGAATAACGGAACATGAGAGTACGTGGAGAATTAGAGAATACTATAAATACTGAGAATTCCATCTTTGCATATATATATATATATAAACTGTAATTGAGCTTTTCTTATGGTATGTGTTGAATTATGATAATTAATTAACTGATATTGATTAACTGTATCTGATATCCTGATTCTGTAAAACTGAGTTGAGCTCTAAACTGAAGACTGGAACTGTGGGAGGTAATCATCTAACCGATATGCCCCAAATCTGAACTAATAGGGGTCCAACCTATAACCCCAGTTAGAAGGGTGATAATACCATGCCACGAGTACTAATACTAAAAAATCAAGATGCCAAGCCTAACTGACGGGTGACACCTGGGCGGAGCTAAGCCTAATCTGACGGGTGACCCTTGGGAGGTAGTCAAGCCTAGTCTGATGGGTGACTCCTCATCCTGCACTGGCTGCACAATTCTGGAGTACAAGGATTACTACTAACGACTCTGCCTATCTGATAGGGAAGCCATCATCCCTGCTCTTGCTCGGTGCTAAATCCTACTCCCAACTGAAAGACACTGAACTGAGTAAACTGGACTGGACTGAGTTTATTAGGTTTTTCTAAGTTCTGTAATTGACTGAGTTCTACTGAGTTCTGTAACGGACTAAGAGTACTGATCATGACATGACTGATACTATTCTGTAACTGTTACTAGCTCTAGGTAAACAACTAAATTGTCGGGTATTAAATAACCCCAGGACTCGATAGCATGAAAAGTAAAGCAAAGCATAATCTTGAATAATATAACAATGTTCACTTGGTTATAATTCATTCATAGAGACATTTCATCAAACACTTGTAATCCATTAACTTGTACATGAATGACATCACATAATAACATGTCATGCCTTCACTAGTCAATTCACATAAGCATTTTATCAAACACTTGTAGGGCATAAGATTGTACATAATTAAGATCTCATAATAATATCTCATGATTCCTCTATCGACTTCACATAGGTATTTTAGCAAATACTTGGGGAGCATGAGTATTTCACATGATAATGGTCATCACATAAACATCATGAATACAATACTTAATTGCAAATTCAAGGGTTTAAATATAATTCAT
The DNA here is from genome assembly GCA_026120095.1 of Capsicum chinense. NCBI lineage: Eukaryota > Viridiplantae > Streptophyta > Magnoliopsida > Solanales > Solanaceae > Capsicum > Capsicum chinense. The sequence continues at coordinate 26,710,177 of JAPEIP010000002.1, read as the reverse complement.
ATAATTCCCCCTGAATACTATTCTATTTTTCATGAATCTTATCATAATCATGGATTAAAAACCAAATCAACATCATAGATGCATTAATTATTTTATAAATTTAAGAGTCTATCAAGATAATCACATATTTGTTATACATACTATTTAATTTCATGAAACTTGCATTTAAATCATGGATTGGAACACAACTAATATTATAAACACGAATTCAATCTAATTTAAACATGGAAATCATAAATACATCATCTTTGTACTTTAAAAAAGGATTCTTGACTTCATAGGTGAAAGGGACCCATGAATGAACATCTATCATACCTTAATTTGTGAGATTCCTGAAGGATTTCTTGAGCTTGACCTTGATTTCTTGAACTAGGGTTTTGCCCTTTGAGAGAGAATGACTTGCTTCTTGAGAAAATAGTAAATAAATGAGCAATTAGTGCTCTTTTAGGGTTTGATTGCGTGTTTAGGCTGACTGGGGGTGAGAGAAAAATACCTTAGTGCCCTCAAAATTAAAACTCAAAACTAACTGAAAATCTTGATTTTGTAAGCTGGCGCGACGCGGTACTATCGCGCCATGTCATTGGAAACTGACGATTGGGAACTGCTCCATCGCGGTGCCTCACTGTTTGCAACTTTTCCATTTGGCGCGACGTGCCATGATCGCATTGTCTCATTGTAAAATGACAAATTCCATTTGGACTAGCTCCGCGATGCGCTAAAGTACCAAGTGGTACACTGTCTTACTAATATGGCTCTATCACCCGGGTGTCAGATTTGGACAAATTTGGTATCGATGGAAAGATTATTCAGTTTCCCACGTGATGAAAAGTAAAAATATTGAAAATTCCACATGTATAATAGTGTATTCATCTTTAAAGTAAGTCTTTAACATTTTAGGGATGAATTTTAAGCTAAGAAAAGGCACAGGGTGTTACATCCATCCAAGTTGTTAGGCCGTACAATTCAATAGAGATATATCTCACACAAATTTACAAGGATAGAGGATCCTCCTCCTCCCTATATCTATTATCTCTCCTATCCTCATCTTACTGCTATAACTTTCACTTTGTTCTTCGCTTTCCCCTTCACTTTTCCCTTCACTATCCTCAATATTGCCACTCTCATGTGCACTACTTTCGTCATATTCGGAAATATCGCAAGGATTTTTGATTCAGTTTCCAACTCGGATTCATCAACTACAACTTTTTTTCTTTTTGAAGTTTTGAAAACTTGTTCAGCTTTTCACTTCCTACTGCTAGAAGCAGTGGAAGTAGGCCTTTTAACTGCTCTATGAACTCTCAACATTTATGATCTATAACCAAAAAATGAATCTGTAGTAATTGATTTATTGACTACTGGTCTATTAATAAAAACATAAAAATGCATCAAAAATAAATCTGTAGTGGTTGGTCTATCGACCACTGGTCTATTAAGAAAAATGGGAAAACGCCTCGGATCAAACATGCAAATCAAGTTCCAACTTCTCCAGATAATGGCAATGCAATTCACAACAACAAGAACACCATTAAAATGGGTCTAATTCAGTACAACAAATTCAAAATCAATATGTAATATAAATACAAAAATTTTCTAGTCATTATCCAAAGTAAAACACGATTAAACATACATGCGGAATTGACAATGTTATCTAAAAAAGCACAAATTTTGACTAATTCAATGATGAACAATACAATTTTCATCAGAATCGAAGAACCCCAACACAAAGAGAAAATAAAAAAAATATGCTAATGTGGATCTAAACTGATCGGGGAAGAAGATTAAACTTACCTGAGCAAGAGAAATTGAAAAATTTTGACTTGGGAAACAAGAGTCGACCAATACTTTTTTAAAAAGAATATGAAGAAAAATCTGGAGAAGAAGAGAAGTTAAGGAGTGAGAAAAGTTTTTGAATTTATTAAATGATTTTAATAAATGTTTAAAAAATTAATAAATATAAAAAGGGACCGTATTATATTTTTTTATAAATGTATTCTCCAAATTAAACTTTCAAAGAGAGCTGTTGAAAATTCTCAATAGACATTTGCATTTGTTGCGACAGATGACTGAGCTGTTGGAAATTTTCAAATAGATATCTGATTTAATCATCAAATAGACATTTACATCTGTTGCGATAGATGACTGAGCTGTTGAAAATTTTCAAACAGATATTGATATCTGTTGCAATAGATGACATATCTGTTTGAATTTATTTTAATTTTAAAATAATCTTCTATTCAAAAAAAGAAGGATAAAATACTACTAAGGTGGTAAAAAATATTTCTTGGATAACTCAAAAATCCTCTCTTTGAGTAGTCTTATCTTTTCTTTTCAATGTCACCCGTCTTTCTCAAGCCTCTCAATTTATTAATGAATATTAATGAATATTTTAATCCATGTCTGGAATTATCCCTCCTTCAACCCTAAATTTATTCAGCTCTTTTCTTTTTCTTTCTCTCCTCTTTAAGGTTATCATATCCGTCTCCTTTTTTCTCTCTTCTTTATCATAAGGATCCTTTCTGATCTCAATAGATCTTTATCCTTTTTAGACTGAAATTGCTATTTTGATTCCCTTGCTTTTGACATTGCAGGTATGGTTCACTATTGCTATTTCAGTCTCGTCTTCTTCTTTGTAGGTTGTTTAAATTAGTTATTTACAACTGTTTTTTAATTTAATTACCCTTTACCCATATCATATTTATTTTAAAAATTTGAAGAAAAGGTTACTTTTAAGTCTTGAATGAACGAACCATTGTTATTATTAGAATATGCAAAAAAAGTCATCTATTTAGAGAAGTTTAAAAGCCTTGTTGGCAGTATCATTTTTTTGGTATGTATTTTGTTTGTTTCTTTGTTGTTGATGCTGTTATTGATGTTGTTGGTGGGGTTGTTGTTGTTGGAACTTATGCTGTGTTGTTGTTGATAGTGTTGGAACAAATAATGTTATTACTTTGTTGTTGATGTTGCAACAGATGAAGCAACTGTTGGAATAAATCAAACCACTAGCAAGGATGGTTTGATGTATTCCAATAGTTTATACATCTGTTGTAACAGACTCCACATCTGTTGCAACAGCCTCTACATCTGTTACAACAGATTTACAATCTGTTGTACAGATGGGAAACTACTGCAATAGATATGGAGCCTGTTGCAATAGATGGGCAACCTATTGCAACAGATGGATAATGTTCTTTCTGTTCTTCTCTTGTTTGACATCAATTTTTTTCTCTTGTTTGTAGATATAAGGAAATGAATATTGATCAACTTTTTCTCGATCAACATAAGAGGTTATAGTAAAGATGGGTTTAGAGAAATAAGCTTCTTGCAGATGGAACCACTTTAAATGCAGGAGGTATGTATTACTGATATTGTTATCGTGAAAACACATATAGAGTACACTGATTTTGTGAGTGCTATTTTTTACCAACTAGGCATTGATCATTCAAACAAAATATCTGCAATTTTTACAGTTGAGTTTTATAGGTCTGAACTGATAAGGCTGAGGGACTATGAATATGGTTCTGATACCTTGTTAAGATTTAATGATGGTTATTGCTCATGTCTATGTGTCAAGCTTTGTGAAGTGATCATGTTTTGGTGGCATTATAAAAAGATTCGATAGCGATTGGACTAACTTTTAGGGTGCATTAGACTCTAAGAGGGCCTTCGAAGCCTACCACTGCTTCAACCAAGAATGGAAAGCAATAAATTTATTGCCCTAGCCTAAATTTATATGGTTGAGTTGCTCAGGGTGATGATTATATGACAGAAGGATCCGTAGGAGAATACTTGCAATGGAAAGGAGGAGCTAATGAAATCCTATTTCATCTAAGAGATAATTGAAGAGGAAAACATAGGGTAGTAAGGAACTTCTAGAGAATCTGGCCGATGAATCTGGATAAGAACACGAGAAATTTGAATCAAGTGCAAATATGAAAGTGTATCCAGTGTTGAAAATCCGTCTGTTGTCACTCTCAAAGGAAATTAGTACAGCTGGGCACTTTGTTGGGGAGCTGCAACTAGGTAGCATGGTCGAAATAATCACCTATATAGAAAATAACAGAACACCAAAAAAGAAACTTTGCGGGAACCGAGGGTTGAAATAATGTACCGTAAGTAAAGAAAACGTAGCCCAAGAACAACTGCATTTAAAATAAGAAATCTAAGCGAAGACAGCAATTTCTGAATTTTAAATTGCACCCCATGCCTTCTTATTTGTGGTTCCAATTAGGTCCACTACTATTGACCTGATAGGAACCACAAACAAGATTGAAAGATAGCTTGATTATCATTACTTCCTTAGCAATATGGATATAATTGATTGTGTTTTCTTGCCTTAACATGTTTTTAACATATCTTGTGAAAGATCAGATGCTTGCTGTAGTATGTGAATCCCGATAATTTTCAAGTTTTCCTCCAGCTTGCTGATTTAGGATTCAAGTTTGTCATTTCTGTCTTTGAGGTTAGGATAGAGTTCTTTGTCTTTTGTGATCTTGTCAATGAGGGAGGAACACTTTCTTAAAAGATGTGGCACTGTAAATGGCCTTCAGAAGGTTTCCATAACACTTTCTTTGGAAGGATTAAATGATACATGGAGGGTCACTATGTTTGTTTTAGGTCAATGACTTGATGCACACTCAAGCAGTGGTCCCAGCAATTGAACAACTCACTTTCTCGAGCGATGTTCAATACATCTTGTAACCAACCTTCAAAGGATAGCCTGTCAAATCTGTTGAAGGTTGGTTAAACAAGCTGCATTGAACAATTCTCGAGAAAATTAGTTGTTCAACTATTGGGACCACTTCTTGAGTGTGCATCAAGACGTTGACCTAAAACAAACATAGCGACCCTTCATATATCATATAAGCCTTCCGAAGAAAGTATCGTGGAAGCCTTTTAAAGTCCTTTTATAATGCTACAGCTTTGAAGAAAGTGTTCCTCCCTCATTGATGAGCTCAAAAAAGACCAAGAAATCTATCCTCACCTCAAATATGCAACGACAAACTTGAATCCTGAATCATCAAGCTGGAGGCAAGCTTGAAAATTATCAAGATTCACATACTACAACAATCATCTTCTCTTCTCCAAGATATGTTGAAAGTATGCTAAGGCAAGAAAACACAATCAATTATAGCCATATTGCTAAGGAATTAACGATACTCAATCTATCTTTCAGTCTTGTTTGTGGATCCTATCAGGTCAATAGCAGTGTACCTAATCAGAACCACAAATAAGAAGGCATGGGATGCAATTTAAAATTCAGAAATTACCGCCTTACTTAGATTACTTATTTTAAATGCAACTATTCTTGGGCCATGTTTTTTTTACCTACGGTACATCATTTCAACCCTTGGTGCCCGCAAAGCTATTTTTTTGATGTTCTGCTATTTTCTATGTAGGTGATCATTTCGATCACGCTACCTAGTCGTAGCTCCCCAGAAAAGTGCCCAGTAGCACTAATTTTCTTTGAGAGAAACAACAGACAAATATTTAGTACTGGATACACTTTCATATTTGCATTTGATTCAGATTTTTCGTGTTCTAATTCTGCTTCATCGGCCAGATTCACTAGAAGTTTCTTGCAACCTTATGTTTTCCTCTTCAATTAGCTCTTAGATGATATAGTATTTCATCAACTCTCTTTTCCCTCGCAATTATTCTCTTATGGCTCCTTCTGGGGTATAATCATCTTCTCAAATAACCCTTCTGTATAAATTTGGGCAAGGAGAATTTCTATTGGTATTCCATTTTTGTTTGATGCAGTGCGATGCTTCGAAGTCCTTCTCAGAGTTCAATGCACACTTAAAGTTAAGTCCAATCACTATTGGATCTTTACAATGACACCAAATATTGATCCCTTTTCAAAACTTGACACGCATAAACATGAGCAATAATTGTCATTAATTCGTAATAGGGTATCGACACCATCTTTATGGGCCCCTCGACCTCATCAATTCAAACCTGTCAAACTAAAATTGTACAATGCAGGATCTTATTTGAATGATCAATGCCTAATCGATTAAAAATTGCATTCACAAAATCATTATACTTTATCGGTGTTGTCCCAATGACCTTATCAGTAATACATTACTCTCACACATGAAAGTGGATCTAACCATCTGCATGCACCTTATTATTCCTAGCCCATCTATGGCTTAATTTGAATGAACAGATGACTAGCCTGTTGCAACAGATGACACATCTATAAAATTATTAAAAAATTATAGACATCTGTTACGACAGATGATCAATCTGTTGTAACATATGATTTATCTATTGGAAAAATCAAATAAATATATCCATTTATTGCAATAGATTATCAATATGGTGTAAATTATCAAAAAGATATAATATATTTTGCAACAGATTACCCATCTGTAAGATTTATTTTAAAGCAGTTGTCTTTTCTTTCCGAAATACAGTAAAAGATAAAATGTTGTATTTAGATCAAATTTTTAATTTACATATTCGAAAAGTCACCAGTTTTATTTAATTAAGGGATGTATTTATACATAACTCCACTTCTAGATATGGCTGATCCGGATTTGGACAAGGTGATTTTGCGCGACTCCTTGCGGAAACTTAAAAGAAGATTCATGAACTCTGGTGGGAGTTGGGCGACATAAGAGCAAGGCTGAGGAGGGCCCTGCTGCTGCCGAATGACGATGTACTGGTTGACAATAATGATGATGATAATAATAATAATAATAATAATAATAATAGTAGTAATAATAATAATAATAATAATAATAATAATAATAATAATAATAATAGTAATAATAATAATTAGGTTATGTTTTTTCTTTTAGTGTATGTATTTTCTTTTATTATATCGGATCTACCCAAGGGTATGCTTTTTAATTGTATATATTTGCATATAATGGATTCAAAAAACTATGTTTAGTCGATTTTGGATTTATAATTCTTATTTAATATTTAATTTTCATTTGATCTATTCCTTATTCACAGCATGTCGACGGTTGGAGGTAGAGATTGAGAATTTGTGGCAACGGATGAACCATATGTTGGAACAAATGGTTAATCTGTTGCGACAGATGGATCATATATTGCAATAGATGGTTATTAATAAAAAAAGGGTTATTATTATTGAGGGTGAAAACTCATGACTTTTCTATTATTTAATATCAAAAACGGTTCGTAAATAAATAATAAGGAAATAAATGATAAACACAATTTATTACCATAAAAGAACGGTTATTTAATTTTAATAACTAATTGTGACTTTTCACCATTTTTATTTTTAAATCTATTTTTTAATTATTTATTTATTATATAATAAAAAAATCACAACATTGGATTAACTAAGGTAGTTCAGGTATATGATGATTGTTAAAAAAATGTGAACAGTCATGACTTTTTGTAAAAACTCATCATCCTGATTTAATTAAGTCATTTCTTTTCGCAGAAAACAATAAGAAAATAAATGATAAACACAATTTATAATTGTAAAAAAATGGTTATTTAATTTGAATAATTGATGTTAATATAAAATAGGCAACAAGTAGTGACTTTTCGCAATTTTGTTTTTAAAATTTATATAATAAAAAAGTCATCAAATTTGGATTAATGATACGATGATTATTAAAAAAGATAGGTTATATATTGTAACAGATAGATTATCTGATGCAATAAGTTATAGATTTGTTGCAACAGATGGTATATATGTTGTCGCAGATGGGTTATCTGATGCAACAAATGGTATATCTGTTGTCGCAGATGGGTTATCTGATGCAACAGATATAGAATCTGTTGCCACAACTTAATAAAAATAGTTACTGAAAAGAACTAATTAATAATAATAAACTGAAAAGTCATGACTTATCACAATAATCAAAAAGTCAGTCAACAACTTCATTTAATTAAGTCATAACTTTTCAAAGTAAACAAAAAGTCACCTATGAAGTAATGACTAAGTGGAAAGAATGTACGAAATAAAATTTCACCTAAAAAATTAATCAAGTAGCATCAATAGCGGTAAAAACAACAACAATGGTTGATAAGAAGAATATGAAGATGATAATGAAGCAGAAGATGATGAATAAAGCAGCAACAACAATGAACAACAAAAATCGCGAAGAGAGAGAAAATAATAACAAACGAGAAGAGAGAGAAACATGCCTTTTTCCCTCCGTTTCCCGTTATATTAACTAACATTTGAATCAAAGTGTAAATTTAAAAACTTGTGGGTTATTTTCAAAATTTTCCAACTTTATTAATCCATAATAGAGTAATTGTCACCTCCACTAATTTACTAAGACTTGAGAACACCTTATTTTCAAACTCTTTTGTCACTTTTAGCTCGAAGCCCCATGTTTATTGATCATTAAGATGACTTAATGGTACCATAATTGACAAACGTTTTTCGTTATTTATAGTTAGAAGACTAGTAAATAATATTACTTCTTCCGGTCATCTCCTTTTCTTTTCCAAAATTGATTAGTTAATTAGGTATAACAGGGCTCGTATATTTATTAAGTAAAACTTCCAATTATGATATTAATTCAGTAATGAATGAATTGTCATATCATAATAAATTATAAATTATTTTATTAAAAATTTACAACTGTACTTCTCTATTTAATTTTGAAATCTACCATTACATCTTATTTAACTTCCCATGTTAAAATTACGGACACCAATCAATTAAAATAAATTCTCTAAGAAATCTAACACATTAATTAATTTAATCCTGTAGTTATAATACTCAATTTATTTCACATGACGGATATAAAAACCACCTGCAAAATTTTCACGTGAAAACTTATAAGCAACCATAAAAGGGTGTCCTCTATCTCAAGTCTGAGACATGGTTCTATCAACTAATTATTATTTCACTAAGTAATTTGTCATCATCCAACCTATTAGAAATATATTGACTCATAAAAGAGTCGTCCCTTTTAATAGATTAAAACAATAAATCAAATTACATAGATCATAATAATTATATCAAGATTAAGAGTATAAGTACATGCAAATGTAATAGGCTAGAGAAGTTGTTTATTAATATTCAGAACATACACAAACATCTCTAATTGGTATGTTCAATACCTACGAAATGTGCTTGCACAAGAAGTTGGAATATTACCGCTACCATAATTAAGATCAAATAATATTTTAATCTTGTGCTACAATCATCAAGATGTTTGTCCTACCCCATTTTTGATTGTGAACATTGATTTATTACTTATAAGAACCGATAACTTTAATCTGCCGTGCATAAGTGAAAATACTCCATAAATAAAATTGTCTACTATATAAGTAAAAGACACACATGTTAACACAATGAAATATTTAAATAAAAATTTTATTAAATAAAATAAAATATAATAAATTATCTTTACGTGGGATGAATATATAATACTATAACACTAATCACATGATTAATAATACATCCTAACATCATCGAGATATAAAGATAAATTTGAAAAAGTGAGAATTAGACTGAATATATCATACGAGAGAGGAGTGATGATTAATTAGAAATTCTCATGCTCAAAATAAAGATAACAAAATTAAGAATGCTTAAACGGATGTGTTGGCATATTAGAAGAGATAACATTAAGAATGAAGATATACAAGATAATGTGAAAATAGCTTCGTGATGGACAATATGTGAGAAGTGATATTGAAATGGTCTAGACATGTGAAGAGGAGGAGCACACAAACCCCAGTGAAGAGTGTGAGAAATTGACGGTGGTAGGTCTGAAGAAAGATAGAGTTAAACCAAGGAAGAATTAGGGAGAGATAATTAGATAAGACATTCACAACTCCAGTTTACTGAGAATATGATTCTAAATAGAAAAAAATATGAAAAAACAGAAATAGAAAGAGCAAAAATCCCAGCTCTGGCATAGCTAGTGGCATAGGAGACGACTCGACATCAGCGGCTTCGTGCCGCACTGGAATCCAAGCAAGGAAAATCGCCAATCGATTTGCCGATCCAACTACGGACTAAACATCACGCCCACAAGCTCGACCGAACCGAGCCGCCCAGGCCGCAAGCGACAAAGAGGCGGATTCTCAGACTAAAGAAACAATGCCTACCATTGCTGAAGTCCAGCAGGAGCAACCTCAAGCTGGTGGCCCATCCCAAGAAGCTGTTGCTGAGCCCTTAGAGACTAGAGCCAATCCTGGAAGGGCGAACCAAGAGCATAAGTTATCCCTAGTAGTATACTACAATATCTCTATATCTCTTAGAAAATGAGTCTGCCTCTGATTTCTCTCATTGTATTTTTCAATATTAGATTTCTTGAATCCCTCACATTACCAACTTCCCCTAAAAAATCACACTTTTTACTCAATAACTATTGCTACTTACCAATATACATGCCAAATGATAACGCTACCACTAGTCTCCGACTCCTCAATTAACTATGTTTTTTTTTATTGGATAACTATGGTGTTCGGAACAACTAGCACACACCTCAACTAATTTCAGAAGATATCTGCCACCTCTCTCTAGCAATCGGTACCAGGTAACTTTATGCACCAAGGCTAGAGTAAATGGGAAGAAACCATGCCGAGTGTTTTTTTTTTGTCTCCATTGAGATTTGAACCTGAGACAATAAGGTTCTCACCCACTTTATTGACCACTAGGCCACACCCTTGAATATAATTAACTACATTCTTATCAAGATTAACCATAAGTCTCCCGAATGTACTCCACATAAGGTAACCAAAAACACAAATAAAACCCAAAATGCCTTCCATCACTATAGAATTGTCCACTGAATAGAAAATACTGCTAACACTACCCTCCACCTCCTCAATAAACTACATTTTTTTTTTCAAAAGGTTAGTTGGAGGAAGGTAGTTTCTAAAAACATTAGTCTACTAAGATGGATTTTCATTCTAGGGAGGTTCAACAGCAAAGCAGTTGAGAGTTCCCAAGCTCAATACTTGGCTTCAAGAACAGAACATTTATCCTTTTGGTACAGTTTTTCTTAAGAGATAATGGTCATAAGCACGACTCAACTATCTTTTTTTTTTTTTGGCAAGTTTCATACCCCAACTATCAATTGTTTCCTTTTTTCTAACGACACTATCGCCATCTATGTATTAAATTGAACCTCAACTATTAGTTGTTCAGTTTTCCCTTTTCAACCTAAACGAAGGTGATAGTTCAAGTAGAAAAATGAAACAAACTGATAGTTGAGGTATATTTTAATAAATAGATGATGATAGTTCTAGTAGAAAAAAAGAGAACAACTAATAGTTAGAATGTGAAACTCGTGTAAAAACTACAGTTCAAATGTGTTTTTAAAATCTTTTCTCAAAAATAGATTATACTTAGAATAGTACTTCGATACATTTTTGTTACTTTGCGTTACATTGCTCATAGTGATAATGAAAAAAAAAAAAGAAAACATTTTCATGGAGACTAACTACAATATCTCCGAATGCACTATACATATGCTAGCCAGCTGAAAACAGAAACAAAACCAAAAAAGTCCTTGCATTATTGTGGAATGAAGGGAAAGTTAAAGGAAGAAACCTCGAATGGCTTGTTGAGTGAAGTGAGAGACTCGTGCTCTGTATAATTCATAGTAGGAGGATGTTCGCCACTGATTCATAGTTATAATAATCCATTAATATTCGCTTCAAGATCGATACAAATTATCGGGAATTTTTTTTTCTGAAATTCAAAAGGTAGGGATTTTTTCTCGGGAAAACGTAACCAAGCAGGGAAGTTTCGAGAAGAGACCACTGAAGAGGTGTTTGGATACCTTATATTTTGATCAAAATAGCTTTTAAGCTAATTTTTAATTTTTTTAAGTGTGTCAAATTTTAAAATTGCTTAAAAAAAGTCAAAATTTACTTTTTATAAGCCAAAAATTAAAAGCTTCAATTCCTAACTTACTTTTTTTGGCTTATAAGCTATTGTATTTTGATCAATTAAAAGACATTTTTGTCCCTCAAAATTCTTTCTTATTTCAAAATTACCCTTGTTTAGCTATATTAGTACTTTTTTTGTATGAAACTTCTAATTTATGAAAAATGTTATAAATATATTACCATATACAGTGAATGTCTATTTATGAAAAAGTTAGAAACTTCAAGGTTATTTTTCCCTATAAATAAAGGGGTTTCTTCATTGTAATTCACCCCATCAAGAAACTTCTCAAGAAAAATAATAATCACTCTTTCTCTCTTCTCTATTCTTCTTCTTTACTTTATATTTCGTAACATGTTATCAGCACGAGTCTCTAATTATTTATTTAAGTTTTTTTTTGAGTTTTAGCCGCAATAGTGAGTGCATCTGTGAGATTACCAAAGGGCCGACTTTGGGCTAAAAGTGACAAAAGAGTTTGAAAATGAGGTGTAGGTGACTCAAGTCTTAATAATTGAGTGGAGGTGATAATTACTTCATTATGGATTAAGAAAGTTGGGTAACTTTGAGAATAATCCACAAGTTTTTAAATTTATACATTGATCCAAATATTTACCTAATATAACAGGAAATAGAGAAAAAAGGCGCATTTCTCTCTCTTCTCATCTATTGTTGTTTTCTCTCTCTTAGCAATTTTTGTTGTTCATTGTTGCTGCTGCTTTATTCATTATCTTCTGCTTCATTATCATCATCGTCTACTTTATTATCATCTTCATCTCCTTCTTGTTGACCATTGTTATTGTTGTTGTTACCGCTACTGCTGCTATTTGACCAATTTCTTAGGTCAAATTTTATTTTGTACATCACTTTCCACTTTGGCATTACTTCATAGGAGACTTTGGTAAGTCAAATTATGATTTTTAGTTGAATTTATCATCTGGGTAATTGCTATTCTACTATTTTTTCATTAATAGATAGCACGCGAACATGAATACAACATAAGAGCCATCTGTTTAAACAGATCAATCATCTGTTGCGGCAGATGATCCATCTGTTACAACGGAAGAATCATATGTTGGATTCATGTTTATGGTTCTATAGTGCCGTAACATAAATCAAACAGATGGGTCATCTGTTGCAATATATGACCCATTTGTTGCAACAGATTAGTTATCTGTTACAACATGATAAATATCTGTTGCAATATATTTGTAACCTATTGCAACAAAACCTAGACTCGATTCCAACAGATGTATTGTCTGTTGCAACAGGGTAAATATCTGTTGCAACAGATCAATAACCTATTACAATAGAACCTGAACTCGATTCCAACAGACGCGTCATCTGTTACAACAGGTAAGTCATCTGTCACAACAGGTTAATTATCTGTTGCAACATGTCACTCATCTATTAGAATCAACTTCAAAGGTTCCTTAGTACAGTAACATCTATTCCAACAGAAACTTCATCTATTGTAACAAATATATAGTCTGTTACAACATATGATTCACCTGTTACAACAGATGACTCGTTTGTTGAAATTAACTTCAGGAGCATAACATGAATCTCAAAAGGTAAGTAATCTATTGCGACTGATCACTTGCCTGTTGCAACGTATTTTTCACCTGTTGCAATAGATTACACATCTGTTGGGATTCATGTTATGACACTATGAAATCACTATTAACTTTTTTGAACAAATGACTTTATTTAGGTGACACTAATGGAGGGATCAATAACAATAGAGGTGGATTGTCATGGTCAATGGATTGGGAAGAACAATCGATATGTATGGCATTGGAATGAGGGTGAAATGCTAGAGATGATAGCTATGACAACCCAAAGTGATGTTTTGTATGATGATTTTATAAACTTAATCATCAGCTATTGTGGACTGAATTGTCAATAAAAAGAACTCGTCATTATCTACATGCACAACTCTTTCAAAAATCAGAGGGTACTACCTTTCAAGATAACCGATTAGGTTCGGTTGCATACTTATCTTAATGATTCATCCAGGCCGGTGTTGAGGGTGCACGTGGTTGAAAAGATGAGAGAGAATGAGAACCAGAATGTAGAAGAAAAACAACAACAAGACATCTTTGATGATAGGTTGGATGATCTAGACATGAATATTCTAGACGATGATCAAACACCTACGCCCATTGATGCGACCAATACGGTGGGCAGTTCTTCTTGGTCGACACAGTCTAGCAATCATCAAGACGACGAGACCAGTTTTTTTAAGGGAATGTCATTCAAGGACAAGAAAGAACTATCTACTACTTTGTTTATTTCTTGCTTGAAAAAGATTTTAGAATAATGAAGGTGATTAATTCGAGCATAGTCTTTTGCTACAAATGTGATAATTCAAACTGCAAGTGGTGGTTGGGAGCGGTGAAGTACTTAAGTTCTAACAGATTCGTCATTCATAAATATGAAAAGTATCACACATGTGGTTCGGAGCACATCTCAGGCCAAAATCCTCACGCCACGATAAAGGTCCTCGATGAATATTTCAAGAATAGATTTCACGATGGCAAAGGCCCTTCTACAAGGGTTATGGCCAATCAACTCCTTATGGAATTGGGTGTCCTGGTTAGTTATTGAAAGATATATACGGCCATAGGGATTGCCAAGGACTTGGTTAGGGGGACACACGAGCATGGGTATACAGTCCTCGGTGCCTACCATTGCATGCTTGAGTCCACAAATTTTGAAAGTAATAAGGCATTGCATGTTGATAAAAATGGAAGGTTCAAGTAATTTTTTTGTATCCTATGGTGCTTAGATTCAAGGTTTTCGACATTTGAGAAATAGAATAGCCATCGACGGTACCTTCTTGAGGAATAGGTATAATGGAGTTCTGCTAGTGGCGGTGGCACATGATGCGGAGAATCACATATTTCCTGTCACTTTTTGTGTAGCGGACAAGGAAAGTGATGCCTCTTATGGATATTTTTTTGAACAGCTACGAAGCTGCGTTGAAGATACCAAAGAGTTATGTTTTGTTTCGGATAAGCATCTAAGTATTCCAAATATGGGTTCAATTTTCATCACTTCATCTTAACTTTGGTTGTTGCATTAGGAAACTTGGAGAGAACATTCGAACCAACTTTCACAATGAAAGAGTCATAAACCCTTTTTTATAGAGCAGCTAAAGCATATAGTAGAGAGGAGTTTTTAGATTATTTCAATTGTAATGACCCGAAATCACCCCTCAGGATGCTATACAATGCCTAGGGTCACAAGTGACCCCAAGCTAACCCTTCAATTGGTAAACACATAAATAACTAAATAAAATGCATAAATCCAGAGGAATAAAGCGGAAGATAACTCTATTATGAATTTTCTCAATACAAAACTGAAGTCACAAGGTTACAACTCTACTTTTACATCAAAGTGAAACTCAATACATCAACTTCTACTGACTATCTATGAAGCCTCCACTAGTACTGACCATGGGTAGCTGGGTCATGACTCCCAATCACCCCAACTCAATACGACTGAATAAGGGAAAATACAATACTTTTCTATTATATCACTGACTCGTGGCCCTGAATCAAAAGGATCCATCACCTGATGACTGAAAGCTGCAAACTGATTGGACATGGTACATGCGCTACATTATTGTACCTACATTATGAGATAATGTAGCACATAGACGTATATCTGAATCAATACTTTGAGGATGTACTGAGTATGTGGGGGTGAATGCATAGGTATAAAACAATGTCAATCTTCTTCAATCAAGTCATGCATGCAATATGGGATGACTCACATGGCTTGAACAAGTATAAAATATAAAGCTCATAAATCATGTAGGATGAAGCGTGTAGCACAAATCTCGTGAGTCATCATACTTTAACTTGAAATCACAAATCTCCTCTTATTCTCAATACTCAAGGGATAAAGAAACTTTACATGATACTTTCAAATCATTCATATGTCTCATGGAGAGTAAAACTTCATCAATGCTCAAGATCTCATAACTCTCTTTGAACTCAAATACTTGGAATTCGGAATCATATAACTTTGAAACATGCTTGAAGGCATTTCATTCACTTTAGGAAAATATCTCATTTCAGGCTTTAGGGAAATAATTCAATCTTAAAAGGAATATACTCTAGTTTAGTGAAAATAACTTATCTTAAGGTTTCATGGGAAAATACCAAATCAAGAGAAAATACTTCCTTTTAAAGAGACAATTCATATCAATGGAATAATTAAGCTAGGAAGCAACTTTGCAACCTCATTATTATGAAAATAGCTCATAGGAGGGAAAATACTTTAGTTTCCAAAGAAGTAGCTGATCTTAAGTTTAAAAGGAAAAGGAGGTTCTCGTAACCGACATAAAGCATGCGAGCTACATAGAGTCCAACATTTTTTCCTCCTAAGGAGGAGACCCCACGTTGGGGAGGAGCGTCATACTCTTGCCAGGGAGTATAACCTAGGTCTATTGATCACTAAATAAAACTCGGCCTCGAGCCTAATCAGAATCATCATAAACTCGGCCTCAGGCCCAACCTACAGTGGCACGTAGTTTTGGGGTAATAAACCATAGTAACTTACCTGCTCGGTGCTAAATACTACTCCCTTTAGATTATCTGCGTTTATCTTATAATCCACTTTTAGAATAATCTCATGGTTCACCACAAACCCAATAATCAAATCAATGATCTCATATGATGAAGTGGATTTCAAAGCTTTTGGACCATTAGGTCAATTCGAATTCATTTCTCAATCATCTCAAAATACTCAAATCATGGGTGCTTATAGAAGAAGAGTTCATAATTTCACAAGTCCTAAATAGGATTTACTAACCCATAGTTCAATCTCAAGTTAAAGCTCATCAAAAGCATAATATATATCATATAGATTCATAAATCATATGAAAATCTGGGAATTTCAGCAATTTATCTCAAAATCTCAATATAGTCATATACTTCAATATCTCAAACATCACAAAGATTAGTTTCTCAATGAATAAAATCATGGGTGTATGCCCAGTTGTAATTTCTCAAGAAAACATGCAAAGTTCATGCCATTTGAATCTCAATTCATGGGAAATATCAAGATAATGTATTCAATAATAATGGTTGAAAACCCCCAATTCAAATTTATGTAAAACCTCATAGATTTCAGGAAAATCATGATGCAAATAAGCCTTTTGGGAACAGGGTGAAAGGGTTACCCTTGTTCAAAACCCCACATACCTTGAATTAGAAGCTTTGGATGAACTCTTACTTTTGGAACTCTATTCGTACTCTTGAATGAGGGTTCTTGAGGCCTTTGACTTGGAAAGCTTGAATCTTGACTCAATTTAGAAAATCCATGGTGGATTCTTGAGATTTTTGGAAGAGGTTTTTTGATTCTTAGGGTTTTTGTTGAGAGAAAACTTGAGAAAAGCTTCATAGAATGCTTGTAAATGGCCTTGATTTGGTGTTTACATGGTTTTATAGGCTTGGAAAAAGTCCAAAGTGCCCTTTTTAACATCTGTACGAAGCTGGAAAAAATTAATTTGGGAACCCGATTTCATAAGCCACCGTGACGCTCCACTTATCGCGGTGGCTCACTGAAATTTGACAATTAGTAAATTGGGTGTCCCCGTGATGCAGAGCCATCGCGTTGTCCCACTGGTTGGGACCTCTGACTCCTCCGCAATGCGGCACTATCGCGGGGTTCCACTGGAAATTGACTATTGGAAAATTAGGCTCCTCTGTGACGTGCCACTATCGTGGAGACCCACTGGAAATTGACAATTGACAAATAAACCCTCTCCGCGATGCGCCAATCAGTTAAATGATGTTTTTTTACGACTAAGACTTAAATTAGCCATAACTTCTTACCGGGTATCGAATTTGGGCGAATCTTATATCGACGAAAAGCTTATCAAATTTCCCATGTGATAAAAGGTCAAAATTAGGGAAATTCCACACGATTCAAAATATCTCACACTTGGAAAGACACCTCTCAAACCTCTAACGCCGGAATAACACTTTACTCAAAATGCTCTAAGGCTCAAACTATGAGGGAATTTTGCGGGGTGTTACATCAATCAAATAGCGGATATGCATCCCAAGGCAGTAGAACATCTCGTACATGTTAATTTTGAGAGATGGAGCCGGGCAGAATGCCCGACAAATAGGTACATTCTTATGAATTTAATGTCTTGTTTGAGTTACAAGTTTAGTATGATGTCATACTAAGTGATTCTTTTATACAGGTACAATATTATGAAGTCAGACAAAGCTAAATCAGTGAATTCATTATTTGGTGATGAAAGAGAATTTTCCATCATGGCTCTATTTGAAATAATAAACAAGAAGTATGGCCAATTTTTTCACAAAAGGCATGTAGAGTTCGAGGACGCAGGAACCCCATTTGTTCTAGAAGTGGAAAAAATAATATCAACGAACATCATTCTGAGGGATAGGTTATTATCTCATCAAATAGCAGATTACATGTTCAGTATCAACGGTCATGGTGATGTTGCCACGGTCGATCTTTAAACAAGATCTTATACGTGCAGAGTTTTTGACTTGGATAAAATACCCTATCCACATGCTATGGTAGCTCTTAGAGCTTAATACAGTGCAAAATATGGAACTAAAATTTATGAGTAATCCTCTTCATATTATTCGGTGGAAAATTATACAATGGTATATAGTGGGCATATTACTCTGATGCCTCCCCAAGAATCTTGGGTTGTTCCTGCAGAGCTTTTGGGGTGATTAATACCTCCTCCATATATTGACCCAAGCACTATCAAACCAGGAAGAAGGCCATATAAGATGAGGCGTGGATTCGGAGAATTATTTCCATCAAGAAGAAATAAGTTCTCCGTATGTAAGAACGCTGACCACAAAAGAACTACATGCTCGGATCGTAATCCACCATGATCGTTGTAATTGTAAAAACTTGTGTTGTTGTTTGTTGTGGACTTTATGTATTTAAATCATTGTTGTGAACATAAATGTTATCATTTATTATATATAAAATATATTTTTAATAACTTGTGCATTAATAAAAAGAGGCAAAACATGAACTAAATACAACAAACCACAAAATTATTTTCAACAGATTAGCCATCAATTGCAACAGATGGACATTAGCTCGAAGAATACAATACAGTTCATCTAACTTGAATATTTTCCTCCAACAGATGACAAATCTATCACAACAGATGAATAATTTATTGACCGAAACCCAACCAATGACCGAACTGTTCCAACACATTGTTCATCTATCGAAAGAACTCAAAAGCCAAAATTGCTATTGCTACTAGATTCAAAATTGCTCCTTACCTCTAACTGTTGACATGTTAACATGTTAACATGTATGTTTTGAAGAAGAAATAGACAATAAAAATTGAATAAGAATTTAAAAGCCAAGGTCAACTAAAAAATAATTTTTCCATTAAATAAAAAACAAAATAAATTAGGTATAGATCCAATAAAGAACAATTAAAATACATACTCTAAAAGAAAAAACACATTCTAATTATTATTATTATTATTATTATTATTATTATTATTATTATCATAATCATCATTATTATTACCATCCGGCCAATCAACCTACAGCAGCAGGGTCCTCATCAACCTCTGTATCTCTCTGGACATCCTTGCTCTCACGATGACCAACTCCCTCTGCAGGTTGTTAACCTGCCTCTGAAGTTCCTGGACGGTGTTGCGGAGAATAGCAATATCCCAAATAGAATCATCCATACCTAGAACATGCATGCATTAACAAAAAATGTAAACACAAGTAAAGAAAAGAGTCTAAATGTAATACAACGTATACTACCAACTGGTAGATTTACACAAAAAAACTTACCTCAATGAGAAAGGAATTGCTCGTTGAATAGAAGTGGCTAAAGATGTAATACGAAAAGACAAAGCACAAAAAATAAATAAAAGTGGAGTAGAATGAAGATTAAGAAGGGAGCTATTTATAGAGGATTGAATTTGAATATGTTAGGCAAAAAGACACGATTGTTCAGCTCCTTTGTATTAATTATATTTAAACTGTTGGCTTTTTGTTTTCAGTGAAAAGTCGTGACTTTTTATTTTACATTCAAACTTCTCACCATTTTAAAATGGTTTCAGACTTAATACCAACCGTCATTATTGAGCTATTGCAATAGATCATCCATTTGTCAAAATATATAACCCACTGTCGCAATAGATTTACTATCTGTTGCAATAGATGGCCTGTATGAACAATAGATGAGACATTTATTGCAACATATGTATTATCTATTGCGATAGATGGACCATCTATTGGGGGAGATATTTTGATTTTTTTCTAACAGCTGATTCATCAGTTACAACAGATAGGAAATTTGATTCATCAGCTATTTTGAATGTGTTAGACAAAAAGTCACGACTGTTCATCTCTTTTTTAATAGTCATCACATGTGTTCAAATGAATAAACATTTTCTGACATTGATGGGGTAAGAAAAATAATATGCGTGCAGATGAATGGATCCACTTTCATGTGTGGGAGTTATGTATTATTGATCAGGCTATCATGATAGACACACATAAAATACAATGATCTTGTGAATGTATTTTTGTACCGATTAGACATTGATCCTTAAAAAAAGATCCTACATTTTATATTTTAGTTTGGTAGGTGTGAACTGATAAGGATGGAGGGTTCCAAGATAGTAGTGTAGATACCCTATTACAATTTAATAACGGTTTTGTTCATGTTTATGTGTCTAGTTTGGAGAAGGGTTCAAGTTTATGGCGGTAGTGTAAATATCTGATAGTGATTGGACCAATTTTAATGGTGCAATGGACTTTTGAAAGGCCTCCAAAGCCTCGAACGATAGCAAACAAGAATAGAAAACCAATAAAAATTCCCCTGGTCCAACTTGATATAGATGGGTTGTTCGAGGAGACTATTATACAACAGAAGGTGCTTGGGAGAATATCTGTGCGGAAAAGTGAAGGCGGAGAAGACCATATATTATCTCCTACCTTGTTTAAGAAGAAACACAGGGAAACAAGTAAGGAAATTCTAGCGAATCCAGCAAATGAAATTGACTTGAAAGACAAAAAAATTGATGAGATGCAAATGTGAAAGTGTATCCAAATATTAAAATCCATCAATCGTTCTTGAAAAAGAAAAATGCTGAAGAGGACTGGAGTTGGGGATACTTTGCTAGGGACTGTAACTAGCGATTGTGGTCTCAATGAATACCCATAAAGAGCAGGATCAGAACACTAAGGAAGCAACTTGGCGAGCATATAGGATTGTAAGATTTTCAGTCATGAATGAAACATAAACCAACAACTCCAGAATTAAAAATAAGGGAAGCCAAGGCGTCAATTTCTGAAGTCTAACTTGCATCCCATGCCTTTTGTTTGTGGTTTTTATTAGGTCAATGGCAGTATAAACAAAAAGGTCTAAAGTTGGGCAGAAATCCCATGCCTTGTTGTTTCCATTGCGTTTGACCTGATCAGAACCACAAGCAGAAGGCCTGAGATGCAAGTTTAACTTTAGAAATTGCCACCTTGGCTTGATCCCTTATTTTTACATCAGGAGTTGTTGGTTAAGGTTTCCATCCTGACCAACAATATTACCACCATCGGTGCTCGCAAAGCTTTAACCTTAGAGTTCAGGTCCTGTGTTTTATGGGTCTTCATTTTGGACACTTTAGCTAGTTGCAATCCCCTAACAAAGTGGACAACTCCAATCCACTTCAGCATTTTTCTTTGCAAAATGGACTGATGTATTTTCATTTTTGGATACACTTTTACATTTGTAGCTCATTCAATTTTTTCATTTTTTTATGTCAATTTCATCAGCCAGTTCGCTACACTTTCCTTCCTACTATGTGTTTCTTCTTTAATAAGGTCTGATTTGATATATGGTCTTCTCCACCTCCTCCTTCCCGGACAGGTATTCTTCCTATCACCTTCTGCTGTATAATAGTCTCCTCGAGCAACCCATCCATATAAATTTGGACCAGGGGAATTTCTATTGATTTTCCATTCTTGTTTGCTGCAGTACAAGACTTCAAAGGCCTTTTAAAAGTCCTTTGAACCTTTAAAATTAGTCTTATCACTATTTGAATGTTTAAACTACCACTAAAAACTTGAACCCTTCTCCAAACTTGACATATAAACATTAGCAAAATCATTATTAAATCGTAACAGGGTATCGACACCACCTACTTGGTCCCTCAGCCTTACCAGTTCGAACCTAACAATCTTAACTATAAAATGCCATATCTTATTTGAAAGATTAATGCCTAATAGGTAAAGAACCAACATTCACAAATTCAATATACTGCATATGTGTTCTTACGATAGGTTGATCAGTAATACATACCTCCCATATATGAAGTGGTACCATCTGCAAGCAGCTTATTCCTCTGAACCCATCTTTACTCTAGCCTTTAATACTGGTTAGGCAAAACTTAATCCAGTTCACTTTCTTTTATCTACAAAAAAAAAGAAAAATATTTGATGTCAAACAAGAGAAGAACAAAAAGAACATTATAAAAGGGTAACACAAAATTGAATGAATCAATAGATGGCCCATTTGATGCAATATATTCCCCATTTGTTCAACATAAAAGTCATCCATTAGAATAGGTGATGTATCTATGTCAAAAGATAGATGACCTATTGCAACAGATGGGTCATCTGTTGGAATAAATCAAACTAGCTTTGCTAATGGTTTGATTTTTTCCAACAGTTGCTTTGTCTTTTTCAACAACTGATTCATCAGTTGCAACAGTTTAGGAAACTGTTGCAACACCACCAACAACAAATAAACAACACCATAAATTCCAACACTATCAAGAACACAAACACCACATGTTCCAACAACACCAGTACCCTTTTCTCAATAAATAGGAAACTGGTAATGGGTAAATCAATAATAACAACAGATATAAATATCTAATTTAAATAACATACAAAGAAGAATACAAGATGGAAAGAGAAATAGCAAACTATACCTGCAATGTAAAAAAAGTAAAGGGATCAGGATACCCATTTCAGTCGAGCAAAGATATTGATCGGTTAAGATCCAAAAGGATCCTCATGTGAAAGAGATGAGAAAAGAGAGAAAAAAGAAGATGGTTGTGATTACCCTAAATAAGAGAGAAAGAGAATTCTGAATAAAGAATAAAGATGAGTCGAGTTAATTTATGGTCAAAGAAGAGAGAGTTCTAGAGATGATTTTTAAATATTTATTAATAACTTTTGAGGGGCACGAGGAGATGGTGACATTGAAAAGAAAAGATAAGACTACTCAAGGAGGAGATTTTTGAGTTATAAAAGTAATATTTTTACTACGTTAGTATTTTATCCTTTTTTTATCTCGGATAGGAAATTAGGAAATTATTTAAAATAAAAAAAAAGATCTTAAAACATATAAGTCATTTGTTGCAACGGATGGAAATTTCTATTTTGAACATTTCCAATGGCTCAGTCATTTGTCGCAACAGATGGTAATGCCTATTTGATAATATACAATAGATAGTTAATCTGTTGCAATAGATGACTTAATCTGTTTGATAAATTTCAACAAATAATAACGCTCAAATTACACATCAATTTAGTACAAGGCAGTCATCGTCAATATATTTACCCAACTTTGGAGTCGGGATCAAATCCATAGGGAATAATGTGAGTGGCGATTAAGCTAGTTTGAAACTAAAGATATAAGTTAGATTCAAACAACTGGCATGAAAAGACAAAATGAGGGTCTTTAATGATTGAACAAAAGTTATTAACACTTCAATTCATCTTAGAACTCAAATCTTAAACTGCAATATTTCAAATCAATGATACAGAGAAACTAGAATTGTGATCACTATGATTAGTAATCCTCCATTGAATAACAATTGTAGTATTGGATTCTCGTGACTTATGGGAAACACCAAATTATCAGTTTTGACAGTCCATCTAAGAGTTTCTCAACCTACCTAAATGTTGAACTCCCTAATTCTCTCAAACTTAGGAAAACATTCTATTCATACTAATTTTATCTTGAGTTGATCAATCTTGTTATAGCATTAATCATTAGATGAGAACTTGACCTTCCCAAATCCTCATTGATAATTCACTTCTTACTAGGGTTCATTTCTTATCTCAAGTAAATCAATAGTAAGTATGGCCTATAGTTTGCAACCTACAAAAAATAATTAATATAAAAGAATTATCAAGATATTTCTACAAACACTCAAACCCTAACTAGATATTAAATCCATGGAGGAATAATCATAGATCCCATAATCCTAGTTGTGGGTTTTAGTTCCACATGAGAAAGAAAGAGATAGCAATAATTATATTCATCATTCATTGTAATTAAACTTAAAAAAGATGAAGTATGAAGTTGATTATCTTCCAAGTTCAAGAGAAAATTCCCACAACCAAATCAAAGAGTTTTAAATTGAATTCTAAGTTCAGAGCCCCCAAAGAAAAGTGAACTCCCTTGGAATAAGTTTTCTTCCCCCGATATGTTCAGCCTCCCTAATGAAACCCTAGAAGCTACTATTTATATCCGTAACTTAAGAAAAATCTGAAATTAAAAATTTAGAATTTTTCTTTTAGGTGACGACATATCTGACAGCTTATTAGAGTTCTGATAGCTTATCAAAACATGTCGTCAGGCATGCTTTAAATTTTTGCCTTCTGCTTATGTGTGACAACATTTTTGACAGCTTATCAGATATCTGATGACTTATCACAGACATCGTCACATCTTTACTTAAATTTCTCAAGCACTGCCCAAGCCTGACGACGATCCTAACGGCTTATCACAACTCTAACGGCTTATCACAGATGTCATCATGAATTCCAGCTGAATTCCATTCTCTATTTAAGGTTGACGATGAAGCTGATAACTTATCAGAGTGCTGATAACTTATCAGGAATATCGTCAGCCACACTTCTCTTCTATTCGATTCAGATTTCAACTCTTTTACTTCCATCATTGTTAGTTCTCTTGTATCTTGACTTCCACTGCAAAATCAAAGATAAAATAATAAAAAATGATAGAAGTTGCTTAAGACTTTGCAGTTATTCCCAGTTTAAAGCCTTAAATATGTTAGCATCTACTCACACATCAACAGATAAGTCATCTATTGCAACAGATTGAACATTTGTTTTTATATAATTTCAATTGAGTTCATATGTTCAACTACAACTTCAATTAATTTAGCTAGAATGAGAGGTGAGTTCGTGAGGTTAACTACAACTTCAATTATGTCTTTGGCAATCGTACGATATTGGTATTGCATTTTTCTCAACCTGAGTCATCAATCGATCATTTTGAGTTGAAATAATTTTTATTTCAATCACTCTAAGATGAAATAATTTTTATTAACTCATTATCAAGATAATACCAAAATTGATTTTTCTAGAACTAGGGGTGAGTTCATGGGGTCAACTACAACTTCAATTGAGTCTTTGGCAATTGCATGATATTAGTATTGCGTTCCTCCCTACCCGAGTCATCCATCGATCACTCCGAGTTGAAATGAATCTTATTACCTCATTATTAAGCTAATACCAAAATCAATTTAGCTATAACTAGGGGTGAGTTCATGGGGTTAACTACAACTTTAATTGAGTCTTTGGTAATTACATGATGTTGGTATAGTGTTCCTCCTGACCCGAGTCATTGATCAAACACTCTGAGTTGAAATAATTCTTATTAACTCCTTATCAAGCTAATACTTAAATTGATTTAGCTAGAACTAGGGGTGAGTTTATGGGTCAACTACAACTTCAATTGAGTCTTTGGCAATTGCATGATTTGGTATTACATTTCTCCCAACTTGAGTCATCCATCGGTCACTCCGAGTTGAAACGAATCTTATTACCTCATTATTAAGATAATACCAACATTGATTTAGCTAGAACTAGGGGTGAGTTTAGGGGTTCAACTACAACTTCAATTGAGTTTGGCAATTGCATGATGTTGGTATTGTGTTCCTCCTGACCTGAGTCATTGGTTGATCACCCAGAGTTGAAATAAATCTTATTAGCTCATCATTAAGATAATACCTAAATTGATTTAGTTAAAACTAAGGGTTATTTCATAGGGTCAACTACAACTTCAATAGTCTTTAGTAATTGCATGATATTGGTATTACGTTTCTCCCAATCTGAGTCATCGATCAATCACTCTAAGTTGAAATAATTCTTATTATCTCATTATCAAGATAATACCAAAATTTATTTAGCTAGAACTAAGGGTGAGTTCATAGGATCAACTACAGCTTCAATTGAATCTTTGACAATTACATTGTAATACCCCTTGATTTTTCCTAGATTATACTTATCCCAAGAACGAAAAAGAGTAGCTTCTAGAATGAGTGATGTTTATTTCGTGTGTAATTCATTAGATTTGGACTTTCCATGACATAGGAAATTGAATTATCTTTCCAGCGTTATAAGATTTGCCAAAATCTGATAACCAGGTAAGAAGTTATGGGTATTTTAAGTTCCAGTCGTAAAACACTGCCAGTTAGGTCATTAGCGCATCGCGGAGGAGGTTTAAATGATGATTGTCAATTTTAGGTGGCCCTCCGCAATATTGGCATGTCGTGGAGAGAGTCAAATTTCCAATTCTCTAATTCCAGTGAAGGTCCGCGATAATGGCGCATCATGCCAAGTTTCCAGGTCCCATCTAAAGTGGCAAAGCGACATCACCGCGTCGTGCCACTATGCATTTTCCCAGTTGGCATTTTTCCAGTGGCTTGGCACGATAGTGGCACATTGCGCCAAGGAAAAAATTGAAGATTTTTGGGTCATTTTCTAGTTCTAATTTAGAGATGAATGTGGGTATTTTGGTCAATCCCCAGTGCCCTAATCAATCCCAAACACCTCATTAATCATATACTAAGGCACTTTATGCTTATTTCATCACTTTTCTCTCAAAAGTAAACCCTAGTTCATCAACTTCCTCCCCAAAAACTCCAAAATTTCCTCCATTAATCTTCCAAGGAAATTCAAGATTTAGAATTCTCAATTCAAGAACATTAGGAATTCATCCCTAAAGCATCAATAGAAATTCAAGATTCAAGTTTTGGGGTTTGAACAAGGATAATTCTTTCATCCTTGTGCCTAAAAACTTATATTAATTACAAATTTACTGCAACTGATATGATTTCCTATGAAATTCAAGTTAGGGTTCATACCCATTATCATTATTTGCAAAATTATGAGATTTGCCATGATTTAGAAGTTGAATTACATGATTATGTTTATATATTCATCCATATTGCTGAAATTTATAGATTTTATGATGAATTATAAATATTTACATTACCAAGCATGAGTTTTAAGATGTTGTATGTAACGCCCCAAGATCCCATCCCAAGAAGTCACACGGTGCTTAAGGCCACACGCGGCCTCAAGCTCTGAGCCTGTCATCACTTCTATAACTCACTATGACAATAATCAAGCTATATAAGGAAGAATAGTCATGTCATAAACATACTGGAATACGAAGAGATACTATCCTGTACAATCAAAATACTGAAGTTCTATACATACTGGTACTCTAGTCTGACAAAGCCTTTACTATATAAGACGGAGGAGCCATTGGGTTTGATCCCCAACTGACTCGTACAGAACTGGGAATAAACAACCCTCTACTATCAAGACAAAAATCAGGGACATAGGTCCTCAAACCATGAGGACTTACCAACTATACGAATGTAGATGGAGGTACTCGAAGATCACTGTCGCTATGAGACTGAGCACCTGAACCTACATCACGACAAAATGTAGAACATAGAAGAGTATGGGAATCAGTACATGGGAATGTACTGAGTATGTGGGGGTGGATTCAACATTTTAAATAATATCATAAATGTATAAGAAAATCATGCATGCTGACAATAATACCTCCCTTCGCTTGAATTATCTGAAACATTATTCCCATAAGTCATTAGTAATAACACATGCTTTATAAATCTCATAAATCATTTAACTCAACTTAAAATCTTTGACTCATGACTTAGAGTGACTCGGTAACTCATGGTACTTAGATCATTATGGAGGTGGAAGTTTCTTATAACCAACATAACTGCACTATGTGAGCCGCATGAAGTCCAACTTTTTGCCCTCCTAAGGAGAAAACCCCACATTAGTGGGAGTGTCGTACTCTTTCCAAGGAGTACAACCTCAATTTATCAATCACAATCGCATACTCGTCCTCTGGCCCACAATCATCAATATCAATCCTAAGGTGGCACATAGTTTTAGGGAAATACCACATTTCTCACTCGGTGCTACATACTCCTCCCAGACTCAGCTCAGAACGCGTTAGGAAATCCACCTTAATAAATATCAACTCATGGGTCTATTATAAAGACCTAAACATAAATATATATCTCGTCTGTAAATCATAAACATCTTGTGGATTCCTAACTCGACTCAACTCAGCACAATCTTTCTCAACATCAAGTACATTTGCTTATCAAGTCATTTCAAATATCAAAAGTTTCAAGGAAATATCATAGGACTCATTCTTGACTCTCAAGTTCAATATCAATATGTATTCAATAATCAACTTCTCATGGAAGGCTTAAATCATGACACTTATCTCAACTTATTCGAAAATCATCAATTCATAAAAAGAATATTCAACTCATAGCATAAATCCTCAATTCATGAAATATGATGGTAAATATATCATAATATCAAACTTAATCAACTCAAATCTCATAAATCATTAATAGAGAGTTTTGGGTGTAATCCCACTTTGCAAATTCATGTAAATCAATAATAGAAATTAAATCTTTAGGCACAAGAACGAAAGGAGTGTTCTTGTTCAAACCCCCACATACCTTGATTATGGATTGGAATGAAGAAACTTGTTATAGACTCCTTTTCCACTTTTTGAGTTAGGGTTCTTGATGTTTTTGACTTGGGTACCTTGAATCTTGAACCCATTTGTGAAATTTATGGTTGGATTCTTGATGTTCTTGGAAGATTTGGATTGGATTTTGAGAGGAAAACCCTAGTATTCTTGATGAAATAGAAGAAGAATGAAGTTTTATTCTTTACTTGGATATATATAGAGGGTAAAAATGGGTGGAAAAAACCAAAATACCCTTTTAAAAATGCCCCTTAATTGCTAAAACAAAAATGGCTGACGATATCCGTGATAGGCCGTCAGACCCGTGATAGGCCATCACAAAATGTCGTCACAAAAGGGTCAAATTTTTGATTTTCTGCCTAAGGCTGATGTCATCATCATAAATGTCTTCAGAAAGTGACGAAGTCATCAGAAATGGCATAAAAAATGTGACAGCCCATTAGAAACATCGTCAGCCTTTTTCAGATTGATATGCTGCAGTAAAATGGGTATAACTCTTTGCTCCGATATCGGATTTTGGCAAAATTGGTATCGTTGGAAATATAATTCAATTATATATCTGTTGATAGGTCATGAGCTCAAAAATTCCACGTATAATGAGAGATATGCTCGTTTGAAGTTGACTATACAAATATCCTTCCCAAGAATTCAATCGGTAAGGAATGTTTTGATTCACCCAATTGTTAGGACATCTTTAAGGCCTTAATACACACCATCCTTGATAAGAAAATAACCCAAAACATTATAATTTATTTCTCATGAGCTTGATTCATGGTTGAACTATTGGTTAGAGTCTCGGGGTATTACAATATCTTCCCCTTGAAAACATTCATCTTCGAATGTTGCTAGAAAGGCCAAGAACAAGAGAAAATGAGGACGTATAGCTGGAATGACTCACTAAAAGGGTTTACTTCACTCTAAACTTTTGAGTACTTCACAAAATACATGAATCATAGAGAGAATAACCATATAGCCGAATACACTGGATTATAAGGAAACTGGATTAAGGAAGAATAGTAACTTAGGCTTGATTTGAACTCCCGGAGAAGAGATGAGAGTATCTAGTTTGCATATCAGCCTCTGCTTCCCAAGTAGCACCCTCGATTGATTGATTTCGCCATAAAACTTTGACCAAGGAAACTTCCTTATTTCTTAGTCTACGAACTTAATAATCTAAGATTTCAACCGGAGCTTCATCATAGGAAAGGCTATCCTGAACACCAAAACTTTCTGATGGATCAACAACAACAGAATCACCAATGTGCTTCTTGAGCATAGAAACATGAAAGACCAGATGGACAGCTGACAACTCGGTAGGCAATTCAATCTCATAGGCTACTTTCCCAACACGATTCAAAACTCTAGAAGGGACAACATATCGGGGACTAAGCTTCCCTTTCTTACCAAATCTTTTCACCCCCTTTATGGGTGAATCTTCAAGTACACCAGATCACTAACCTCAAACTCAAAAGCTCTTCTTCTCACATCTATATATGACTTCTGATGACTCTGGGATATTTTCAACCTTTCCCGAATAAGCTTAACTTTCTCCATAACCTCAAACACAACATCAGGTCCACTCACAGCGGTTTCACCCACTTCAAACTAACCTATGGGTGATCTACATCGCCTTTGGTATAAATCCTCAAATGGAGCCATCCCAATGCTAGCATGAAAACTGTTGTTGTAAGCAAATTCAATCAATGGCAAATGTTCATCCCAACTCCCTTTGAAATCGAGAACATATGGCCTCAACATATCCTCCAAGGTCTGGATGGTCCTCTCAGCCTGACCATCGGTTTGCAGATGAAAAGCGGAGCTAAGATGAACTTGGGTACCGAAACCCTTCTGAAAATCCCTCCAAAAAAGAGAAGTAAATTGAGTACCCCTATCGGAGATAATAGACAAAGGAACTCCATACAACCTGACTAACTCTCGAAGGTACAACTTATCATAGTCCTCAATGGTGAAAGATATATGCACTGGCAAGAAATACGCGGACTTAGTCAACCTGTCTACAATGACCCAAATTGAATCATGATGATATGGAGAAGGAGGTAAACTAGTCACAAAATCCATATTTACTTCCTTCTACTTCCAAGTAGGAATACTAAATTCTTGCATCATTTCACCAGGTCTTTGCTGTTCTATCTTAACCTGTTGGCAAGTTGTACACTTCTCTACGTTTTTTGCTAAATCCTTTTTCATAACATTCCACCAATAGATTTCTCGCAAATCGCGGTACATCTTAGTAGCACCGGGATGAATAGAATATTGCACGCCATACGCTTCAGCCATAATTCTCTTCCTTAAATCTTCAACATCAGGCACACATAATTTATTCTGAAATCTCAACACACCATCTCTTCTTTGGGAGAAAACCTTCACCTTTTGGTCTTTAACTGACTCTTTCAGTCTGACCAAACTAGGATCCATATCTTGCTTCTCCTTTACTTTCGAAACTAGAGAAGACTCAAAACTACTCTGGACCCAAACATTACCTTCAGCTGAATCAAGCAATCTAACTCCCAACCTATCCAGACGATGCACCTCATGAGCTAACTCCTTCCTATCTTCCTCGATGTGTGCTATACTACCCATGGACGACCTGCTAAGGGCATTTGCCACTATATTGGCCTTGCCTGGGTGATACAACACATGCATATCATAGTCCTTTAACAATTCTAACCATCACCTCTGACGAAGATTCAACTCTCTCTGAGTAAACACATACTGAAAACTTTTTTGATCCGTAAAGACATCAACATGAACACCGTACAAATAGTGTCTCCAGATTTTCAAGTCAAAAACCACTGCAGCTAACTCGAGGTCATAGGTCGGGTAATTCTTCTCATGTAGTTTCAACTGTCTGGAGGCATAGGCTATAACCTTACCTTTCTGCATCAACACGCAACCCAGCCTAACTCTGGGAGTATCACAGTACACCACAAAATCATCTACACCATTTGGAAGGGTCAACACAGGGGCCAAAGTGAGTCGAGTCTTCAACTCCTGAAAACTCTTCTTGCAAGAATCAGACCATAGGAATTTAACTTTTTTTTGGGTCAACTGAGTCAAAGGAGATGCAATAGAAGAGAAAACCTCAACAAAATAATGGTAGTAGCCAGCTAAACCCAAGAAACTCCTAATAGCAGACGGGGAAATAGGTCTAGTCCAATTTTTCACAGCTTCTATCTTTTGAGGATCAACTCGAATACCTTAAAAAGAAACAATATGACCCTAAAAAGTAACTGACCTTAGCCAAAATTTGCTCTTGCTAAATTTGGCAAATAGTTGATGATCTCTAAGGGTTTGCAAGACTATTCGGAGATGATCTGCATGGTCATTCTCACTTCAGGAGTATACAAGAATATCATCTATGAACACGATAACAAACATATCCAGGTACTGTCTGAACACCCAATTCATGAGGTTCATAAAAGCTGTTGGGGCATTTGTTAGCCTGAAGGACATAACTAAGAACTCAAAATGACCATATCGGGTGCGAAAAGCTATCTTTGGAATACCACACTCCCTAACTTTAAGCTGGTGATAACCGGATCTCAAGTCTATTTTTGAGAAGTAACTGGCACCTACTAGCTGATCAAATAGGTCATCAATTCTAGGAAGAGGGTACTTGTTCTTGACTGTGACCCTGTTAAGCCGACGATAGTCAATGCACATCCGTACTGAACCATCTTTCTTTCGCACGAATAGAATAGGTGCACTATAAGGAGATACGCTAGGCCTTATGAAACCCTTATCTAGAAAATCTTTGAGTTGGTCTTTCAACTCCTTAAGTTCTGCGGGGGCCATACATTGTAAAGGAATAGAAATAGGCTGCGTGTTGGGAAAAAGATCAATTCCAAATTCTATCTCTCTATCGGGAGGTACCCCTGGGAGATCTTATGGAAAAATATCGCAAAACTCATTAACAATGTTGATCAACTGAATGGTCAGAGTCTCGAACTTAGTATATTTAACTCAAACGAAATGATAGATGCAACCCTTGGATATCAATTTCCTAGCTTTAAGATAGGATATAAAATGACTCCTGGGAGATACAGAATTTCTGGACCACTCAAAGGCTGTCTCATTGGGAAACTAAAACTTGACTACATGACTACGACAGTCTATAGACGCATAAAAAGAGTGAAGCCAATCCATACTCAGAATAATGTCAAAATCAATAATATCTAGCTCAATCAAATATGCAAATGTTACTCTGTGAAGGACAGTGATAGGACACTTCTTATATACTTGCTTAGCAATAACAGGTTCACCTACTGGAGTAGAAACTACAAAAGGCTCAAGAATCTTTTCAGCATTGATCTCAAAATTCACAGCCATTAATGGAGTCACATAAGAAAGACTTGACCTAGGGTCCATTAACACATACACATCAAAATTAAATACACGGAGCGTACCAGTAAAAACATCTGGTGAATCCTCCTACTCCTGGTAGGGTGGTATAGCATAAAAGAGGTTTTGGCGCTGATCACCGGCAGTACTAGACGAGGTACCCTGAGGAGGAGTAGGACGAACCAAAGGGGATAGAGCACTAATAGCCTAACTCTGGGGATGAACATCACGACTCCCTTGTCTAGTATATGGGCAATACCTAAATTTGTGGCCTAACTAACCGCAACCAAAAAAGCCCCTCTGATCGACTAAGCACTCACCGGGGTAGTCCCTACCGTACTTCGGACATGGGGATGACGAGGTCTGTTACTCACACTATCCTGAGATCTGGACACAGTAGCTCTATTACCCTGCTCCTGCCTGACTCTGGATGTGAGAGCACTAGCTGATGACAGTGCTGGTACAAAAGAACGGCTCTAAAATTGAGGGCGGATCCCTCCAAAAAATCTACTCTAACTATACCCCTGCTGCTCTAATCTTACTCTCTTATTCCCTTTCACTCTCTGTCTCCCTTTCACCTTGTCTGCTCTAATCTGCTGAGCATGTATTATTAATCTAGAAAGATCTATGTCCTTATTGAGCATAGTGGACCTACACTCTTTCACAACATAACTCAATACGCCAGTAAAAAACTTACTCATACTGGTCCTGGAATTAGCCATGATATCGGGAGCATACTTAGACAACTAGTTGAATTTAAGACAATACTCCTTAACTGTCATAGTGCCTTGTCTCAAGTTCATAAATTCTTCTACTTTTGCTTCCCTTAGCTTTGGGGGAAAGAATCGGTCTAAGAACGCATCCTGGAATAACTACTAAGTCATGGGAGCGGCATCCTCCCCTTTACTCTTTCTCCATAACTCCACCTAATCATAAGAAATATCTTTCAAGTGATAGGAAGCTAGATCTATACTTTCTTCCTCCGTTACATACATAATTTGGGTGATCTTTTTTACTTCATCAAGATACATCTGGGGGTCCTCACCTGCCCTTGACCCACAAAACTTTGACGGATTCATCTGCATAAAATCCCAAACTCAAGTTGCTGTAGGATTACCTTCTTGCAAAGGTGGAACAACAGCCTGAACATTAGCCTGAGCATTGGCGGTAACTGCCTGGGCTAGCACCTGAAAAGCTTCCCAAATTTGGCATGAGTCACCTTCTCATTTAAAGGATCAACGGGTTGAGGTAGTTTGTTGTTTATGCGAGCTCTACAAGGAGGCATTTTTTGTCATAAGAGATCATGAATTAATAGCAGATAGAAACAGTTGTGGGCATGAAATACTTATGAAAGAGAGAAATGACTTTTCCTAAAACATCTCGCAGCCTCTTGCTCATAGATGTAGCGCGCTACACACTGCTGATCAAAACTCTATGTAACGCGGCTTGCTAGACTCACTAGGACTTTTTTAAACCTTAGGCTTTGATACCAAGCTTGTAACACCCCAAGATTCCATCCCAAGATGTCACAATGTACTTAAGGCCACACGCAGCCTCAAGCTAACCCTCTGAGCCTATCATCACTTCTATAACTCACTATGACAACAATCAAGCTATAATAAGGAAGAATAGTCATTTTATAAACTTACTGGAATACAAAGAGATACTATCCTGTACAATTAAAATATTGAAGTTATGTACATACTGATACTCTAGTCTGACAAAGACTTTACTACATAAGACTGAGAAGCCATTGGTATAGATCCCCAACTGACTCGTATTGAATTAGGAATAAACAATCCTCTACTATCAAGACAAAAATTAGTGACATATGTCCTTGAACCATGAGGACTCACCAACTGTACGAATATAGATGAAGGTACTCGAAGATCACTGTCACTGCTGAGACTGAGCACCTAAACCTACATCACAAGAAAATATAGAACGCAAAAGAGTATAGGAATCAGTACTTGGGAATGTACTAATTATGTGGGGGTGGATGCAACATTTTAAATAATATCACAAATGTATAAGAAAATCATGCATG
>JAPEIP010000002.1:26645845-26656503 GCA_026120095.1 Capsicum chinense | reverse complement strand
TACCTTTTAGTCGAGTCATTCCCCTTGACCCCTAGAAGACGTACCTTTTAGTCGAGTCATCCCCCTTGATTCCTATAAGGCATACCTTTTAGTCGAGTCATTTTCCTTGATTTCTAGAAAATGCACTTTCTAGTCGAGTCATTGCACTTAATCCTTATGGGACGCACTTCCTTGTTAGTTCTCATTTTTTTGGTGACACACTTTTTCACTTAAACTTCAATCTCTAGAAGATGCACTTTTTAGTCAGAATTCCTCACTTTAATTCTTAGGAGACGCACTTCCTAGTCTTGGTCATTCAATTTTACTCTCAAGAGATGCATTTCTTGGTCAGAGTCTTGATTCATTATTGCAACATGCAAGTAGGTATTTAGATTTTAGAACTAAGTGTAATGGCTCACAAAATTTAGATTACATGTTTATTATTCATGATTTGAATTTCAAATTTAAGATTTACTCAAGCTTATATAAGTCATTTACATTTAGCATGCATGATATTTTCTATAAAATGTGATGATATTGTCTACTTATTGCATGCACCCTCATATACTTAGTACATCCTCAAAGTACTGATCCACATATACATCTATGTGCTACATTGTCTCATAATGTATGCTCAGCTTCTCAATCTCAGCAACGATAGTAATTTCTGAGCATCTTATCTATATCCCTGCAGTTGGTGAGTCCTCATAGTTTAGGGACTTAACTATTCATGTTCTCAACTTATTAATAGATATTCCAGTTTAGTCTGAGTCAGCTAGGCCTATCCCAGTGACACTCTATATTCAGTTAGTAGAGGCTTATCAGACTACGAGATTCAATATTAGATCTCAGTTGTCGTATTCAGACTTGTCAATATTTGTTTAATCAGATTGATGAGATTAGTACCTTCAGATATATTCAGATTATTCATATAGTTTTCCATACTTTATTATTATTTTATACGTATATTTCCCCATGTTGAGATTCAGATATATTAGAAGGCAGCTAGGGTTAGCTCAGGACTACTTGTAGTTCAAAGCACCATATGGAATCTGAGAAACTAGATTTTGTGGTGTTACATACATGAAATTGGTATTGCATTCCTCCCGACCTAAGTTATCGATCGTTCACTCTGAGTTGAAATGAATCTTATTACTTGATTATCAAGCTAATACAAACATTGATTTAGCTAGAACTAGGGGTGTGTTCATGGGGTCAACTACAACTTTAATTTAGTTTTTGGAAACTGCATGATGTTGGTATTGTGTTCCTCCTAACCTGAGTTATCGATCGATCACTTTGAGCTCATTATCAAGATAATACCTAAATTGCTTCAGCTAGAACTAGGGGTGAGTTCATGGTGTCAACTATAACTTTAATTAAGTCTTTAGCAATTGCATGATGTAGGTATTGTGTTCCTCCCGACCTGAGTCATCGATCGATCACTCTGAGTTGAAGCAATTCTTATTAACTCATTATCAAGCTAATACCTAAAATGATTTAGCTAGAACTAAGGATAAGTTCATGGGGTCAACTACAACTTTAATTGAGTCTTTGTCAATTGTATAATATTGGTATTCCATTCCTTCTGACCTAAGTCTTTGATCGATCACACCGAGTTGAAATTAATCTTATTAACTCATTATCAAGCTAATACCTAAATCAATTTATCTAGAACTAGTGGTGAGTGACAACGCCCAAGCGTACATGCAAGTGTACGTGGTCTTATCAAGTAGTCAAGTGGCTTCAAAGAAGCCCAAGTATCTATCTCTCAGGGACTTGCGTTCGCTGACTATCCTATTCTCGTTCAACAATTGAGAAAAAGTATACAATAAAGATTTAGAATTGTAAACTAAAAGTAAACTAAATTAATTTAGAAAATTAATGACTTAGGACAATCTATGGAAATAATCCCAGGGTTAAGGCTTAAGAACAATCATACTACGTTATTGAACTTCATTCGTTAGATTGCTTATCTTGGTTGTTGATTCGTAGGGTTAATTGCATGATCATGGTTTCCCAACCTCTAATTCTTTAACTAAGTTGAACCTTACAACTACATTGTTGAGTGGAGATATAATAATCCACTTAAGTTCTTTAAATCTATCATCCTATGTGTGAATCAATTAAGGCATCTAAGTACATCCCTGTCCTAGATACTAATTCAAATTCCTTATTTTATAAAGAAAGAAGAACCATACTTTGCTTATTCCCTTGTTCTATCTCTCTATTCCCTCCCTCGAGTTCACAAGGTTGACAATTGATGTATTCTAAGGGTAGTTAATCCTTAAAATAGATAAAACAAGAAGAAACAAACAACCAATGATGATAAGCAAATTAACAAACTTAATTCAAAATGAAAGTAATCATGAACGTGGCCTTAATCCCGGATAGGAGTTTTAGCCTTCAATGGAAATATTCATCACCCAATATCATGGATTGATAATACAAACCATGAAAGAAACTAAGTCAAAGATTTATAAACCCTAAAAAGAAGTTGTGGTAGCCTCCTTAATCCTTCAAGGCGTCCAAAAGTATGTAGAAATGTGATACAACATGTATTTATTGCATAAGGGTAAGCGAAATCCCCATAGAAGTCAAATTAGCTTAAAAATGCCTAGGTGTGGATTGGAGCATGCGTCACATGCTCCATTGATATGGAATATATCATGCATTTCATGCTAATTGCACACCCTCTCTGGAATTTGTTGTTCAGAATTTTTCTAAGGCAAGGGAGAACCGAAATGAGCATGCATCGCATACTAAAAGCCTTTAAAACTACAAAATGCCTATTGGTTGATATTTTGGGCCTATTATGAATCATTTTATATTTTTAAAGAGTCCATTGGACACTCCTACGGTATACATGCGCCCAAGACATTCCAGGGGTCCAAAAGTGCATCAATCTACGTTTTGTACCTTCGTTGAGCCATCCTGAGCCTTTTTGATTTGTTCCCACTTTATTTGAAGCTTTTATATCCTTAATATATCATAAAAATCCATTAAAAATCATCCTATATAATTAAACACAACAATTTAAAGCTCAAAACAACGCAATATCCTACACGATGAACAAGAAACACGAGCTAAGTATAGGCTAATTTCACTTTGATCTTTAACTCATTGTTTTGACCATTGGCTTGATACAATTGACCCTTGAGAATTATAAACAATTTTTTTCACATATAAATACACATAAAAACAATTTTTAACACTTTAAATACAATAGCATCCACCGGAAATAACTAGATAAGCACCTAACTCAAGCTAGTAACACTAGTTTTTTGGGTTGAACTCTAAATGAATTTTTTAGGTACAAACTTATTTGAAACTCACTCTTAACAACAGAAACACATGATTTAACAATTTTATACACATTTATATATTATCCACCATCATAGCATAGAATCATCTTCAAAACAAGGCTAAAAAAACTAGAATAGGGAAACTAGAATGCATAAATATAGCAAACTTCACTACCCCACACTTAAAGCCTTGTTAGTCCTTGAAAAACTCTTAACTATAATTCTCATCATCTAAGTAGACTCTACACTTCTACTAAATGCAAGACACCCAAGCTAGTACAATCATGACTACACGAAATGCAAGTTACTACACTAAGCATATTATTTGCACAATTGAAAGCTCATGAACACTACTCCAAAACATCCTAGACTCTAGAATTGACTCACCTAGTGGAAAAATCATGCATATTATTCAATCAAGGACGTCATACAAATCACCCTGTAATACCCTGTACCTTTTCTAACTAAAATCCGT
This sequence comes from Capsicum chinense, assembly GCA_026120095.1. Classification (NCBI taxonomy): domain Eukaryota; kingdom Viridiplantae; phylum Streptophyta; class Magnoliopsida; order Solanales; family Solanaceae; genus Capsicum; species Capsicum chinense. The sequence continues at coordinate 26,652,744 of JAPEIP010000002.1, read as the reverse complement.
CCCTAGAATGTTAAGGGATAGCTTCCAAAATGAAGAATAATTATTTTGTGTAGAATTTTATAGAGTTAGACCTCCAATTATGTGGAAAATTTAATAAGCTTTCCAATGATATAAGATTCGCCCAAATCCGACACTCGGTGAAGGAGTTATGGCATTTTTAAGTTGACAGTGTGCCACCAGGGCACTTAGCGCGTCGTGGAGAAGGAAAAAATCCGCAATTGTCAAATTCCAGTGGCCCTCTGCAATAGCCCCGCATCATGGAGAAGCCCATTTTCCCAATTGTCCTATTCTAGTAAGATTTTTCAATTCTGGCACATTGCGCCAAGCACCAAAATAGCAATTCAAGAGGCATCGCGATTGTGGTGCATCGCGGTGAACGCCCAGTTCCTGCTCATCCTTTTCCAGAGATCCACCATGATAGTGGCGCATTTTGGGGGCCTAGTAAATCAGGATTTTTGATCGATTTCCAATTCTGATTTAAAGTTTAATAGTGGCATTTTAGTCAATCCCAGGGCCCTAATCCATCCAAAACACATCATTAAGCATATACCAAAGCATCTGATGCTTATTTCATCACTTTTCTCTCAAAAAGACCCTAGATAATCAAATCTCCTTCTCCAAGAAACTCAATTCTTCTAATTCTCCAAGGAAATTCAAGATTTAGGATTCGCAATACAAGAACCCTAAGAATTCATCTTCAATGCATCAATAGAGATCCAAGATTCAAGTTTCAGCATCTAGTTCATCAATTGGGGTATGTGGGGGTTTTCAACAAGGATAATCCTTTCATCCTTGAGCCCAAAACTTATTTTAATTATGAATTTACTAAATTTTATATGATTTTCCATGAAATTGAAGTTAGCATTTATACCCATTAATATTATTTACTAGCTTATGAGATTTCCAATGATTTAGAAGCTGAATTACTTGATTATGTTCATATTTTCAAGCATATTATAGAAATTTCTAGATTTTGAATTGAATTATCAATGTTTACATTATCAAGAATGAACATTTTGATGTTTTAACATGAGATTGATACATGGGTCATTAAGCCCTAATTAAAGATTGCTATTTCAAGAATTGTTTTGGTATAAGCACCTTATGACTAGATTTCTTTCAGATTATTAATAAAGATTTGACCTTTTGGTCTCAGAATAGATATGAAATCCACTTTACAGATTCAAATTACAGATTTGGCTTACAGATATATGGTTGGTTTTCATTATAAATCATTAGATTATTTTAAAAGAAGATTTCCATCAGAATGAGCAGTAGTATTTAGCATGGAGATGGGTACGTTACTATAGTTTCATACCCCAGAACTACGTGCCAATGTAGGATTTAAATTGTTTCCACTTCTACGTGGATGATAGATATGCGATCACTTAGGGGGACAAGAACGTTGGACTCTATGAAAGCTCCATGGTTTATGTCGGTTAGAAGAACTTCCCTACTAGTAAATAAAAGCGTTGAAAGAATTCCCTTCAGATGAAGTATTTTTCTATGTAGAATAAGTTTACAGATTTCACTTAGCATATATGATTTGAGATTAAGAACATAATACTGATTTCAGAACTAAGTCTAATGGCTCACAAGATTTATATTATGTGCTTTACTATTCATGATTTATGGTCTTCAAATTTCAGATTACTCAAGCTTATGTGATTCATTTACATTTAGCATGAATGATTTTATAAATTGTGATGATATTGCTTACTTATTGCATTCACCTACATATACTCAGTACATCATCAAAGTACTGATCCACATATACGTCTATGTACTACATTGTCTCATAATGTAGGTTCAGGTGCTCTATCTCAGTAGCGTGAGTGATTTTTAAATATCTCATCTATATCCCCGTAGTTGGTGAGTCCTCATAGTTTAGGGACTTAGCTATTCAGATTTTTAGTTTATAAGTAGATGTTTCATTATTTATTTAAAATAGTTTGAGTTAGCTGGGGCTTGTCCTAGTGAATCTCTAGACTCAGTCAGTAGAGTCTTGTCAGACTACGAGATTCAGTTTTAGACTTTTGATTAAGTATTCAGATTTTTCAGTATTGTTTTATGATGACTTGTGAGATTAGTATGTTTCAAATAAGATTTCTACATTTATTATGTTTTCATATTCATATTTCCCCATGTTGAGATTCAAACTTTGTACAAAAGCAGCCAAGGTTAGCTCAGGACTACATGTAGTTTGAAGCACCGTGTGGCATCCTAAATATCTGATTTCAAGGTATTACAAATTTGGTATCAAAGCCTAAGGTTTAGAGAGTCCTAGGGAGTCAGACAAGCCGCGTTACATAGAGTCTTGATCATCGGTGTGAAGCATACCACATCTATGAGCAAGAGGCTATGGAGCATTTTAGGAAATCATCTCTTCTTTCATGATCTATCATACATCTAGTGTCTCTATATACTTCTAACTCGTGCTTTCATATGACAAAAAATTACTAGGTTGATGATGCATGCTCAGCAGATTAAGGGAAAAAAGTTAAACAAAAGAGAAAGAGAGTAAATAAGAAGGCTAGGATAGGGAAATTTGATTATGGCCAGGCTAGATCTTAAGGAGAAAATCATTCACAGTTTTAGATCAGTCATCTATACCCATACCTTTTTCAGCTAAATCTTCCACACCCAAAAATAAATAGGAATAGTGAGGTAAGCCTTCTATGTCTAGATCTCAGAATAGTGTGAGTGGTAGACCTAATTATCCTTCATGTGATAAGTGTGGTAAGAATCATGCGGGTGAATGTTTGTGGGGTCAGAAAGGTTGTTATGGTTGTAGCTAGATGGATCACAAAATCAAAAAGTGCCCACATGCTAGACAAGGAAACAAGAATGTCAGTCCTCAAACTCAGGCTACTAGTGCACCAGCTCCTTTAGGTCGCCCAAATCCTCCTCAGGGCTCATTATCTAGTACCGATAGTGGTCAGTGCCAAAATAGGTTCTATGCTTTACCATCCCACCAGGAGCAGAAAGATTCCACAGATGTTGTTACTGGTATGCTTCGTGTCTTTCATCTTGATGTTTATTTATTGTTGGACCCTGGGTCAAGTTTCTCTTATGTGACCCCAATAGTTGTAGTAAATTTTGAGATAAATTCTAAAAAGATCCTTGAGCCCTTCTTGGTTTCCACCCAGTAGGTAAGTCAGTTGTTGTCAAACAGATTTATAAAAAGTTTCCTATCACTGTTCTTCATAAGGTCATATTAGCAGACCTAATAGAGTTAGATATGGTTGATTTTGATCTTATTCTTGGTATGGATTGACACCATTCTTGTTATGCAACCATAGATTATCGTACCCGAGTGGTGAAGTTTCATTTCCCAGATAAGACAGTCTTTAAGTGGTCAAGTAATTCAGTGTCTCCCAAGAGTTTTTTCATATCTTACCTTAAAGCCAGAAAGTTGATATCCAAATGTTGCATTTACCACCTAGTTCGAGTCAAAGACACAAAGTCTAAGACTCTAACAATTCATCCAGTCAGTGTACTTAATGAGTTTCCTGATATTTTTCTAGAAGATCTCCTAGGGGTACCTCCCAATAGGGAAATAGAATTTTGTATTGACCTTCTCCTAGATACTCAGCCTATTTCTATCCCTTCTTATCGTATGGCTCCTATAGAGCTTAAGAAGTTGAAAGAGCAACTCAAAGATCTTTTAGATAAAGGTTTTATAAGGCCTCGTGTTTCTCCATAGGGTGCTCCCATCCTATTCGTGCAAAAGAAAGATGGTACTTTGCGAATGTACATTGACTATCGTCAGTTAAATAAGGTCACAGTCAAGAACAAATATCCTCTTCCTAGAATTGATGACTTATTTGATCAACTCCAAGGTGCAAGTTATTTCTCAAAGATAGACCTTAGATCTGGTTATAATCATCTTAAAGTAAGGAAGTGTGATATTCCAAAGACAACCTTTAGAACCCATTATGGTCATTTTGAGGGCTAACCAATGCTCTAACAACTTTCCTGGACCTCATGAATCGAGTGTTCAAATAGTATCTAGATATGTTTTTTATAGTATTCATAGATGATATCCTTGTGTACTCCCATAGTGAGGATGACCATGTAGACTATCTTAGAATTGTCTTGCAAACTCTTAGGGATCATCAATTGTTTGCCAAATTTAGAAAGTGCAAATTTTGGCAAAGATCAGTAGCCTTTCTTGGTCATATTATTTCTGCCAATGGTATTAGAGTCGATGCCCAAATAATAGAAGCCGTAAGAAATTAGCCTAGACCTATTTCTCCATCGAACATTAGAAGTTTCTTGGGTATAGCTGGTTATTACCATTATTTTGTTGAAGGTTTCTCATCTGTTGCATCTCCTATGTCAAGATTGACCCAAAAAAAGTTAAGTTCCTATGGTTAGATTCCTATAAGAAGAGTTTTCAAGAGTTGAAGACTCGAGTCACTTTAGCCTCAATTTTAGAATTACCCGATGGTATAGACAGTTTTGTGGTGTATTATGATTCCTCTAGAGTTGGTTTGGGTTGTGTGTTAATGCATAAAGGTAAATTTATAGCCTATTCCTTTAGACAATTGAAGCCTCATGAACAGAATTACCCAACCCATGATCTTAAGTTAGCTGTTGTGGTGTTTGCTTTGAAAATCTGGAGATACTATCTATATGGTGTACATGTTGATATGTTCATGGACCAAAAAAGCTTGAAATATGTGTTTACCCAGAGGGAGTTGAATCTTCATCAGAGAAAATGGTTAAAATTATTGAAGGATTATAATATGAGTGTGTTGTATCATCTGGCAAGGCCAATGTAGTGACAGACTCCCTTAGTAGATTGTCTATGGGTAGTGTTGGTCATATGGGAAATGATAAGAAAGAGTTAACTCAAGAAGTGCATCGTTTGGCTAGATTGGGTGTTAGGTTGGTGGACTTAGCTGAAGGAAATATTTAGGTTCAGAGTAGTAACGAATCTTCCCTAGTTTCTCGAGAAGTGAATTGTTTGGATAGATTGGGTGCTAGGTTGGTAGACTCAGCTGAAGGAAATGTTTGGGTTCAGAGTAGTACCGAATATTCCCTAGTTTTGGAAGTGAAGGAGAAGCAAGATATAGATTCTAGTTTGGTCAAACTGAAGAAGTCGGTTAAAGACCAAAAGGTGGAGGTTTTCTCCCAAGGAGGAGATGGCGTGTTGAGATACCAAAGTAGATTATGTGTGCCATGTGTTGATGAGTTGAGACAATGGATTATGGTTGAAGTGCATGGTGCACGTTATTCTATTCATCCAAGTGCTACCAAGATGTACCGTGACTTATGGAAAATCTATTGGTGGAGTGGTATAAAGAAAGATATAGCAAAGTTTGTAGCAAGGTGTGCAACTTGTCAACAGGTTAAGTTAGATCACCAAAGACCTTTTGGTACGTTGTAAGAGTTTGGTATCCCCACTTGGAAGTAGGAAAAGGTGAATATGGATTTTGTGACTGGTTTACCCCATTCGTGTCGTCAGTATAATTCGATATGGGTTATTGTAGAAAGATTAACTAAGTCAATGCATTTCTAGCCAGTTCACATGTTAACTGAAGATTATGCTAAGCTTTACATCAGAGAGTTAGTCAGACTGCATGGAGTTCCCTTGTCTACCATTTCAGATAGGGGTACTCAGTTCACTTCCCAGTTTTTTAGAGCTTTTTAGAAGGGTCTTGGTACCCAAGTTCATCTTAGTTCAACTTTCTATCCTTAGATAGATGGTCAAGCAGAGAGGACCATCCAAACTCTAGAAGATATGTTGAGGGCATGTTCTCTTGATTTCAAAGGTAGTTGGCATGAGTATTTGCCTTTGATTGAGTTCACTTATAATAACCGTGATCATTCTAGCATTCAGATGGCCCTATTTGAGGCTCTCTATGGGAGGAGATATAGATCATGCATAGGTTGGTTTGAAGTGGGTGAGGCCGCTTTGCTTGGGCCCAATGTAGTGTTTGAAGCTATGGAGAAAGTTAAGTTGATTAGAGAAAGATTGTAAACAACCTAGAGTCGTCAAAAATCATATGCAGACGTGAGAAGAAGGGACCTCGAGTTTGAGGTTGGTGATTTAGTGTATTTGAAAATTTCACCCATGAAATGGGCGAAGAGATTTGACAAAAAGGGGAAGCTTAGTCCCCGGTATGTTAGCCCTTATAAAATTCTGAGTAGTATTGGAAGAGTAGCTTATGAGCTTGATTTGCCCGCAGACTTGTCAGCCATTCATCCTGTATTCCACATCTCTATGCTTAAGAAATGCATAGGTGACTCTATTATTGTAGTTACTTTAGAAAGCTCAGATATTCAGAACAACCTTTCATATGAAGAGATTCCAATTGAGATTTTAGATCATTAAATTCATAGACTAAGGAACAAAGAAGTTCCCTTGGTCAAAGTTCTTTGGCGGAATCTGTCTGTTGAGGTGCCACTTGGGAAGCAGAAGAAGATATGAGAGCCAAGTAGCCTCGCCTTTTCTTCGCAAACTCAGATTTAGCTGAAGGTATGAAGAAAGTTAAGTTGATTAGAGGAAGATTGTAAACAACCTAGAGTCCTAGAAATCATATGAAGGCATGAGAAGAAGGGACCTCGAGTTTGAGGTTGGTGATTTAGTGTATTTAAAAATTTCACCCATGAAATGGGTGTAGAGATTTGACAAAAAGGGGAAGCTTAGTCCCCGGTATGTTGGCCCTTATAAAATTTTGAGTCGTGTTGGGAGAGTAGCTTACGAGCTTGATTTGCTCGCAGACTTGTTAGCCATTAATCCTGTATTCCACATCTCTATGCTTAAGAAATGCATAGGTGACTCTATTATTGTAGTTACTTTAGAAAGCTTAGATATTCAGAACGGCCTTTCATATGAAGAGATTCCAATTGAGATTTTAGATCATCAAATTCGTAGATGAAGGAACAAA
>JAPEIP010000002.1:26613393-26629007 GCA_026120095.1 Capsicum chinense | reverse complement strand
ATTGTTGATAACCATGCTTAGTATAAGATCCCTACTTATGATATTATAAATTATGGACTCTACTCTTATGATCAAGTCAGTCATGTGTGTCAGTTTCCATCCATCGAGTCCTAGGGGTACTTGTACCCGAAAACTATAGCTGTGTGCCTAGAGCTATGTCATGTTTCACGATATCCAAACTCAAGCTATGATTCCATAGACTTCAGTCAGTCATGTGACTCAGGAAAACCTTATGATCTTAGTCAGTTATCAGATACCAGTAACATTCCTTCAGTCAACGAAATTCAGTAAGATTAAGTCATGCATAGTTAGTTATTCATGTCTAGTCCCTCCAGATGGGAGTAGAGGTTAGCACTGAGTTAACCCAAGGATGGGAACTCAGCCGCCATTCAGGGTGTGATTCTTAGTAGTCATCCTTGTGTTCTAGAACTACGTAGCCAGCGTAGGTTAAGACATCTTAACCCATCAGATTAGGGTTGATAAGGTGGCTTAACCCATCAGTTTAGGGTTTCCACCATTCTCATTGAGTACCTGCCAGATAAGGGTCACTTACAGGCTGTCCTTACCCATGGCACGGTATTGAAACCCCTCCAATCGGGGCATAGATTGGACCCCATCTTAGCCATAACGGCATACATAGGGCATGTCGATTAAACACTACTTCCCACAGTTTTAGTATCAGTCTCAATAAAAGAACTCAGGGCGTTCTTCAGATTTCAGTATATACAGGACTGTCAGATACAGTCGTCCATATTATCAGTTTCAGTATCAGTCATGTCAGTTATCAGTAACCCATGTATTAGCTTACAGGTCACGCTATCACATATTCACGGTCCCAGTTTCTATATATATGTGTTTGCACTCCCACATTTATATTAATCAGTCAGTGTTGTTTATGCATGAAACCCTTTATGTTCAGCCTACCTTCCTCGTATACTCAGTACTCCAGTTGTACTGACGCATTTGCGCTATGGTGCTTTCTTTTCATGTTCACCATAGGTTTCGAGACACGAGCTCCAGCCCAGCAGTAGTGGTAGCATTCCAGTCGCGGAGACACAGTGAGTCCTCATTGATTCAAGGACAATATGATTTGATTTATTTATTTATTTCTTCAGTTCAGTTTTACGGAGTTAGTTGGAGACATGTTCCTTCAACTCCTTATCAGATAGTTTAGAGGCTTTCAGATTTACATTCAGATTTACGTTCAGACTTAGCTTTCAGATTGAGTTGTTTTGGGTATCTTCACCCATATGATTGTATTCAGTTGAACCTTATGGCCTTACAGTTCTATGTATTCTGCATTATTATATCATGATTTGCAGTATACAGGTATAGATATTAGTCATGGGTTAGCTTGTGGTCCCACGGGGTCATGAGCACCGTGTAGCATTCCGGTTCAGCGAATCGGGGTGTTACATTAGTACACTACATTATACATTTAAAATCACTCTCCAACAACCAAATTACACTTATTTATTTATCCATACCTTTTGGTTTTGCCCCCTTTCTTTTAAGCATTTTTTCAAACATTTCGTGGACACGTAGTTTACTACCACAAGAATCAACTTTTTTCACCTTTTTCACAATCATGGCAATATTTTTAGCAAAAATCATATCACAACCATCCACCACACATCAATTATAAACACCAATAACTCTTACCTTGGGGCATCAATTTCACCCTTTTCTTCTTCAATTTCTCAAACTCCTTACTAATTCAATTTTTCATTAAAGAACTTAGGAGCTTTTTGGATCAAATTATAGTTTACCAAAGAAAGGATTAGGCTACTGATAAGGCTACCAAAGGAAAATCTAAAGGCTCAATAGGGGTTAACTAGGATAATACACAAGGGTAGGAAAAAACAAGGTATAAAACAAGGCTATCAAAGAAATTCCTATATCATCTCCTAAACCCACACTCTTTATTTTATTTTACACACACGCCGAGAAAGTTCTAGACATCACATGCAATAAGGAATATACAAAAACCTTACACACACATGACACATGCTCAACTCATATAGGATCATCATAGCCTCCCAACCAAACAATTGCATGAATTCAATTTTAAGCCAACAAGTACAAGAGTCACAAACATGAGCCTAAGAGTCTCAAAAATAACAATTCACATCAATCAACATGATTTTACCAACAAATCCACTTGCATCATGTAATCAAAAATAGCACCAACAAGAATATCTCACTTATTCCTAACCTAATTTTTTTTAAAATTTAACCATAAATTTGAAGTTTCCCCACCCCACACTTAAAAATCTACTTTGTCCCCAAAGTGAATTTTATGGCAAGAGATAGAAATACTCCCCGAGGCCTATAGGCCTAGCTAGTAGCATATTCACACATAAAGGAGATCCATGGGACCCCACACTCAGTCTTTACCATGCTTCAAGCTCAAGCTTATGGTACTCATACTTCCCATTAACATGTGACTCAACTAAAAAAAAACTACGTGAAATAAAAACTAAAAAAAAACTGAAAAGAAAACATACCTTAGCTTGGGTTGCCTCCCATGAAGCGCCTGATTTAATGTTGCGACACGAACCAATCAACTTTCTCTTCCACCTTGAGGATATAAATTTCACCACCAACATGACATCCATTTTATTACCTCGCTCATAGGGTGGTGGTACAAAAATTAAGGAGCCAAGTAATAAAATGTGCATAGTAAACCACTCGGCCTTTAAGTGAGGTGTGTTTTTATGTTGCTTTTCTTGTGTAAAATTAAGAATATAAGATTCTTGTTCCTCATTTTCACACTCTTCCACTATTTCAAATGATTCTATAGACAAGTATCATCTAAACATAATGTAGAAAAGTGCTTCAAATAGGGCCCAACTAATCCTACTTCAATATTTAAACTATCTACAACACACTCACTTTTATTCACCTTCTCAATTTTAGTCTCAAGATAAAAATGCCAATCGAGTGGCTGCGATTCTTGTGTTTGCTCCATAAATTGGATAATATCCTCCTCATATTTTTCTTTGATTAGCCACTATATACATGGTGGCAGTGGTATCTCCTCAAACTGTTCAACATTTTTAGTTTTTGAGTACCAGATTTCCCCGAATTATCAGCAAATTCATCTACAACAAGTTAGGAAGTCAGCTCTGCATCTACCTCCAGCTTATTATCCTATTGCTCTGTAGTCTCCCAATAGTGCTTCATGTCTGCTAAGAACTGTACTTGAGATGCTAAAATTTATTTCAGTCTCTTCTATTTTACTCATTTGAGTTGTGGCCTGCATATTTAGTTGTTGCTGCTGAAACTGCTGCTGGTTGGTCTATGATTGAATTTGTGACTGATTTAGCCCTGTTCAATTTTAGTAGTTTATATAATTTTTCCTTTCAGTATAGCCCACAAACAATTTTGAATCAAGATTAACAACACAAATGGCTGTAGTATGACCACTTTGACCATAAACCAAACACCGAGATGCAGTCTGCTCCACAGATAGAACAATATCCGCATTACATTGTGAAGGTTTTGTCCATGAACTTCTATCAAAATTTGGACAATAAGCCGTTTGATATAGTCCCCTATACAAATAACAATAATCGTCATCACTTAGAAACCATCTATCCTAAGCTGACATATCAAGAAGATTGGTACAAAGAGAAATAAAGGAAAATAAAAAGAAACTAGGAAAAAAATTATTTACAACTCAATATAGAAAAACTAAAAATAAGATAGTTGCCTAATTACAAGTCCTCGGAAACGGTGCCAAAAACTTGACAGTGCCCAAGTGCACACGCAAGTGTATGTGGTCTTATCAAGTAGTAAAGTGGCTTTAAGGAATTTCAAGTATCGATCTCTCAGGGACTTGTGTTCGCCAACTATCCGATTCTAGTTCAACAATTGAGAAAAAGTATACAATAAATTTTTAGAATTGTAAACTAAAAGTAAACTAAACTAATGCAGAAAAGTAATGACTTAGGACAATCTATGGATAGAAGCCCAGGGTTAAGGCTTAAGAATAATCATACTACGTTATTGAACTTCATTCGTTAGATTTCTTATCTTGGTTGTTGATTCGTAGGGTTAATTGTATTATCATGGTTTCCTAACCTCTAATCCTTTACCTAAGTTGAACCTTACAACTACATTGTTGAGTGGGGATATAATAGTCCACTAAAGTTCTTTAAAGCTATCATCCTACATGTGAATCAAGTAAGGAATCTAAGTACATCCTTGTCCTAGATACTAATTTAAATTCCTTATTTTATAAAGAAATAAGAACCATACTTTGCTTATTCCCTTGTTCTATCTTCCTATTCCCTCTCCCAAGTTTAGAAGGTTGACAATTAATGTATTCTAAGGGTAGATAATCCTTAAAATAGTTAAAATAAGAAGAAATAAACAACCAATAATGATAAGAAAATTAACAAACTTAATTTAAAACAAAAGTAATCATGAACGTGGCCTTAACCCCGGATAAGAGTTTTAGCCTTCAATGGAAATATTCATCATCCAATCCCTTGGATTGATGATACAATCCATGAAATAAACTAAATTAAAGAGATATAAACCCTAAATAGAAGTTTTTGTAGCCTCCTTAATCCTCCAAGACGTCCAAAAGTATGTAGAAACATGATACAACATGTATTTATAGCATAAGGGTAAGCCAAATCCCCATAGAAGTCGAATTAGCTTAAAAACACCCAGGTGTGGAGTGGAGCGTGTGTCGCATTCTCCATTGCTATGGAATATAGAGTGAATTGCATCATAGTCATATGCCCTCCCTGGAATTTGTTGTTCAAAATTTTTCTAAGGTAAGGGAGCACCGAAATGAGCATTCATCGTATTCTAATAGCCTTTAGGACTACCACATGCCTATTGGTTGATATTTTGGGCCTCTTATGAATCTATTGGTATTTTTCACGCGTCCATTGTCCACTCCTACTGTAACGACTTGAGAATACCCCCTAGTCGTCACACGATGCTTACGACCCCAAAGGACCTCAAGTTAACCCATGAATGATATCTGTTGTGAGCACTGAATAATAATGCTACAATTACTGAGGAAAATAGGCTAAAATATGGCTCAAAACATCTAAAATACTGATAAAATATAATATGTGTAAAACTAAATACTATATAAGAATCTAGTCTGAAAAAGCCTCTAACTGAATCTGTCTAAAAGTGTAGTTGATGGGACAATCCCTGAACTAACTCCATCTACTCAACTACTACATCTACTGAAAATATGAAATAATAGAATATCCTTGAATGATGATGACTCACTACTAAATCTACTGCTGCTGGCTGAATTTGAATCTACTATGTATGGTCGGGAACTTGAGCGTCCGAACCTATGATATGAAACATCATAGTGTAGGAAAGTATACGTCAGTACATGGGAATGTACTGGTAATCTAGATGAGGTAAGGCTGGATGCAAGGGTTCATATGCATGAACAATAACTGACTAAATAATAGAGAATAACTGAACATAAGAGTACATGGATAATCTGAATACAACAAATACTGAGCATGCAATACTGTGTATTTATATACATGTTGTAACTGAGCTTTTTTGAAGCTAAGTGCTGAATTCTAATAACTGAGTAACTGATATATGAGTTACTGATAACTAAATTACTAGTTCTGAATTGACTGTGTTTGACAGTCCTGATTCTGTAGAACAGAACTGAGTTCCCTACTAAAGAACCAAATTGAAACTGAATTTATGGGAGGTATCATCTAATCGACATGCCCCTCTCTGAACTAATTGGGGTCCAACCTATAACCCCAGCTGGAAGGATGTTAATACCGTGTCATGGGTACTAATACTAGAAAACTAGAATGACAAGCCTAACTGATAGGTGACACCTGGATGGAGCCAAGCCTAATCTGACGGGTGACCCCTGGGAGGTAGTCAAGCCTAGTTTAACGGGTGACTCCTCATCCTGCGCTGGCTACGTAGTTATGGAGTACAAGGACTACTACTAACGAATCTACCTATCTGATGGGGAAGCCATCATCCCTGCACTCACTCGGTGCTATATCCTACTCTTAACTGAAAGACACTGAACTAAGTATACTGAACGAAACTGGACTGAGACTGAGTTTACTGATTTTTCCTGAGTTTTGTAACTGAATGAGTTCTACTGAGTTCTGTAACTGATTGAGAGTACTAATAGTTGTGACATGACTGATACTATTCTATAACTGACACTGGCTCTAGGTAAACAACTAAATTATCGGGTATTAAATACTCCCAGGACTCGATAGCATGAAAAATAAAGCAACGCATAATCTTGAATTACATAACAATGTTCACTTGGTCATAATTCATTCATAGAGAGATTTCATCAAACACTTATAAGGAATAAGCTTGTACATGATTAAGATCTCATAATAACATCTCATGATTCCTCTATCTACTTCATATAGGCATTTTAGCAAATACTTGGGGAGCATGAGTATTTCACATGATAATGGTCATCACATAAACATCATGAATACAATACTTAAATGTAAATTCAAGGGTTTAGCATGTGATTCATATAATTCCCCCTAAATACTATTCTATTTTTCATGAATCTTATCATAATCATGGATTACAAACCAAATTAACACCATAGATGCATTAATAACTTTGTACGCTCTAGGGTTTATCAAGATAATCACATATTCATCACACATGTTATTTAATTTCATGAAACTTGCATTTAAATCATGGATTGGAACCCAACTAATATCATGAACATGAATTCAATCTAAATAAATGGAAATTGTAAATTTGAGATCTTGTAGGTTTAAAAAGGGATTCTTGGACTCTATGGGTGAAAGAAACCCATAGATGAACATCTAACATACCTGGGATAATGAATTTCTTGAAGTTCTGGGTGAGTTCTTGTGGATTGGCCTTGAATTTGAGCGCTAGGGTTCTTGTTCTTCAAAATGGGATCTTTGATTGTGAGAGGAATTGAAATAATAATGACTACTTAGGATGTTTAGGGGTTAAATTTCATATTTTAGGTTAATTAGGGTCGTGGAAAAAGACCCAAATACCCCTGAATGAATTTAAAAATGGAAGCTAAAAATAGACCATCCTAATTTTTGGCCTTGGCGCGACATGCCATTATCATGCCAAGCCACTGGAAAAGGGAAAACTGGGACCTGGACAAACACCGTGATGCGAGGCTATTGTGGAAAGCCTTTGAAATTCCAATTTGACTGTCTCCGCTATGCGGCAACATCGCAGAGGCCCACTGGAAATTGCCAAATGGGAAATTGGCCTATTCCGCGACTCACCATGATTGCGTAGTCTTACTAGAAACTAACAATTGCTTTTTACACTGGCTCCATGACGCGCTGATGACTAAAATGTTGGGATCTAATGACCAAAACTTAAAATCGTCATAACTTCTTACTCGGTTATCAAATTTTGGCAAATTTTATATCGTTGAAAAGCTAATTGAATTTCCTACGCAATGAAAAGTCAAAATATTAAATATTACACATGTATAAAAGTGTATTCATCTTTAAAGAAAGTCTTTGACATTTTTGGGATGAATTTAAGCTAAGCAAAAGTATGGGGTGTTACACCTACTGTCCACACGCGCCCTAGAAATTCCAGGGGTATAAAAGTGCGTCAATCTGCATATTGTGCCTTCATTGAGCCATTTTGAGACTTTTTGAGTTGTTCCCACTTGATTTGAAGCTTATATATCCTTCATATATCATCATAATCCATTTAACAAGCATCCTATAGCATTAAACTCAACAATTTAAAGCTCAAAACAACATAAAATCCAACACGACGAACTAGAAACACGAGCTAATTTAAGCATAGGCTAATTTCACTTTGATCTTTAACTCGTTGTTTTGACCCTTGGATTGATCCATTTGACCCTTGAGCATTATAAATGAGTTGTTTCACATATAAATACACATAAAAATCATTTGGAATACTTTAAACACAATAGAATCCATCAGAATTAACTAGACAAACACCTAACTAGAGATAGTAACACTAGTTTTCTGGGTTGAACTCTAAATGAATCTTTTAGGTAAAAACTTGTTTGAAACTCACTCTTAACATCATAAAAACATAATTTAAAACTTTGATACACATTTATCTCATTATCCACCATTATAACATAGAATCATCCTAAAAATAAGGCTAAAAAAGCTAGAATAGGGACATTAAAATACATAAATACACCCAACATCAGTGAGTTCATAAGGTCAACTACAACTTTAATTGAGTCTTTGGAAATTGCATGATGTTGGTATTGCGTTCCTCCCAACCTAAGCCATTGATCAATCAATTTTAGTTGAAATGATTCTTATTCACTCATTATCAAGCTAATACCTAAATTAATTTAGCTAGAACTAGAGGTGAGTTCATAGGGTCAACTACAACTTAAATTGAGTCTTTAGAAATTGTATGATGTTGGTATTGCATTCCCCCCGAGCTGAGTCATCAATCGATCACTCCAAGTTGAAATAAATCTTGTTACCTCATTATCAAGATAATACCAACATCAATTTAGCTAGAACTAGGGGTGAGTTCATGGGGCCAACTACATGTAAGACCTCATAAAAGTTCTAGTTCAATTTAGTCCTATATAGCTTGTAATAAGGGGTCCCAAACTTAGAAAAATTCCAGCGAAGTGTTAAGACTTCAAACCATTTTTAGCCTTCATAATTGGATGATTATATTTTCGATTCTTACGACCTTAGAATGTCGATTCTTAAGTTGATTCATGATCAAGGGTGTCAATAGGTCATCTTGGGTGAGTTTTGAATTTTCAAACATCGTTTGAGTTATGTTTGGATGACCAAAACAGCAAGCCAATGAGATCACAACATATTGTGTTGGCTATTGCATTGACACCATCAACGTGACACATCGATAATCTTGTTAAAACTATCGACGCGATGCATTGATTATCGCATTGCTAGGTGCAATTTTTCATATTTAGTTATGCATTGTGGGGATAATTAGGTCATATTCCTCCCACATTAAACCCTAATAACATGAAATTCAGCCCTTCAATAGGCAAAATACAGTCACTCATTCAAAAAATCCTCTCAAGAAATAAACCCTAGTTCATTAAGCTCAAGATCGAGTTCCAAGAAATCCCCAACAATCTTCACAAATTCTATTACTCAGGTATGTTAGGTGTTCATCCTTGGGTTTCCTTCCACCCTTTTAGTTCAATAACTATTTTCAAAACTTGAATTACGATTCCCATGTTATGAATTGAATTATGCTCATTTTGTATTGTTGTATGGGTTTCAAGTTAAGTTTTTTTATGAGTTCCATGTAATTAAGTTAGCATGTGTATTGGATTATGAATCTCTCATGTCAAAACCCTTGAATTTGTAAGTTACATGTTGTAGTTATGATTCCCTATGTGGTTAGTTCTCATGTATAGCAATCATGCTCCCCGAGTGTTTGATAAATGTCCATATGAGTAATTATGCATGGTAGCCTATTATTGTGTTGCTAAAGTTGTGATGAGTTTATCAATTATGATATTGAGTCCTGGGGGTATTTGTTACCCAAAATCTAGTTGTTTACTAAGTTGTAGTAGTTGTAGAATAGTCCCAGTAAAGGTCAAGAACACTAGTACTCAATCAGTTAACAAAACTCAGTGAACTCAGTCCAGTTCGGTTAGTCAACACGATCAGGGTCAGTTCAGTCAAGCTTAGTATAGTCTAGTGATCAGTGTCTTTCAGTTGGAAGTAGGATTCAGCACCGAGCAAACCTAGGGATGGGGGCATTCCTTCCAGTTTGGGTTTGACCCTTAGTACCGATCCCTGAGTTACAAAACTACGTCGCCAGCATAGGTTGAGATATTTTCTGCCAGATAAGGGTTATGACATCTCATATGAGTTTTCTTGCCAATAAAGGTTGATAAAATGCCTTCCTTTCAGTTAGGGTGACTCATAGCTAGTGTTAGTACCCATGGCATAGTACTAACACCCTTTCAACTGTGGTCACAGGTTGGACCCCAAATCAGTCTATATTGAGGTATGTCGGTTAGATGAACACTCTCACAATTACAGTTTGTCTTAGTATTCAGTGAATAACTCAGTTAGTTCTACAAAACCATGGTTATTAGTATCAGTTACTCGGCCATCAGAATTTAGTACTCAGTTTCAATATAATCTCAGATATATAATGTATACCTATATGCGCAGTATTGCATGTTTAGTATGTTCGGTAGTTACAGTTTTGCATGTACTCTCATCTAGTTACTTCATGATGTTCATTCAGTCAGTTATCATCTCATGCATATGAACCCATGTATATTATCCTTACCTTACTTAGCATACTAGTACATTCCACGTACTGATTGCATACTCTTTTTTGTGTTATGATATTTCATATCATAGGTTTGGACTCTCAGGTTCCTGACCATACTTAGCAACTCAAGCTATCAACAACAGATATAGTGGTGAGTCCTCATATTTCAAGGATAGAGTTTATCTATTTCAGTAGTTCAGTAGTTATTTTAGTCAGAGTTAGTTGGGGGTTTATCCTATTAACTCCATATTCAGACAGTTAGAGGCTTTCAAACTAGCATAGTCAATTATTCAATTTTTAGATGTTATTATCAGTTATACTCAGTTATTATTTTAATATTTTAAGAACATTATGGAATCTTTATATTTCTTTTGCATATATATTCCAGTATTATATTCAATACTCACAGCAGGTACTGGTCATGGGTTAGTTTGTGGTCCTTCAGGGTCGTAAGATCCGTGTAACGCCCAAGGTGTACTCTTGATTCATTACAAACTTGGTATCAGAGCCTAACATTCTAAAGAGTCCTAAGGAGTCTAAAAGCCACATCAAGTAGAGTCTTGTGCATAGGTGTGTAGCATGCCACACTTATGGAAAAGAGCCTATAAGGAGTTTTTAGGCAAAGTTCCCTTCTTTCAGTGTTCATATCATGCGAGTAAGCATGAGATCAATTTAAACTCTCTATTTAATTCAATTTTTCCATCCATCTACAGAATATGCCTCTCAAAAAGTCTAGCAAAAAAAGATTTTAAAATTAGCCAATACCTCTGCCTGTTCAAAAATATCCCCTGAATGAGCATATTTCTTATGCAAAGTTTAGAATTGTATTAACTACTCTAGCTCACTCTGTATCATCTTATAATGGTTGAACAGTTGTAGTCCCAGCCAACCCAGTGGCTAATACTGCCGTAGCTAGGATTTGGGACTCGACCAAATGAATCCTCTTTAATTTTAGGATCCAAGTTTGATGAGGATCCGCTAGAGTTTCTTGATAGGGTTCAAAAGGTTACTAATATCATAGGTGTCATGCCTAGCGAGAGTGCAGAGT
Source organism: Capsicum chinense (assembly GCA_026120095.1). Taxonomy (NCBI): domain Eukaryota; kingdom Viridiplantae; phylum Streptophyta; class Magnoliopsida; order Solanales; family Solanaceae; genus Capsicum; species Capsicum chinense. The sequence goes on along the minus strand of JAPEIP010000002.1, from coordinate 26,617,675 downwards.
TGGCTGCTTACCCATTGCAAGATGTAGCTCACACCTGGTTTAAGAAATGGAAAAGGGATAGATACACAGTTTACTACAACCTTCTTAGATAGATTTTTTTCTTAGGAGTGGAGAGAATCTAAGGTGTTGGAGTTTATTAACTTAAAGCAGGTTAACATGAGTGTGAAGGAGTATTCCCTCAAGTTTACTCAGCTATCTAGGTATGATCCTCACATGGTGGTGGATAACGGGTCTAAGATAAGCAAGTTTATATTTGGATTATCTGATAGTATGGGTCAAAGAGTATGGGACCTGCTCATCAAATTGAGGAGAAGAAGGTTAGAGAGAAAGAAAGAGAGAGTAAGAGGGCTAGGACATATAATTTTAATTTTGCTTAATCAGAGGGTGCTACCCATTCTCAGTTCAGCCAGAAGTATTCAATCCCAGTTTTGATTTTGCCTAGTGTGCTAGTACCAAAGTTTAGGAGTGATAGTCGGGATGGGGCACCAAGCTTCAAAACCTAGGTAGTGTGAGTAGTGATCGTATCCATCTACTTTGTGCAAAGTAGGGTAGAAATCATAAGGGTGTGTGTAGAGTGGGCAGTGACGTGTGTTTTGGATATGGTGAGTCAGGACACAAAGTTAGAGAATGTCCTAAGGCTGGTCTGTGGAGTCAGAATAGTTATCCTCTAGTTCCATCTGGTATCCAGACTCAACAGGGTTCCACTTCCAGTATAACTAGTGGCAGCGTCAAAATAGACTTTATACACTTCAGTCCCAACATGATCAGAAAAGTTCTCCTAATACGGTTACTGGTACACTTAAGGCCTTTCCTATTTTGTGTATATTTTACTAGATCTTGGATCTTCTCTTTCTTTTGTAACTCCTTATATCACTGTCAACTTTGGAGTCAATCTCGAAATCATAACAGATCCCTTCTCAGTATCTACCCCAGTGGGTAAATCTATCATAGCTCGATGGATATATAGAAATTTCCTGATCACGGTGTCTCAAAAAGTAACTTTAGTAGACCTTGTAGAGTTAGAGATGACAGATTTTAATATCATTCTTGGTATGGATTGTCTCCATTCCTGCTATGCTTCAATTTATTGTAGAAACAAGATTGTTCATTTTCAGTGTCCCGATGAACCAGTCCTTGAATGAAGGGGTAGTATCTTAGTGCTTAGAAGTCATACATGTTTTTATATTCATTCTTAGAATCCTATGATATCATATGATCTAGAATTGGAAGCATAAAACCAGGAGTTTAGCAACAGTAGTAGAGTTGGGATTGTCTTATTTGAAGTTGAGCAAATTATATATTTCTAGTCATATGAAAGGTAAATCAGTAGGCTTGAAGCAGTGTATACAAGAATTTAAGTTTGTTGATTTAAAACATGTGTTGTGGATGTGATATTTGTAGGCTATAATGAAAGTAGTATATTTATTAAAGATTTGGGGATATCCATGCTATGCGTTAGAATCTAAGTTAGAATCTTTGAAGGTTAAGCTAATAGAAAGAGGATTTGAAAATTCTAAGTTAGTTAGTTCTTAAGTTGTTACATGATGTATTTGGGGCAACAGAAAGTTAAGATTCCTATCTTAGAAAGAGGTATCAGCAGTAGGGTTTTACACTTTCATTTGGAGTCTTTTAGGGTGAGTTTAGTGTTTATGAGTATTGTTATATCTCAGACTCTAGAGTAAAATGGTTTCAGTATAGTTTAGTGATATTGGTTAAGTGGTCCACAGACTTAGGATGATGGCTTTAAGGTAAGGGGGAGATGGTATAAAAAGTGACCAAGTCAAGGTCTTAGATTCTAGTAGTGATGCTAGTGTGTTGTAGAACAACACTAGGGAGGGAGATGCCCGACCCATGCTTATTTTAGTATTTGTACTTCAGTTATCATGATATCTACTCATGCTTTACATGTCAGCTCTATGATCATAGCTTATATTCGTGCACCTTATAGAAAATCATGTACTCTCCAGTTCCTAGTATGTGGTGTTCCAGTCCACTCATCAGTATGAATCATGTCCCTCAAATTTAGAAACTCCAAAAATTAGGTCATGCAGCTCATAAATCAAGTATTCATGCTTTACAGTATGTTCAGTTCCAGTACTCATGCTACACACATAATGATTAGTGAAATTCAGATTTATGTCATGCATATCCCAGATTAGTCCTCTTTGATAACTACAGTTCAATTCATGCATCATATTTTAGATCCCAGATAGTCAGTCATGATTTAGTCCATAAGCGTTCCGTCCATCATCTTAGTTTTTTCTAGTATTTTAGTCAAGTCAGTATCATTTGGGGGACAAACTATCCCAAGGGGGAAATACAATACCCCCGAGCCTATCATGTACTAAATCCCTTATCTTTTCTTCACGAAACTAGATCTATCCAAAGGTAATGGTTACTTATAAATTGACTCTCTCATTCCTATCTCAGCGTTATAACCATTCTCATATCATTACATGTGTTCAAGAAATCAGTTTAGTTTATGATAATTCAGTTCATGCATTATGCTTTAGACTCAGTTATGATCTCATGTACCCATTCATGCATGTTCAATAAAGGATATAAGATTCTTCAGTATTCTCAACTTAAGGTAACAGTTTTTCTTAGATTTACTCTGTTCCATGCTTAATTTCAGTTGCACATCATTGTCATATCATCCATGCATTCATGAAACAGTTTAGTCATGTGTCATGTCTCCATACTTTAGTCATGTATGTCAGTGTAAGTACAGTTCCCCAGTTCATCTCAGTTTATTTAGTCTCATTTGAGAACGAACGTTCCCAAGGAGGGAGTTATTGTAAGACCCCATAAAATTTCTAGTTCAAATCAGTCCCATATAGCTTATAATAAGAGGTTCCAGACTTAGAAAAATTTCAGCCAAGTGTTAAGACTTAGAACTATTTTTAGCCTTTTTAATTGGATAATCTTATTTTAGATCCTTACGACCTTAGAATGTCAATTCTTAAGTTGATTCATGATTAGGGATGTCAATAGGTCATCTTGAGTGAGTTTTGGATTTTTCAGATATCGTTTGAGTCATATTTGGATGACCAAAACAGCAAGCCAAAGTGATCATGATGTGTCGCATTAGCTATCGAGTTGACACCATTGACGTGATGCGTCGATAATCGTATTAACACCATTGATGTAGTGCATCAATTATCGCATTGTTGGGCATAATTTTTCACATTTAGTCATGCGCTGTAGGGGAAATTAGGTCATTTTACTCCCACATTAAACCCCATAACTCAAAATTCATCCCATCAATAGGAAAAATACATTCACTCATTCTCAAAATCCTCTCAAGAAATAAACCCTAATTCATTAAGCTCAAGATCAAGTTCCAATAAATCCCCAACAATTTTCATGAATTCTGTCACCCAGGTATAATAGGTGTTCATACTTGGGTTTCCTTCCACCCTTGGAGTTCAAGAACTATTTTCAAAACTAGAATTATGATTCCCATTTTATGAATTGAATTATGCTTATTTTTGTGTTGTTGTATGGGTTTCAAGTTAAGTTCTTTTATGAGTTCCATGTAATTAAGTTATCCTGTGTGTTGGATTATGAATCTCTTATGTCAAACCCCTTGAATTTGCAAGTTGCATGTTGTAGTTATGATGCCCTATGTGGTTAGTCCTCATGTATAGCAATCATGCTTCCCAAGTTCCACGTACTGATTGCACACTCTCTTTTGTGCTATGATGTCTCATATCATAGGTTTGGATGCTCAGATTCCTGACTGTACTTAGCAGCTTAGGCTATCAGTAGTAGATATAGTGGTGAGTCCTCATATTTTGAGGACAGAGTTTATCTATTTCAGTATTCCAACAGTTCAATAGTTATTTCAGTCGGAGTTAGTTAGGGCTTTGTCTCATCAAATCCATATTCAAACAGTTAGAGGCTTTCAGACTAGCATAGTTAGTTATTTAGTTTTTAAATGTTATTATCAGTTATACCAGTTATTATTTCAACATTTTGAGAACCTTATGGCATTTTCTGATTTCTTCTACATATATATTCCAATATTATATTCAATGCTCACAGCAGGTGCCAGTCATGGTTTAGCTTGTGGTCCTTCAGGATCGTAAGCACCATGTAATGCCAAGGGTGTACTCTCGGGGCATTACACTACAACATCGATTGAGTCTTTGGCAATTACATGATGTTGGTATTACGTTCCTCCCGACCTGAGTCATCGATCAATCACTCTAAGTTAAAACGATTCTTATTAACTCATTATCAAGCTAATACCTAAATTTATTTAGCTAGAACTAAGGGT
>JAPEIP010000002.1:26598334-26613293 GCA_026120095.1 Capsicum chinense | reverse complement strand
CACCATGTAATGCCAAGGGTGTACTCTCGGGGCATTACACTACAACATCGATTGAGTCTTTGGCAATTACATGATGTTGGTATTACGTTCCTCCCGACCTGAGTCATCGATCAATCACTCTAAGTTAAAACGATTCTTATTAACTCATTATCAAGCTAATACCTAAATTTATTTAGCTAGAACTAAGGGTAAGTTCATGGGGTTAACTACAACTTCAATTGAGTCTTTGGAAATTGCATGATGTTGGTATTATGTTCCTCCCTACCTAAGTCATCGGTCGATCACTCTGAGTTGCAACAATTCTTATTAACTCATTATCAAGCTAATACCTAAAATGATTTAGCAGAACCAGGGGTGAGTTCATGGGTTCAACTACAACTTCAATTGAGTCTTTGGCAATTACATGATGTTGGTATTGCATTCCTCCCGACCTTAGTCATCGATAGATCACTCTGGGTTGAAATAATTCTTATTAACTAATTATCAAGCTAACACCTAAAATTCATCAGTGTTCGAGTTAAATTAATACACTTTATTATGATGAGATGGTTAAAAATTACATATATCTTTTAACATTTTAAAAAATAATTAAGATCAATTCGAACCAAATTAACATTTTCAAAACTTGTCATTCTTTTTCAAAATACAAATCAACCCATACAAATCATTCATTTGCGGGAAAAACATTTCATCATTTTAAATCTTGAGTTCTCACTTTTTTTCTCTCTCAACAATACAGACAACTAATACTCAATAAATTGCTCAACCCTTCACAACAGATTGATTTTCTTCCTTTTCCAACTACATAGGTGTTATTTTCGAATTTATTCTTTCTTGTATCCTTCGTTTTCTCTGTGGTTGTAGGTAACAGAGTTTGAGAAGAGTTCTATATTTGTTTTTTTTCTAAAAATTAGGGATTTTAAGTTATTGATGAAAAAGAAGATTTTTAGTTGTATTATCTTTGAGAATGGATTTACAATTTTGAGTTTTGATAATAAAATCGTAGGAAGAACCCGGGAAAACCTTGGTTTTTTTCGCAGTATTCCATTGACTGTCATGGCATTGGTGGTGGCGGCACTGGTGGTACTTTTGTGGTGGTGTTTAAAGCATTGGTTGGTGGTGTTTATGGTGGTTGTTGGGGGTGTCGATATTGGTGGTGTTTGTAATGTATTTTTTAAAACTTATGCATCTATCAATTGTTATGTAATTTTTGCTTTTCTATTGTTTATAGGTAAAATATGTCTCCCAAAAGAAAAGAAAGTGAAAGTGGATCAACTTCTGACCACCTATCAAAAAAGGCTACAGTACAGATGGATTTAGAGGAGCTTCTTGAACAATCTAAGTTAGAAAATAGTGAAGCTGATGAAAGATATGAAAATGATGTTGAGAGAGATGGACAAGGGTTTGTAGATAGTGATGAGGAAAATGAAAGTGAGGAGAAAGAAGAAGTGGATAAACAAGAAGAGGAGGAATTAGACAGTGAGAAAGAGCGTGATCATCAACATGATGATAATGCATCACCAATGGGGCGTGAATTAAGATCAAAATCCCAGCATAAGGCTGTCAAAACTATTAATATTGACAGGTTTCAAGTTACAATGTCGATAGATAACCCTACAGAACTAACTGGTGATCTTGCACTTAAATGTCAGTTGGGGAAACCTTTTGATGAATTTAGGAAACTACGATGAATGAAAACATAGACGAACTTTTGAAGACGAGCTTCTCTGGACACTTTCTTGAGTTGCCTGAGGACCACACTGCCCGTTTCCAAATGAGCATGGTATATGGTTTTCTCAAGCACAGGATCAAGTATATAGGGGATGATAAATATTTGAAGGAGGAGGGAAAATGGATAAAATCTAGATCAACTACTGTGGGGTGCCGGTTTATTTTAGCTCGAAAAAGTTTTTCATATTGACAGGATTGAGATGCAATCGTAAAAAAGAACCTCTCACCAAGGAAACACCACAAAAAAAGTTCAAGGAAAGCAGGACAGCCAAACCCCCACCATCAAAAAAAGGGAAGGCATTATCCCAACGACCACCCACCAAAACCAAAAAACGCAAAGAAAAAATAGATGGGTTACTGGATATTGCTTGACGTGGGTACAAAGCCAATAATTTGATAGAATATCTCAAGGATAAAACCATATCAAAGAAGTCCAAGGAGCAATTGTGCTTAGTTTGGTTTGCCCATTTTGTTATATTAGCAAGAGACTTCAACAGAGTCATAAAAGATGATTTTTTGAAGCTTGCTGAGGGTTTTGAGAAATTCAAGAACTATCCCTGAGGATGTGATAGATACTACTTGACTATCAAATATTTACCGACAAAGCTATCCCGAAAAATGATCACATTATACGGCTTTCCTTGGGCTTTCATGGTAAATTTAACACTATTTGCTTACTCATCCATTAATTTATATTGAATAATTATTTGCTTGCCTCCTGTTTACATTTTTAGGCTTAGGCATTTGAAGCCATTCCTCACTAGTGAAAGTAGGTCAAGGATTACCCAGATGAGGTTTCTCATCTAAGGATCCTTAGGTGGTTGGCTGGAAAGAGAAACATAAGAAATAAGGAGGCTGATCTCTTTAACCCTTCGGATGATGTAGTACATCTTCTTTCAAGTAAAATAATTTGACTCAAAGAAAGATATTAAAACAGATGTGCCATCTATTGTGATAGATGGGTTATCTATCACAACAGATTACCCATCCACTAGAATTGGAATAATAGATAGGTAATCTATTACAATAGATGATTCATATTTCGCATCAGATTACCCATCTATTGCTTTGGTTCTCTGAACCCGACTCAACAGATTAACCATCTGCTATAAATTATGTAACAGATGGGTAATTTAATGCAACATATTGTTAATCTATTGCAACAGACAAATCAGCTATTGCAGCAGAAATATCATATGTTGCATAAGTTGTCTATGTTAACATATAACCTAATTGACTATAAATTATCATATGATTTAATTGTATCTATATTTTTTTATAGGTTGTGCATCCATGGATCGTGTCTACTGAGCAGGATTTGGGGATTACTTTTTTTATTACTCTAGGTCTTATTGATACAATAGCAGACCCAACGATGGATTTAATAAAAAAGGAATTGGATGGAGCAACAACCATAAGAAGAGAAATTAGGCAAGGTGAGCCTAATGTTGAGGCTCTTCATGACCAACCTACTACACCAGATCTGGGTGCTTCTTCTGGGGGTGTTGCTAGTAGGGTTATTGATGTTGGTAGTAGGCATGCTGATACTACTTCCAATCGTGACGATGAGCATGTTGATGCTCAAGGAAAAATAAATATGTTTGAAAACACTCCTTTTATAGGTCCCTTTTACCCTTACACAGGTTCCTTTCACCCCTCTCCACCCTTATGTTCTTGTTACAAATGTAAAAATTGCAAGGATATCTAGGATAAACTCATTAAAAAAGTAAAGGCTATCGCTAAAGCTATTGACAAATTAAAATCCAAGAGGGGTGTCATACCATCCAAGAATGTGAGGGAGCCAAACACACCTACAGTGGCGGTTGGGAGGAAGAAAAGAGCAATTAGCCAAGTACTCTCCAATCGGAAATCCAAAAAAAAATACAACTCTTCCCTCTCCAAAAGTTGTTAAAGTTCAGGGGCCATTCAAGAAGGTGGACATATACACAGAACTTGGTGCCAAAGAGAATAGGGATCTACGACGGGCCAAGAATGCCAAGCAAGGCACACAAGATTACCCTATCCATACCTTTTCAGCCTAAGACTTCTAGAGTATGATAGATATGTGTACACAGTATGTGGATAGGGTAAGTTTCCTTTTCCTAATCTAGCCTTCTAATCTACTCCATGAAGAAGAAGCTATGCAATACATGTGTCATCTGTTGCATCAGTTATGTATTTTGGTGCAACTTGTGGTGGTTCTTTTCAACGTATTACCTGTCTCTTGTTTAAGTTACATTATATGGGTAATTTGTGAATAGATTTAGAGAACCCTCTACAATAGATAGACCATCCATTTAATCTTTTGACTATGTTTTTCTTCTTTACAATTACTAACCTATTTAAAAATTGACTTCTTATATCACAGTATATTGAAGAAATTCTCTGCCTTATGAGGGACAGGCAATTAGCATACCCGAGGGATTATGATGTTGTCAATAGAATAATGGACCTCGACTTCTACAAGAATTTCAAGTATAGGTACAATGATCTCAGTAAGCTAGAGTCAACTCTTAGTGGTGCGGGATTTGATTCATTTGTTTTTGGGTTCTAATGGGATAAAGAAAAGATAAAATATATTAGAGGGTAGAGGCCAAATCCATATGGCAAGATCTGTACTGGATCAAAGAGTATTATGGAGTCATGAACGTGGATGACATATATTATTGGGTTGTTGACATACTACTCGAGGAGGGAAAGAGCAAGGTTTATGATTGTAACTTACCTACATTGGACGAGGCCAATTTTTTTACCCAGATACAACCACTATTGGAGTTATTCCCCACTTATTGAGGCATAATAAAATGGTGGATAATTTGCCAGCGGAAGTGTTGATAAGCAACTATGGAATTTTGAAGGTCGAAATAAGGACATGAACCTTCCAAAAAATAAAATGGTGCCGCGTACGGGTTGCAGGCGCTTGCACACATCAAATGTTTACTGACAGGCACAGAAATAGCTGATCCAATGACCTTTCTATATGACAACGTTGTGGTAAACATACAAGAGGCCTAGGCTTATAGGCTACTAACTGGATGCGTGGAGCCTGTGTATAAAGAAAACCCTGTGAAATAACAATTTTTTATTTTGTCACTTTACTTTACATACCTAACTTTACATGTAGTGATAATTTTTTTATATTTTATAATAATTACTCTGGAATGTCCATGTGCTTAACAATACCAAACCAGTATCAAATACAAATACACCACCCTGAAAATTTAAGCAATTAGGCTTGAATATCCATGTGCCCAACAACATCAAACTAGTAGCAATAACGCCAATAATGTAGTATCTTCTTGCTCGATTTTATTTCTCTTCAAAAGCCTTGACTTTCTTCAACAAACCCTATATTACACAATTTGCTTGTGAAGGGTGTTGTTCTTCGTACCAGTCAAACTAATCACGTCCACCCAACTTCTATGAAAACAAGACCACAATTACAAAATAATTACAAGTCAATAATTAATCAACTAATTAAATAAAAAATATTACCTATGAAATCTTACAAGTAAAAAATCAACGACCTAAATTTTGTTGAGTCCAAGAAGTCTTCAATAGATCTTCATGACCACACTTACAATATCGAAAATCTTTATCACAAAAATAGTGAAAGATGAGCTCGACATTGTCAAGTTTAGTTGGAAAAAATAAAAAAAATATACAGAATAACCAAATACAAATAATTTGAAGAATTTGGATAGAGAAAAAAGATTTGAGAATTTAGGGTTAAACTTTAGAAAGAAGATAAATATATAAGAGGGAAAAATAATCGTTGGGGGCCAAATCATATGCCAAGTTGGCAAAAATAGGGGTTCAATGAGCCTTGGTTGCGTGAATTACACGCAAGCTGCTAACAGGTCAATAGTGTCAAACTGACACATTTGATGCCTATTTTAGGTGTTTAAAATGAACACTATCTACTTGAGGTGCCAAAGTGAAAGATCGCTGCAACTTTAGTTGCCTGTCGATGGATTTCGCCTTTTTTATGTCAATTCACTTCATTTTACTAGTAGCGGCAATTTCTTATGTCTAATGAAAGTTGAATTTATTATAATGCAACAGATTGCCCATCTGTTGTAACAAATATTCTGCCTTTTCTGACACATAGTTTATCTGTTGCAATAGGTTGGTTATCTGTTGCATTATGTTGATATTTCTATTTAAGTCTATCTATTGTAACATTTGAAAGACCTGTTTGACAATTTCCAATAGTTTACCTACATATTGTAATATATGTCTAAATCTGTTTTATATTTTCCAACAGATATGTCGTCTGTTGCAACAAATACCTTATCTGCTGTAATGTTTGAATCTAGTATTCCATTTTAATTAATAAGTTCAAATCTAAGGATAAAATAAAATTCATAAAAAAAAAATCTAAGCCTTCAGAAATTACATGAAATAAATCAACAAATAAATGAAATGTAAAAAAAATTATTATGGGTAATGATCTCAATAAATTAATCAACAATTTAAGTTTTGATGCCAACAATTCCTAAGGAGGGGTGAGGTTTTTACTTTGACAGACTCAAGATACAAATATCTACTCAATATGGACAAGTTTTTCTTCATCCGGTGCTATGAAATTCGACTTTGGTCATCGTGGATCTTTAATGTCGCTTGCGTATGGTTTCTGTGCTTTTGTTTCTTCGTATTTCCATAAAATGAGTAGCATGTTGCCAATGTTGTTCAGTAGTAGATTATATAGTGATATCTAACTGGAAAGCCAGAATTGGTCAATGATAATCACAGATATATAAAAATGAAAAAGGATAACTCATCTATTTTAGCGAATCAAATAGGTCTTTTTTCTATTTTAAATTATCCCAAACAGATTATATTTCTGTTGCAACAGATGGATAAACTGTTAGGATAAATTATAACATGACGAAGACCTATAAGATAATTTCTAATGGATGAACCATTTGTTGCAAGATATGACTCATCAGTTTGGAAAAACTAAAATGGTAGGAAGTCTTGAATAAATTTTTCCCAACAGATGACCCATCTGTTATAGCAGATAGGTCATATATTGGTACAAATAAAAATGGTACATAGAGCTATTTGATTTTCTAAAATAGATGAGACATATGTTCCAACAAATACAGTATCTGATGCAACAGGTTAGTCAACTGTTGTAACAGATATATATAATTGTTTGATAATTTTTAGCAGATGTGTCATCTATTGAAACAGATATGTGTCTATTTGTTAGTTGGAACAAATGATATATATTCATATTCTTCAGCTCATGCTACTCTTCTGTGGCCCTTGTACATTGCTCAATAGTGCAACACACAGACAGAGTAGTTGCAATTTGATTTGTTGGATGCTTGATAATGCCTTGGAAATTACTTTTCTTCTCCTCTTAGCCTTAATATCTAATGGAGTGGATGGATATAAAATCCTCTTTGATGGAATGAAACCTCTCTTAGATGTCAATTCCTTTACAGAATAAATTAATACATTAATAGCATCAATCACTACATCATATTTTGCCTTGTAGTCTTGACATTTGCATGCAGAACATTCGCTATGAGAGGTAAAATTTGTATAACCAGTATGATCATACTCATAATAGTTTATTTTAAAAACTGTAAGAGGAGCATCATTTGCACTAACAACAGCACCGCTACCACCACCAATAGCTCCATCACCACTACGACCATCATCAATAACAAGCCCACTCTCCAAAATTATTTTTCTTGTGATGGTTGTTGCTCCAACCAATTCAGTTTTTATTCTGTGAATGACGTTAGGGTCTGATAAAGTCTGCACAGACCATAATGTAAGAAAAAAATGGCATCTTCAAATCTCAATTGGTCGTAACAAGTAACGGATGCACAATCTAACATAAATCATTACATATATTAGAATGATGATTAGATCATTCAAAAAAATAATTAATTAAAACAAATTCTTAATTATAATTATACTTTCTGGATCATTTGGAGGGTTGAAGAGATCAAGAAATTTTGCATTTTTATCAGTTTTGAGCGATAACCATCTCAAGATTCTTGGATAGGAAACTTCTTCCTAGTAGTTTACTTGTTGTCTCAAATAAGAAATGGCTTCAAACGCCAAAACCTATAAAATAACGCCAATAAATCAAAATTATTATTAAATAAAAAATGAATCATATCATAATAAAAGAAATATTTATCATGAAAGCCCATGGAAAGCCATATAAGTTGATTGTCTTTGGCCTTAATGGAGTCAACAAATATTTGACAGTCATTTTGAAGCTTTAATAACCCAAAGGATAGCTGTTAAATGCCTCAATATCCTTGGAGAGATTTATTAAACCAATACTTATGTTGTTGTTAACGTCTCTCACCCAAAGAATATTTTGTACAAACCAAACCAAGCACAATGATTGCTTGCGCTTCTTTTAAATTCTTTTACGTTTCAATGCTTATATCAAATTTTTGTTTTTGAAGGTTGGACCAACAATGGACACCAGATCATCTCGATCACTCAACTTGCCTATAACACCCTGCAAAATTTCTAGCTTAATTCAGTCCTTTAAGCATGTTAAGGGGTCCTAGACTTAGAAAATTCTAGCTAAGTATTCAAACTTAGCTTATTTTTGGCCTTTAAAAGTTGAAAATCTCATTTCGCAACATATACATTCGTTAAATATTGATATTTTAGATAATTCACGATCAGGAGAGTCAGTAGGTATTCCCGGAAAAGTTTCGGATTTTTTAGACCTTATTTAGACCATTTTAAGAATCCTAAAACAGTGAACCCACGTGATCTTGGCGTGCCGCATCGACTATTGCATTGATTAATATTTTCCTCAGCTACCAGCATGCAATTCCAGTGGACCAAGATGATCTTGGTACGACGCGTTGGATATCCCATTGATGCCATTTACATGCTGCATCGATCTGCATGTCGGTAGCCCAATTATCAGTCATTAAAAGAACACATTCTTGAGGGTATTGGGGTCTTTTTCCCTCGACCCTCAGCGCCCAAAACACAAAACTTAATACCCTAGAGAGAAAATAAACTCTTTCTTTCTCAATTTCTCTCAATAACAAGCCTTAGGATTTTTAATTTCAAATTAAGAACTCAAGATTTCCACCATTATTTTTCAAAAATTCTTCAACAAGGTATGTAAAGTGTTAATCCAAGGGTCCCTTCTACTCTTGGAGTTCAAGAAACTTCTTTTAAAAACATGAATTGTGATTTCCATGTTGTGGGTTTGAATGTAATCATGTTGATGTTGTGGTATGTGTTCCAAGTTGAAATCTTTATGTATTTCTTGATTTTATGATAACATGTAAGTAGAATTTTGATTCTCTGATATGGAAACCCTTAAATTATGAAGTCACGATGTATTAACATTGTTGTTCATGCCCAAGTATAAAGCCACGCCAACCATGTGTTTAATAAAATGCTAAATTGAGATTATGGTGCTTTTATGATCATTTGGTAGTCTAAATAATGAACTTATGCTACACCCACATGTTCACAATGTCCTCCATGCTAAAGCTATACCTTGTATGTATTTGATAGAATGCTCATGAGATAGTTTTAATGATATTTTGATGTGTTAGCATACCTTCCTAATCATGTGCACGTTCATGACTTTCAAGTGATTGATAAAATGCCTCATAGATTGTATTGTGAGTTGTTGACTATCGTCAAGTATTAAAGAATTGTCATGTCTTATTACTTTCATATTTTTGAGTCCTAGGGGTATTTAATACCCAACAATTTAGTTGTGTGCCTAGAGCCAGTGTCAGTTACAAAACAGTCTCAGTCATGTCATAATCAATAGTACTCTAGTTCTATTACAGAACTCAGGAAAACTTAATAAACTCAGTATTAATCTAGCCCCATTCAGTATTAAGTTCAGTCCTTAGTAATCTCAGTCTACTAACCGAACTCAGTAGTATTCTGTCAGTCAACAAAACTTAGTAAACTCAGTTTAGTTCAATTAATCAGTACAATCAATAATAGATCAGTCCAGCTAGTATTAACTAGGAAATCAGTCCAGTATCTATTCAGTTGGGAGTAGGATTCAGCACTGTTGAACCCAAGGTGGGGGCTCACCCACCAGTAGATGTTGTGATCCTTAAAAGCAATCCTTTCATTCCAGAACTATGTAGCCAACATAGGTTGAGATATAACCATACGAGTTTAGGGTTTATATATCTCATTTGAGTTCTCTTACCAGCGAGGAGTTGAAAGAAGAGCTCCTTGTCATAGAAGGTTAACTCACAGCTTTTCTTTACCCGTGGCATGATACTGACACTCTTTCAGCTGGGGTTACAGGTTGGACCCTAAATAGTTCAGAAAGGGGCATGTCGATTAGATGATTACCTCCCATAGTCTCAGTCTCAGTCATTAGTAAAAAACTCAGATAGTTCTACAAATTTTAGGACTATCATATACACTTAATCAACTTAATAGGGAGAATAGATAGTTCCATAAAAAATAGGACTGCCATACATAGTCACTCAATAAATAGTATATTAGTTATCAGTTACATTAGTTAACCAATATTAAAACTCAATATTCAGTATTATCATGATCTTAGGTATAGTCCATGTATTCATGTATGTACTCTCATTCAGTCATACTCATGTTATTCAGCTGTTATTATTCGTGCATATGAACCCTTGCATTTAGTTTTACCTCACTTTATGTGCTAGTACATTCACACGTACTGACACATACTTTTTTTGCGCTATGGTGTTTTATACCATAGGTTCAGACGCACTGGCCCTAGAGCATCCTTAGCGTTTAGACGTTCAGCAAACAGAGTAGTAGTGAGTCCTTATATTGCGAGGACACATTTATTCATTCAGTATTTTATTTTATTTCAGTAGTTGGAGTTAGTTGGGGGCTTGTCCCATCAGCTCCACAGTTTAAACGGTTTTAGAGGCTTTTCAGACTAGATGTTCAAATAGTATTCAATATTTTAGATTCTGATGTTTTATCAGATTTTATCATTTCTCTTTATCAGTATTACAGTTTTGAACCTTATGGAATTTCAGCCCATTATTCCGCATTATACAGTATTATTTAGTTATTGCAGTAAGTACCAGTCATGGGTTAGCTTTTGGTCCTTTGGGATTATGAGCACCGTGTAGCATCTGGGATACCAGACTCAGGGTGTTACAAACTTGGTATCAGAGCCTAAGGTTCATTAGAGTCCTAGGGAGTCTGAAACCCACATCTAGTAGAGTCTTGTGCATGGGTATATAGTGCGCCACACTTATGGGCAGAAGGCTACTAACAGTTTCCCTTCTTTCAGTATTTATGTCATACAAGTGAGCATAAAATCCAGTTAAACTCTCTTTCTAAGCTAAGTTTCTATTTCATTTATAGAAAATGCCTCTAAAGAGGACTCAGGGAAGAGGAACAGGAGATCAGCCAGCCTCTCAACTCGACCAGCCTAATACTTTGCATAAATAAATATCCAGCTACCATTCCAGCCAACCCAGTGGTCAATGCTACAGCAGCTAGGATTCGAGACTTCACTCGAATGAACCTTCCATCTTTCATAGGGTTTTAGTCAGATGAGGACCCTCAGGAATTCCTTGATCAGGTGCAGAAGGTTACAAATATTATGGGGGTGATAGCTAGTGAGAGTTCTAAGTTAGCTACATATAAGTTATAGGATCTGGCTCATACTTGGTTCAAACAGTGAAAAGAAGAGAGGGCAGTAGATGCAGGGCCCATTGAGTGGGAGGAGTTTTCCACTGCTTTTCTAGATAGATCTTTTTCCCTAGAGCTAAAAGAAGCTAAGGTGTTAGAGTTGATTAATATGAAGCAAGGCAATATGATAGTGAAAGAATATTCTCTCAAATTTACTCAATTATCTAGATATGCTCCTCATGTGGTGGTAGCTAGCAGATCCCGAATAAGCAAGTTTATGTCTTGAGTGAATAATAGTGTAGTCAAAAAGAATAGGATCGTAATGTTGATCAGTGAGATAGACTTGGCTAGGCTGATGATTCATGCTTAGCAGATAAAGAAGTAGAAGAATAAAGAGAGAGAAAAGCAGAATAAAAGAGCTAAGCAGAATAAAAGAGTTAAAATGGGTAGCTTCTACTTTGCTCAGCCTAAGTCAGAGGATGGAAATCATTCTCAGTTCTTCTAGAAATCTTTTGTTCCAGCTCCATCCTCAGCCAGTGTTCCAATGCCAAAATTTAGAGACGGTAATAAAGATAGGGCGCCAGGCTTTAAGTCTCAGGGTAGTGTCAGTAGTTCTTGAACCAATCCACTTTGTCAGACTTATGGCAAGAATCATCAGTGTATTTGTAGAGCTAGCAATGATGTTTATTTCGGATGTGGCAAGCCAGGCCATAAAGTTAGAGATTGTCCCCAGTCAAGTTCTCAGGGTCAGCGTAACCATCCTCCAGCTCAGTCCAACTCAAATTAGCAAGGTGTCACATCCAGTGCCACCAGTGGGCAGTGCCCAAATAGACTCTATGCTCTTTAGTCCCGACAGGATCAAAAAAATTCTCCTGATGCTGTCACTTGTACATTACAGATCTTTCATATACATGTTTATGCCTTTCTAGATCTAGGAGCTTCCTTGTATTTTATTACTCCTTATATAGCAGTTGATTTCAGAGTTAGTCCCAAAATTCTAACAGAGCCTTTCCCAGTCTTTACCCCAGTGGGTAAATCTATCATAGCCCAGTGGGTATTCAGGAACTATCCGATTATGATATCTTAGAAATTCACTTTAACAGACTTAGTCGAATTAGAGATGACTGATTTTGATATCATTCTCAGTATAGATTGGCTATATTCTTGCTATGCCTCAATCGACTGTAGAAACAAAACTTTCCAATTCCAATTTTTGGATGAACCTTTCCTAAAGTGGAGAGGTAGTACTTCAGCCTTTAAGGGCCAGCTTATTTCCTACCTAAGGGCAAGTAAAATGATATCTACGAGATGTATCTATCATCTTGTGTGAGTCAGAGACTCTAGTTTAGACACTCCCAGTCTGGAGTTAGTTCTAGTGGTGAATAAATATTCAGATATGTTTCCAGAAGATCTTCCTAAAGTTCCTCCTGAAAGGGAAATTGATTTTAGAATAGACCTTCTTTCGAACACTTAACCCATATCTATTCCGCCATATAGAATGTCACCTGCAAAACTCAGAGAATTAAAAGAACAGTTGAAGGATCTCTTAGACAAGGGATTCATTAGACCCAGTGTGTCCTCGTAGGGTGCGCCAGTTTTATTCGTACATAAGAAAGATGGCTCTCTCAGAATGTTCATAGACTACCATCAGCTCAATAAGGTCACAGTCAAGAATAAGCATCCCCTTTCCAGAGTCGATGACTTGTTTGACCAACTTCAGGGAGCTAGTTACTTCTCTAAGATGGACCTCGGATCAGGCTATTATCAGCTCAGATTCAGAGAATGTAACATCCTAAAAATAGCTTTCAGAACTCGGTATGGTCACTTCAAATTCTTAGATATGTCCTTTGGTCTTACCAATGCCCAAACAACCTTTATGGACTTGATAAACCGTGTGTTTAAGTAGTAGTTGGACATGTTTATCATAGTCTTCATAGATGAAATTCTTTTTTACTCCCGTAGTGAGCATGATCATGCAGACCATCTCAGAATAATATTGTAGACTCTCAAAAACCACAGTTGTTTGCCAAATTCAATAAGTGCAAATTTTGGAAAAGGTCGGTAGCATTCCTTGTTCATATCGTCTTCGGTGATGGCATTAGGGTTGATCCCTATAAGACCAAATCAGTGAAAAACTGGCCCAAACCCATCTCTCCATCAGATATTAGGAGTTTCTTGGGTTTAGCTACCTATTATAGGCGGTTTCTTGAGGGATTTTCATCTATTGCATCCCCTATGTCCAGATTGACTCAGAAGTAAGTCAAATTTCAGTGGTTAAATTCATGCGAGAAGAGTTTTCAGGAGTTGAAGACTCGACACACCTCAGCTCCAATTTTGACTCTTCTAGATAGTTCGAATGGGTTTGTGGTATACTGTGATACATCCAGAGTAGGTTTGGGTTTTGTCCTCATATAGCATGGCAAGGTCATAGCCTACGCCTCCAGGCAGCTTATGCCTCATGAGAAGAATTATCTGACTTATGATCTCGAGTTAGCAGCAATAGTGTTCGCCTTAATGATTTGGAGGCACTACTTGTATGTGTGCATGTAGATATGTTCACAGATCACAAAATCCTTCAGTATGTGTTTTCTCAGAAAGACTTAAACCTCTGTCAGAGAAGGTGGATTAAGTTGTTGAAAGACTAGGACATGAGTGTCCTTTATCACCTGGGCAAGGCCAATGTAGTGGTTGATACTCTTAGTAGACTGTCTATGGGTAGTGTTTCTCATGTTGAGGACAGTAAGAAGAAGTTAGTTCAGGAAGTTCATTAGCTTGCCCGGCTAGGTGTCCGCTTAGTTGATTCAGCAGAAGGTAATGTGTGGGTTCAAAATAGTTCAGAATCATCTCTAATTTCTGAAGTAAAGGAAAAAAAGATAGAGATCCCAGTTTCGTCAAGTTGAAAGAGATAGTCAGAGATCAAAAGGTGGAGGTTTTCTCCCAAGGAGGAGATGGTGTATTGCATTGTCAGGGTCGTCTGTGTGTGCCAGGTTTAGATGACTTGAGCTAGTGAATTCTTGTAGAAGAGCATGGTACGCGCTACTCTATTCATCCAGGGGCCACTAAGATGAACCATAATTTGTGGGAGACCTATTGGTGGAGTGGGATGAAGAGAGATATTGCAGAGTTTATGGCTAAGTGCTCAGCATATCAGTAGGTTAAGATTGAGCATCAAAAGCCTAGTGGGTCCATGTAGGAGTTCAGTATTCCTACCTGGAAATGGGAAGAAGTAAACATGGATTTTGTGACGGGGTTGACTCGCACTCGCCCTCGCCATCAGCATGACTCGATTTGGGTTATTGTCGACAAGATAACCAAATCAGCTCATTTCCTTCCATTTCATACCTCTTATTTAGCTGAGGATTACACCAAACTCTATATCAGGGAGTTGATCATTTTGTATGGTTTTCTATTATCTATTATCTCATATAGAGGTACCCAGTTCACCTCTCATTTCTAGAAGGCTTTCCAAAAGGTTCTTGGTACCCGAGTTCATCTCAGTATAGTCTTTCATACTCAGACAGATGGTCAAGTAGAAAGGACCATTCAGACTTTTAAAGATATTCTCCGAGCGCGTGCCATAGATTTTAAAGGTAGTTGGGATGACCATATA
>JAPEIP010000002.1:26561845-26584171 GCA_026120095.1 Capsicum chinense | reverse complement strand
CCATTCTATTGTCTTGAATTGAAGATGTTGTATGAGATGCTCATGATATTGTTGTGATATGGAATGACCATGTTATTGAAGCCATGAAAGTATATACATATTGTGTGCATTCCCAATCATGTGATAGTTTGTTGAGAATCATTCTTATTATGAAATCCTTACTTATGATATTGTGAATAGTGGACTCTACTCTTATGATCAAGTCAGTCATGTGTGTCAGTTTCCTTTCATCGAGTCTTGGGGATACTTGTACCCAAAAGCTATAGTTGTGTGCCTAGAGCTAGTGTCATGTTTCAAGAAATCCTCGGTCAAGCTATGCTCCATAGATTTCAGTTAGTCACGTGACTCAAAAAAACTTAGAAATCTCAAAAGTTTAGTAGTCCCAGTAGTTTCAGTACTCTCAGTCAGACCTCAGATCTCAAGTAGCTTTTTCGTCGGTCAACAGAACTCAGTGAATTCAGTTTATTTTAGCTAAGAAAATATTATCAGCTCAGTTAATTAGTTTATAAATCAGTTCAATTCAGTTAGTCAGTTCAGCGCAGTTAATCTTTTTAGAGTCTTTTAGTTGGGAGTAGGGACTGGCACCGAGCAAGTGCAGGGATGGCGGTTTTTTCCGTTATAAAGGCAGAGCCATTAGCAACAATCCCTGTACTCCAGAACTGTATAGCCAGCACAAGACAGGATTCACCTATCAGATTATGGCTATACTTGACTATTATACTGCCTTAGGCTTGATTTCCTGTTCAGGGTCACCCATCAGAAAGGCCTGACCATAGTAGAGGCCTCTACCCGTGGCACGGTATTGACACTCTTCCAATCAGGGAAAAGATTGGACCCCACCAATACAGTATTGGGGCATGTCGGTTAGGTTACTAACTCCCACAATCACAGTTACAATTACAGTTTCAATATCAGTCTTCAGAGTAGAAATCAGGAATCAGGACTGTTAGATATAGCCATCGATCTCAGTAAGGAACTCATAAGTTCCATTGATTCCTAGAGCATCCTGTCAGATAGACTTGGTCCCATATTCAGATGCTTATTATTAGATCTAGAGGTCTCCCGAAAGACAGGCTTGATCTCAATCTCAGATTCAGTCGAGTATTCTCATTATCAGTTTCAGAGATCACTCGTTAGCAAGGACTGATCTCAGACTTAGATATTTGGATACAGTTTGGAACTCAGATAGTTTTGCCCAGAATTAGGACTGTTAGATACAGTCATCCATGTTATCAGTCATTCAGTATCTCAGTATCATAAAACTCATGTTGTCAGAGTTCAAACTCAAGTAGTCAGTATCTCTACGAGTTCAGTATCATTTATGTATATATGTATTCTCACGTTCATATTAGTCAGCATGTTCATGCATATAAACCCCATGCATTTAGCCTACCCCCATGTATACTCCGTACTTTAGTTGTACTGACGCATTTACGCTATGGTGCTTTCTTTTTATGTTACACCATAAGCTCTGAGGTGCAGATTCCAGATCAGTAGTAGCAGTTCAGTAAACAGTGAGTCCTCATCTTTCGAGGACATGATCGTTACATTTATTATTCCAATATTTCAGTTTATTTTCAGTTTAGGGAGTTAGTTGGAGACATGTTCCTTCAACTCCTTATTCAGACAGTTTAGAGGCTTTCAAACAATTATAGAGTTTTTAGATTTAGACTTTAGTATTTTCAATTTTGTTTTGGTACTGTGATACCACCTTATTTCAGATAATTTATTATTCAAGATTGAACCTTACGCCCTCTTTGTTCATGTTTTTGCATTTTATATGTATATTATGCAGTTATAGGTACAAATATCAGTCATGGGTTAGCTTGTGGTCCTTCAGGGTCATGAGCACCGTGTAGCATTCCGGTTCAGAAAATTGAGGTGTTACAGAGGTTTTGTCCCACTGAGTTTTCCTTGTACGGTTTTTAATGAGGCATATACGTATTGTTAGAGATGTGTACTCTTTTTCCTTTACTAGATTTTTTTTCCACTGGGTTTTTTCTTGTAAGGTTTTAATGAGGCATATTATCTATCAATTAGATATTCAAGGGAGAGTGTTATAAATATATTTATATTATAGTGAATGTCTACCAAGAATATAGATAAGATCTATCAAGATCTAGTTGATACCAATCAGGATTTGAATTATCTAAATTTTAGAGAGAAGTTAGGAGTAATTTTCCCTATAAATAGAGGGGTCTTATTCATTGTAAATAATTCTAAAGAAATCCTTAAGAGAAATAAGAATTTCTTTCTCTACTCTTCTTATTCATTCTTTGTTATTTTATAACAAAATAAAGAATCAAGAAGAAAAGTAGAGAGAACAGAGATTTATTCTCTATTTCTCTTGAGGGATGAGATATCATCAGATTAAGGATACAATGAACAAAATTCCTCTATTTAAAGGGGAAAATACTTCTAGTTTCTCTCTAAAAGATAGATACTTCATATCCTAATAGATATCAAATAGATCTTGATAGATCTTATCTATATTCTTGTTAGACATTCACTATAATGTAAATATATTTATAACACTCTCCCTTGAATGTCTAATTGACAGATAATGTGCCTCATTAAACCCTTACAAGAAATGGAAAAAAAATCTAGTGAAGAAAAAAGAATACACATTTCTAATAATATGAATATACGTTGCCTTATTAAAAACCTTACAAGGAAAACCCAGTGGGAAAAAATATCATAAGGGAAAAAAGTACAGCGCGTATTAACTCCCCCTAAAGAGAACATCCTTAATCTTATGTATCTCGATCTTGTCCATCATCTTCTTGAAAGTTGCAGTTGGAAGAGACTTGGTGAATAAATTAGCCACATTGCCACTTGAACGAATTTGTTGCACGTTAAGATCACCATTCTTTTGGAGATCATGTATAGAAAAGCTTTGGTGATGTGTGCTTCGTTCGGTCTTTTTATGAATCCTCCATTAAGATGTGCTATACATGCTGCATTATCTCCGTATAAAATTATAGGTACATTGTCACATTTCAAACCACATTTTTCTCGAATGAGATGTATCATGGACCGCAATGATACACATTCTCTGCTAGATTCATGAATACCTATTATCTCATCATAGTTTAATGAAGTGGCTAGATAAAATACTTTATATATCTCTAAGATATGACAGTATCCCTATATCTGAACACATAGCCAGTTTGAGATCAAGCTTTATACGGGTCAGATAACTACCCAGCATTAGTATAGCCAACAAAATTGGGACTGCAAGATTTAGAATAAAATAAGCTCATGCCTTTTATCCTATTTTGATGTCTCCTACTAGGAGAAAAAATATATCTTGTTAACAAATTAACTGAAAAGGCTAAATTAGGCCTTGTAGTATTTGCAAGATACACGAGTGCACCAATTGCACTAAGATATAATACTTTATAACCATTCCAAATTGGTATATTTCTCATTTCAGTAAATAATCTATTGCTTTTAAAAACTCTCAAAGAGTTTCAATAATTTTCAAACTATAAGCTTATACAATATAAGGATTATAAATACGTTTCCAGAAACTTTTATATGCTTCAAACATTTTGAATCCTTAAAAATATTTTCTTTTAAATTTTTTCAAGTGACTATATTCAATATTTCATGCGTGACATCTTCAAGTGTTTGGACTACAAATCAAATAGGTTTTATGCTTACCAAGATGCATCATTTTATTTTACTTGATAAATATTTCTACGTCAGCATGCTTAAATAAACATAGAATTTAGAGATATAATTGATCAAAGATATAATTGATGATATATCATTCCATATCAGTTCACAATGCGACATAACATTTTGAGATCTCATCACTTCACTATTTTCAGGTATCTGAACCGCTTATAAGGTTTCATGAACTGTTATGTCGTAGGCTCTTCAAGAGCACATTGCCTTCTTATTATGATTATTTTCTCCTTGTTCTTTTTAAGAATTATTTATTTGGAACCGATTGGTCTACCATGCTTCACACATGGATAGACTTTGTCCTTCAGAGACACAAAATAGGAGCACTTGCAGCTTAAATATGAGATGCTTTCAGCATATGACTTGAATTATCTTTCGAATGAGGATCTAATGATAATTCCTAACATATTTCTTAGCTACTTATAATCCCCCCCCCTTATGTTAGGAAAACTAACATACATCCTCCATCTTCTTTGAGGAATCCATCTTTGTGCATCATGATATATTCATTAATAGTATAACACACATCAAAAATATTAAGTGGAATAGTTGGTTACTGACCTTGAACCAATTGAGAGGGAAGAAATAATCATAATTTATTGGTCTAATGCATAAAGTGCTATTGTATGTAACATATCATATTACAGACCAACACATGAAACTTTGTTCTCATTAGCAATGATTTTAGCTATTTATCGAATGCATTCAATGCCAAACCATCATCATCAAGATAAATTGTCTTGATTACACAATCTGAAAGTTATGCTCGTAACCTAATTTTACTGAGCAAACAACTTTATGAATGTCAAATTGCAGGTTGACAACAAAAATAAAAATGTGATCATCTTATTGATGCATCTTTTCAACATATCACATGATAGGTGAATGGACCCATATTCACCTTTTATACTTTCTAGATTTTATCTTAAGCCGGGGGTCTATCGGAAATAGCCTCTCTACTTCTTTAGAGGTAGTGGTATGGACTGCGTACACTCTATCCTCCCCAGACCCCATGATATGGGAATATACTGGGTTTGTTGTTGTTGCTATTGTTGTATACTTTCTAGATTTTAAGGGATCCAATCTCAATATTATTTGGTTCAACCAACTTATCATAAGAACAAGCGATATAAACAATTCTTGAAGAATCTTCTAGTTCTTGAATACATGTCTAATACTCAATATGCACATCTTTGATATATCACAATCGTTCATATCAACTTATGAACTGATTTATAGTAGTAAACACAAGTTTACCTTGGCATGTATATTTTTTTCTTTAGTAAATTTCAGATTTACTATTATATGAATAAATTTCAGATGTACTACTTTAGAAGTAGATTTCAAAATATCATGATAGGAACCACACATTGTCCATCTAAAAATTTTGATGTGCGTTAAACGATTAATGAATATACCATGATACACAAAGAGGGATTCCTATGGAGGATGTATGTTATTTTTTCTAACATATGGAGGAGATTATAAGCAGCTATGAAATATGTTAGGAATTGTCAACAGATCCTCATTCAAAAGATAATTCAAGTCAAATGCCGAAAGCATCCCATATTTAAGTTGCAAGTGCTCCTATTTTATGTCCCTAAAGGACAAAGTCTAAGACTCTGTGAACATTGGTAAATCAATCGGTTCCAAATGAAATTATCCTTGGAAAGGATAAGGAGAAAATAATCATAATAAGAAGGCAATGTGCTCTTAAAGAGCCTGTGACATAACACTTCATGAAATCTTATGAGAGGTTCAGGTACCTAAAAATAATAAAGTGATGAGATCTCAAAATGTTATGTCACACTGTGAACTGATATGAAATGATATATCATTAATATCTTTGATACAATGTTAACGCAATAATGTAAAAGATTACGAGGATCTGAATTCTACATTTATTTAAGTATACTGGCGTAGAAACATTTATCAAGTGACATAAAAGGATGCATCTTGGTAAGCATAACACTTATTTAATTTATATTCCAGACACTTGAAGATTTCACACATACTGATATTGTCACTTGACAAAAATCCATATGAAAATCACTAAAGGATTCAAAATACCTGAAGCATATAAGGTTTCTGAAAAACTTGTTTATTATCCTTATAAGGGATAAATTGTTGGTCTGAATATTGTTGAAACTCTTGAAGAGTTTTCAAAAGCAATATATTATTTTCTGAATAAGAAATATGAAGTACCATAGTTTAGTCCAATTGGTGCATAACACTAATGTATTTTCCAAATACTACAAGGCGCGATATAGCCTTTTTCGGTTAATATGTTAGCAAGTCTCGATCTTATTAGTCATGATGATGTTGGGTACTTATCTGACCCATCTAAAGCTTGATCTCAAATAAGATATGTGTTCATATGTTGGGATACTGTCATATCTTAGAGATATACAAAGTAGTTTATTGTAGCCACTTCATCGAACCATGCAGAGATAATAGCTATTCATGAAGCAAGCCAAGAGTGTGTGTGCTCTATAATACATCTCATTCACGAAAAATGTGGTTTGAAATGTGACAAAGTACCCATGATTTTTTTATGAGGATAATCCAGCATGCACAACACAACTTAAGGGAGGACTCAAGGGGATAGAACAAAGCACATTTCACCAAATTTTTTCTATACACACGAGCTACAAAAGAATGGTGATATTAACGTGCAATAGATTCGTTCAAGTTGTGGCTGATTTATTCACCAAGTATCCTCCACTTTGCTACTTTCAAGAAGATGGTGCACAAGATCGGGATGTAAAGGTTCAAGGATGTTCTCATTAAGGGAGTTAATACGCGCTTTACTCTTTTTCCCTTACGAGGTTTTGTCCCACTGAGTTTTTCTTATAAGGTTTTTAATGAGGCAGTCTATATGCATATTATTAAAGATGTGTACTCTTTTTCCTTCATTAGATTTTTTTTTTACACTAAATTTTTTCTAGTAAGGTTTCTACGAGGCACATTATCTATCAATTAGACATTCAAGGGTGGGGGGACTGCTATAAATATATTACCATTTATAGTGAATGTCTACGTACCATATATAATGAATGTCTACTTTACCATATATAGTGAATGTCTATTTATGAAAAAGTTAGAAACTCCAAGGTTATTTCTCCCTTATAAATTAAGGGGTTCCTTCATTAAATTCACCTCATCAAGAAACCTCTCAAGAGAAATAATAATCACTCTTTCTCTCTTCTCTATTCTTCTTCTTTGCTTTATATTTCATGACAAAATATGAATTTTTATATATTATTCTCCTTCTTTAATATATTCTTTTAAATTTGGACAATTATTATTGTACAACGTATGAATTTCTCTAATAAAAAAATAACTCACCAACCAAAATATATGGAGAATACTCATTGAAGATATACAACGTCATGGACGATTAGTGAATGATCCATCTATATTTAACGACGCAACATTCGTATTCACCTATGTTTAAATAGTGATAGTCATTACTCAATCAGCGAATAATATATTTTCTAATTAAAAGTCTTTTTATCAAACAAATAGTATCATTTGTTACCAACTATTTATCTATTAATGTAATCATAATGATTAGTAAAATATATATTTTGCTTAATGATTTAAACTTTTTTAACAAAAATAAAAAAGATTTTTAGCGCACAAATTAATAGTCCTTTAAATATAATAAATGTCAATAAATGTTCACTGAGTTATCAAAGAAACAATAAATGTCAATAATAATTTTATTATATTATCCTTTAAATATAATAAATTTAAATAAAATAATTAAAAAAAATATATTAACTATTTTTAATACTGTAGTACAAACATTATTGATGGGAGGAAGTATCAAATAGTTTTATTCCGAGAATTTGTATTGAAAAATCAGAGAACTTTTTTTTACTAATGTACCCCCAACTCCCAAGTTTACTGCAGTGGGTTTTTTTATTCACCCGGATTCTAGTGTCCTATAGTTAACGTGTCCAGTATTTATATTTTTCTGTTATAATTTATGGGATATGTTTTTTTTTTAATTTATTTAAAATGGAATGTTATTTGTTTATTTATAAAAATAATTTATTACTATTATTTTCATATTATTTTTTATAAACACACAAAATTTAAATTTATACTACGAATTTCAAAATAGCATTTTATTCTTTCAATTTCATACTTTTTTTTTTTGTAAGAAAAGATTTTTATTCATTACTACTAAAAATTAAAAACATCAGTACACATAGAGGCCATAAGGCTAGTTTGGGAGGGATTTCCCTACATATTTTGAGTGTAGAGTTATTTTATTTAATCATACTTAATCAATCTTTAGTTTAATTAATTAAATTACTTAATCATAATAAATTATATTAGCTTGATGTATACACCAAATTCACAAATTTTTACCTATGATTCATGTCCTAAGAAAAGATTCGGTAAAACATTTTTTGGAGCTTGAACAGAAACCACCCGACAAGATTTTTTTCACCATTTTATGATTGGCGTTTAATTTTTATCCCAACAAGATTTTTTTCACTATTTTTATGATTGATATTTAATTTTTATCTTTTAAGATAAATAATTTTTTTGTGGGGCATAATAAAGTTGCATACAATGTATTGTGATTCGATCCTTATTCGCAACCTGCACATAACAAAAATTTATTACACTAAATTATCTCTTTTAAAAAAAAAAAAAAAAAAGGAATACCCAACAAGTTATACCACACTACTAAATCTAAGTTTGATTATTAAGAGCAAAAATTAAAAATGAACTAATTTGAAAAATTAAAATTAAAGATCATTCCCTTTAAAGAACAAACCATGCAATAAAATGAGTTAAAATTGGACAGGATAATCAATTTATGGACCATATATTACTTCTTCCGTTTTGATTGATTTGTCTGACCTTGACTTGATTTGTATTTTACCGAATGACCCCAAATGGACAATTTCTACTTAATAAGAAACATTCCCTTTTAAACAAAATGATTTAAAAAAAAAAAACTCATAAACTGAGCAAAGGGAGTGATATTTAACTCTACCAATTAAACTGTAATTTTCTTTTAAAGAATTGAGAAGGTAAAAACTAAACTTTAGAAGTACAAGTATTTCTATTGAAACAATTTTTACAAAAACGAAAACAAACACGAGTCCACAAACAGGATGTTTTATTTTGCATTATACCATTAAAAGAGAAGTCTGATGCCCTAAAGCTCTTGCTAGAGTTTGGGAAAAAGCCGAATCACAAAGGTCTAATTATGCGCAGTCTTACCTTGTATAGAAGAAGCTCTCTACCATTAAGGCATACATTGTCAATGCAACATCTTCTTTCAAGCCTCTTTTGAAAAACGACCTTCTTTAACGGGCTCTCTACTCTAGTGCGACTATACTAGATACATTGTTGTCGTCAATGCAACGATCTAGTCGGCGTAGTGCTGATGTCGGGCGGTAACGGCCTCTTCCACCAATCTCTTCTCCTCAAAGGGCATTCCACCATCCCTCCGCGGCACCAAAAGCCCTGGCACAACCGAATCTCTGGTAAGTGATTCGTAGTCACTTAACAGCGGCGCAAAAAGCCACGACACTGGCGGTGAAATGGAGGTTTCGATCAATCCGTATTCGCTTCCAGGCAGCACCAATTCTGTCTCCAGCCTATTAATTTCCGATTTGATTTCTCGATTTCTCAAATTCTACTTCTCAATCTCTATCATAATAGCTTCTCGCCTTTCTCTGTAATTCTGAAATCTGTGCTGATGAATACCCAATTGTTCACCTGTATTGCTCATTGGCAGAACTGAGTACCCAGCTGAAACAGGAAAAAATTGACAAGTCGAGGCGGATTTAGAGCAAGTTCAGCAGATTCGACTCAAACTATGTGAAGGCAGACAAATAATAAAAGTAATAGGTTCTATTAAATCTAATACTTTTGATATTTAACAGCAGATTCAACAAAAACTATATGTAATAAAAGTAACGGGTTCAACTGAATCTAATACTTTTGACAAAGCCACCATATTCAACTCACATAATGTAGGCGGAGGAAGAATAAAAGTAACGGATTTAATTGAATCTAATGTAGCGGGACGAAGAATAAAAGTAACAGTTCAACTGAATGTAATACTTTTGACACACGCAGCAGAATCAAATCAAACTATGCGCAGGCGGGCAAAGAATAAAAGTAACAATTCAACTGAATGTAATACTTTTCGCAGAAGAATCAACTCAAACTATGTGTAGGCGGATGGAGAATAAAACGGAATCTAATACATTTGATAAAGACAGCAGATTCACCTCAAACTATGTGTGGGGGACGAAAAATAAAAGAACGAGCTCAACTGTATCTAGTACTTTTTGATAAAGACAGTATATTCAACTTAAACTGTGTAGGTGGACAAAGAATAAAAGTAATGAGTTCAAATGAATCTAATACTTTCGACAAAGACAACAGAATCAACTCAAATTATGTGTAGGCAGACGGAGAATTAAAGTAACTGGCTCAACTGAATCTAATACTTTTGACAGAAATAGCAAAATCAATTCAAACCATGTGTAGGCAGACGAAGGATACAAAGTAACTGGCTCAATTGAATCTAATACTTTTGACAAAAATAGCAAAATCAACTCAAACTCTGTGTAGACAGACGAAGACTACAAAGAAATAGGTTCACTGAATCTAATACTTATGAATTTTGACAAAGACAGAAGATTCAACTCAAATTATATCTAAAGGAACTGGATTCTAATTCTAAATTGTGACAACCCAAAAGACAAAAGGAGGTTGATAACCAAATGATAAAGACATAAAGTAATCAGAATACACAACAATAAAATCAAAAAAATTGGAGAGTTTTAAAGTTTATCGGAAAATTTAGGACGAGTTTAGCAGAATCAACTCAAACTATATATACATATTAAAAGTAATTAAATCAAAAACAACATATCCAATGTAATTTCACAACATAATGGGAACTTTAGTGTATCAGAGTGTCTTTTTCTAGTCAGTAGAGAGGTCATTTTTGATAGATATCCGGCAAAACAAAGTGTAGTCAAAGCATAATTAAAAAAAGTAACGACAGTAAAATAGCAAGATACATCAAACAAATGACACAACATGTAGTAATGAAAATTAAAAAATAAATCAAAAACACAACAACAAATTCAAAAATTAGAGCTTCAAAGCGGATCAACTCAAACTATGTGTACGTATAAGAGAATATTAAAATTTATACATTTAATAAAACAATCATACTGATTCTGATACTGAGTTTGCCAGTAAAAGGGCCACAAAAGTGGCAACTCATGAGACAAATACAAAAGTAAAGGAGAATATACGAATTCGACAGAACTTAATAACTTTGATATATTCCTTGTATTGGTCTTTTAACTTATACTATCCAATTGACTAGAAAAAGACACTCTGATACATTAAAGCTCACACTATGCATGGAGTCCAAGAAGGTCCGGACTACTTGTACACACCATTATCTTGTATTTCTGTCAAAGGTCAACCTCACCTTGACAATAAATTTTAAAATTTACAACAACGTACTCAGGTATTCTCAGTCCGTAGCACCACCTCAGAAGTGAGTTAGAGTGGTTGTTTTCAATATACCCTTGGCTCACGATAAAATACAATCTAGATAAAGATGTAAGAGAGGTACAAACAGTGAGGAGTAACACAACGGATAGTATCAGAACAATACTATCAAAAAATAATACTACAAGCTATTTATCCAAAACAGCATATATAAATAGAAATCCAAGATCAGAAAACTATAGCACTACGACGACTACTAATAAGGACAACACTCCTACTTACTAGCATGAACGCACTCCGAGCTCACCTTCCATCGCAACTTTGGGTTCATCACACCCTCCTATTTAAAGTCATACCCTTGTTAAGCTGCAACAATGCCATATATTTTCTAATTGCCTCTCCTAATATTTCTTCGATCTATTCTAACTCAGTTTTATAAAATTTAAGGTTCATAACTTTAAATTCTGAATTCGACTCAAGAAACTAAAAAAAAATAGAAGAGAAATAGAAGAGACTTGAAACGGGTTGATTGATGAAGAAACTTTGAGTAGAAGAGTGAGGCCTGTACATAGCTGCTGAAAAAAAAATTAAGAAAAATCCAAAACATCGATCATGATAACTGCTTCTAAGAAAATAATTTAAAATAATAAACAAATAAAAATAATTAAGTTTCTTCAATTCATCATATAAAAATTCAAATTCAAATAAAGTGTAAAAGAGAAAGAAAATTTCAATATTATTTTTAAAAATTGAATAATTAAATTAATTAAATATTAAACAATACCTCAATAATTCATTTATTATGAAATAGAAAATAGAGGGAGTAATAATTTTCTTTTTTAAGATTGAGAAATGTTTATTATTGGTAAAGTAAAGGTTGAAAAGGAAAATGAGAAACTGAATAGACCCATTAGCACGTGTTACTTAGTAGGAGCTTTGGGCCACAGGTGACAAAAGAGTTTTAAAATGAGGTGCAGGTGACACAAGTCTTAATTATTAGTTGGAGGTGATAATTACTTTATTATGGATTAAGAAAGTTGGGAAAGTTTGAAAATAACTCACAAGTTTTAAAATTTACACTTTGATCTCAATGTTTACCTAAAATAACGAAAAATGGAGGGGGGGAAAGGCGTCTTTCTCTCTCTTCTCATCCATTGTTGTTTTCTCTCTCTTAGTGATTTTGGTGTTCATTGTTTCTACTGTTTTATTCACCATCTTCTGCTTCATTATCATCATTTTTTACTTTATTATCATTTTCATCTTCTTCTTATCGATCATTTGTTGTTGTTGTTGTTGTTGTTGTTGGTACAGCGCTACTGCTGCTATCTGACCAATTTTTTAGGTCAAATTTTATTTACTACATCACTTTCCACTTTCGAATTACTTCATAGCTGACTTTGGTAAGAAAAATTATGATTTTTATTCGTATTTATCATCTGGTACACTTCTGTTTTTCCAACAATGGATAGAACCCCAATCATGAATCCAACATAAGTGCCCACAATTTAAATAGATCAATCATCTGGTGCATCATATGAGCAATCTGTTGCATTAGAAGATTTATCTGTTGCACAAGACGTATTATCTGTTGCATCAGACGTATTATTTGTTACATCAGAATGTTTACCTATTGCACCAGACTAATTATATGTTGCAACGAATGATTAATCTGTTTGGAACAAGACAAATCAGCCCCTTCCACAAACCCAACAGATAACCAATATGTTTCAACTCTTGCTATTGCTAATGGATTCAAAATTACTCCTTATGTCCAATTACCCATCCCAAATTTCCTAATTCGATTTCTCATTTTACTTGTCTTTTTCATTAATCAAGAAAAGATTTAAAAAAAATCATATTTTACCCTTTTCATTAATCATTTTTTCTTCAAATTAAAACGAAAACATCATTTAATAGGGGGACTATACGCCGACCGACATTAAAAGCTTTCTTCTCTAATGAAATTTTGATTGAATAGCAAACAATGGTTATTTCAAACACGTCTACTGTCCCACCAACTGATCAGTGGGTTATGATAAACTAGACATGTTATTAATTATTTTTCTTAATCAATGTGGCATCTCAATTGGAGATGGGAAATTTGAGACGGAGGGAGTACGAATTAAAACATCAGAGCCAAGCAACAAACTAGTCATCTGTTGAAACAGACTATTTATTTATTGCATCAGACTTCTTATCTGTTGCAACATGAGTAATTTGTTTTGAACAACACATCAGCCCATGCCACAAACCCAACAGATAAATCTTGCTATTGCTACTGGTTCTAAATTTTTCTTTTTTACGTTGAATCGTCGACATGTTTGTTGAGAAAATAATAGACAGAATGAAAATTAAATATGGATTAAAACGTCAAAGATCAAACATAATTTTTTATTAAATAAAAACAAATAAAAATACATATAATAGACTAAAAGAAAAATAATAAACTAAGTATTATTATTATTATTATCATCATCATTGTTACCAGCCAGTCAATCTTCAACCGGAAGTAGCAAGGCCCTCCTCAGCCTACGTGTCTCGCTTTGCTCTAACTCCTCCCATTTTTCATTGCAGGTCAAGAACTTGATTTCAAAGTTTATTTATGGTGTCTTGCAGAAATGTAACGTCCCCCACGGGATCAGCCATAATCTTCTAGAATGTAATATGAAAGACGAGATGCAATAAATAAATAGAGTGTAGTTGAATGAACGATTGAGTAAGGAGGGACGTATTTATAGAGGATTGAATTTGAATGAGGAAAAAAGGTGCGACTATTCACCTCCATTCATTAATTACACTTTTGAATAAAGTAAGAAAATAAATATTGTGATAAGTCATGACTTTTCAGATTATTATTATTAATTAGTTCTTTCCAAGAACCATTTTATTGAGTTGTGGCAACAGATTCTATATCTGTTGCATCAGATAACACATCTGTGACAATAGATATATCATTTGTTGCAACAAATATAAAATATGTTGCATCAAATAACCTATCTGTTGCAACATATAATCTAAATGTTCACCTCCATTTATTAATTATATTTTTTATTACTGTAAAAAGTAATGACTTAATTAAATTAAGAAATATTGTGATAAGTCATGACTTTTTAGATTATTATTATTAATTAGTTCTTTCCAAGAACCGTTTTTATTGAGTTGTAACAACAGATTCTATACAGGTTGCATCAGATAAATCATCTGTGATAATAGATATATTATCTGTTGCAATAATAGTGAACCTGTTGCATCAGATAATATATTTGTTGCAATATATAATCTACCTTTTTAAAAAAAAACTATCATCATATCATTAATCCAAATTTGCTGACTTTTTTATTTTATAAACTAAAACCAAACACCTTTTCAAATTCTTTAATAAAATAATAACCATTTTTATTTTCTGACAACATATTGTATATCTGTTGAATCTGATAAACCATCAGTTACAATAGATATACCATCCGTAGCAACAAATAGACGTTATATATTAATATCTTTTTTTATTTCTTCTAACAGCTGATACATCAGTCGCAACAGATGGGGAATTTGATGCATCATCAACACTGTTGAATGTATGTGTTTTTGTTTTAGATAAAAAGTCACGATCGGCCTTCACCTTGTTTTTCTTAACTATCATCATATAAGTTAATTAATCCAATATTGTGACTTTTTTTATTATATAATAAATAATTTTTAAAAATAAATTCAAAAATAAAAATGGTGAAAAGTCACGATCAGTTATTAAAATTAAATAACCATTCTTTTACGGTTATAAATTATGTTTATCATTTATTTCCTTATTATTTATTTATGAAATATTTTTCATATTAAATAATTGAAAACTCATGTCTTTTTCACCCTCTCAATAATAACAATAACCCTTTTTTATTAATAACCGCCTGGTGCAACATATGATCGATCTGTCGCATCAGATTAACCTCTGTTGACACAAATTGCTCAATCTCTATCACCAACCATCGACATGTTAAGAACAAGGAATAAATAGAATAATTATTAAATACTAAATAACAATTAAAAATTCAAAGTCGACCACCAAATGAAACATAAATTTTTGAATCCCTTGGGTAGATCTGATATACAAAAGGAAGAAAATACATACGCTAAAATAAAAAATATTACCTAATTATTATTACTACTATTATTATTATTGTCAATCAGACGTTTTTTATCCGGCAGCCTTGCTCCGAAGTCCGCCAAATCTCTCTGGAGTTCATCAAACTGCCTTTGAAGTTCACGCAAGGACTCGATATGAATATTCTTATATGAATCTGGATCATCCATATTTGTAAGGAGGGACCTATTTATAAATTATTGTATCTCGGAAAGAAAAGAAAATTTCTTTAAAATAAATCTAACAGACGGGTAATCTATTGCAAAATATAGTCTTTCTGTTATATAACTTAAAACATACTGGAAATCTTTTGCAACAGATGTATATATCTATTTGATTTCTCCAACAGATATGTCATATGTGCAACAGGTTGATCATCTGTTGTAATAGATGTCTCCAATTGTTTGACAATATAAACAGATGTGGCATTTGTTGCAACTAGTTAGTTATCTATTTATTCAATTTAAACCATAGATGGGCTAGGAAGAATAAGGTGCATGCAGATGGATCCATTATCATATGTGTGGAAGTTAAGTATGCATTACTGATAAGGTCACCGGGACAACACACACAAAGTACAATGTTTTTGTGAATGCAATTTTTAACCAATTAGTCACTGATCATTCAAACAAGATCCTGCATTGTACCGTTAAGTTTGATGGTTCTAAATTGATAAGGCTGAGGACCTCATGAAG
The DNA here is from genome assembly GCA_026120095.1 of Capsicum chinense. Lineage (NCBI taxonomy): Eukaryota > Viridiplantae > Streptophyta > Magnoliopsida > Solanales > Solanaceae > Capsicum > Capsicum chinense. The sequence continues at coordinate 26,568,133 of JAPEIP010000002.1, read as the reverse complement.
ATGGTGCAACTACCCTATTACGAATTACAGATAGTTGTCGCTCGTGTTTATGCGTGTCATGTTTTAAGAAGGGATCAATATTTATCATTATTGCAGAGAACCAATAGCGATTGGACTTAACTTTAAGTGTCCATTGGACTCTGAGAACACCTTCGAAGCCTCGCATGCATCAAACAAGAATGGAAAACCAATAGAAATTCCCCTGGCCTAAATTTATATGGTTAGGTTGCGCGCTCGGGGTTATGATTATATGCCAGAAGGTGCGGTAGGATAATGCCTTCGAGGGAAAATGGGTGGTTGATAGAAGACTATATCATCTAAGAGCTTATTCAAGAAGAGACATAGGGTAGAAAGTAACTTCTAACGAATCTGGCCAATGGAATTATCATAAAAGATGTGAAATCTGAATCAAGTGCAAATATGAAATTGTATCCAGTAATGTAATTTCATTTGTTGTCTCTCTGAAAGAAAAATAATGCAGATGGACACTTTTCTAGGGAGCTGTGTGATCGAGATTATCACCAAGATAGAAAATAGGAGAAGACGAACAAAGCAGCCTCACGGGTATCGGAGGGTTGAAATGATGTACAGCAAGTCTAGAAAACTTACGCCAACAGCAACTGCAGTTAAAATAAGGAATCTAAGCGAAGGCGGTAATTTCTGAATTTTAAATTTCATTCCATGCCTTCTTGTTTGTGTTTTCGATCAAGTCCACTGTCGTTGACCTAATCGGAACCACAAACGAGATTGAAAGGCATTGAGTATCATTGCTTCCTTAGCAATATGGTTATAATTGATTGTGTTTTCTTTCCTTAGCATACTTTCAACATTTCTTAGAGAAGATCAGATACTTGCTGTAGTATGTGAATCCCGATAATTTTCAAGCTTGTCTCCGACTTGCTGATTCTGTATTCAAGCTGGTCATTACCGTCTTCGAAGTTGGTAAGGAGTTCCTCATCTCTTCTGAGCTTGATCAGGGACACCACCTTCAAAGTTGTGGCATTTTAGGTGCCCTTCAGAACACTTTCTTTAGAAGCCTTGAAGGATACATGGAGGGTCGCTGTGTTTGTTTTAGGTCAAAATGTGTTTATGCTCGTTGAAGATGTGGTCCCAACAGTTGAACAACACACTTTTATCGATCATTGCTCCATGCATCTTGCTCAATCAATTTAATAAATTAATAAGCAAGGAGTTACGTAGCGTGTGATCTAAAATGACTCTACCAAGACTATCAAATATTACGTAACTCCGAGCTTATTACCCTATCAAAACAATATGACTGAGTTAGTGCACAAATCAAATGTTACAAGATATCAGCAGAAAGGCTGAGAGATTGAGCTCATTTGATTTGTGCACTATCTCGGTCATATTTTATTGATAGGGTAATGATATTGGAGTTACATAACGTTTGATAGGCTTGGTAGAGTTGGTTTATATTACACGCTACGTAAATCCATGCTTATTAATTTATCAAATTGGTTGAGCATGATGCATTGAGAAACGCTCGATAAAAGTGTGTTGTTCAACTATTGGGACCACATCTTCAACGTGAATCAACACATTTTGACCTAAAATAAATACAGCGACCCTCCATGTATCCTTCAAGGCTTCTGAAGAAAGTGTTCTGAAGGGCACCTAAAATGACACAACATTGAAGGTGGTGTCCCTGATCAAGCTCACAAGAATGAGGAACTCCTTACCAACTTTAAAGACGGCAACGACCAGCTTGAATACAGAATCAGCAAGCCAGAGGCAAGCTTGATAATTATCGTGACTCACATACTACAGCAAGTATCTGATCTTCTCCAAGGAATGTTGAAAGTATGCTAAGGCAAGAAAACACAATCAATTATAACCATATCGCTAAGGAAGCAATAATACTCAATTTGCATTTCAATCTCGTTTATGGTTCCGATCAGGTCAACAGCAGTAGACCTGATCGAAAACATAAACAAGAAGGCATGGAATGAAATTTAAAATTCAAAAATTACCGCCTTCGCTTAGATTCCTTATTTTAACTGTAGTTGCTGTTGGCGTAAGTTTTCTAGACTTGTTGTACATCATTTCAACCCTCAATGCCCGTGAGGTTGCTTTGTTGGTCTTCTCTTATTTTCTATCTAGGTAATAATCTCGACCATACAGCTCCCTAGCAAAGTGTCCATTTGCATTATTTTTCTTTCAGAGAGACAACAGACGAAATTACATTACTGGATACACTTTTATATTTGCACTTGATTAAGATTTTGCATCTTTTAAGATAATTCCATCGGCCAGATTCTCTAGAAGTTACTTTCTACCCTATGTCTCTTCTTCAATTATCTCTCAGATGATATAGTCTTCCATCAACCACCCATTTTCCCTCGAAGGCATTCTCCTACCGCACCTTCTGGCGTATAATCATCACCTTGAGCGAGCAACCCAACCATATAAATTTAGGCTAGGGCAATAACTATATTGGTTTTCCATTCTTAATAGATGCAGTGCTAACCTTCGAAGGCCCTCTAAGGGTCCAATTCACCCTAAAAGTTAGTCCAATCGCTATTGAATCTCTTTACAATGATACAAAACTAGATCCCTTCACAATGCTTAACAAATAAACATGAGAAACAACCGACATTAAATCTTAACAGGGTATCATAACCATATTCATAGTCCCTCAGCCTTCTCAGTTCAGACCTACCAAACTTAACTATAAAATTACAGACATCTTGTTTGAATGATATATGATTAATTAGTAAAAATAACATTCACAAAATTAGTGCACTCTATGTGTGTTTCCATAATAACATTATCAGTAATACATACCTCCCACATATGAAGTGATTCCATCTGCATTCAACTTATTCCTCCGAACCCATCTTTGCTGCATCCTCTTGTGATGATCCAAAAAAATTTGATCAACTATCAGTTCCTTATATCTATAGAGAAGTGGAAAAAATTGATGTCATAGAAAGAACATTATCTATTCGTTGCAACAGATGTAGAGTCTGATGCAACAAATGTGGAGTATGTTGCAACAGATGTGGAGTCTGATGGAATACATCAAACTAGCCTTTCTGGAGGTTTGATTTGTTCCAACAGTTTCTCCTTCATTGCAACATCAACAACAGCAAAAACTACAAATAAAAAACATCAACAATAAAGAAACAACAACATTTGTTCTAATAACATCATCAACAACAAAGAAGCAACATCCTTTGTTCTAGAACCATCAAAAAACACCACACCATCAGTTCCAACAATGCCAACCCCACCAACAACATCAATAACTGCATCAACAATAAAGAAACAAACAAAATACATACAAAAAAAATAATACTGCCAGCAAGGCTTTTAAATTTCTCCCAACGAATGACTTTTTTTGCATATTATAATGAAAATTCTTGGTTTGTTTATTCAACACTTAAAAGTTCCTTCAAATTTTTTTTAATAAATATGATATGGGTAAATAGTAATTAAATTAAAAAAATATAAATAACTTGCAAAGAAGAAGACGAGAATGAAAGAGCAATATTGAACCATACCTTAATGTCAAAAAAGAGATTAAAACAGCAATTTCAGTTGAGGAAGTTATGGATCGGTTTAGATTCTAAAGGATCTTTATGAGAAGAGAAGAGAAAAGAGAGGGGAGAGAAAGAAAAAGATGAGAGTTGAATAAAATAAACTACAGGTGAAGGAAGAGAGATGAGACAATTTCTATAGATGTATTATGTACGTAGACGTGGGGGTTTTCAATATTCATTAATTAATATTCATTAATTTCATTAATAATTTGAGGGGCACGAGGAATACTAAGACTAGTGACATTAAAAAGACAAGACAAGACTGCTCAATGAACTCACTTTTGAGATATTCAAGAAACATTTTTTACTGCCTTTAGTAGTAAGTACTACGTGATATTATCTACTCGGACAGAAGCTTGCTTTAAAATTAAAAGAGAAAAAAAGATTTTCAAATAGATATGTCATCTGTTGCAATGTATACAAATATTTGTTTAAAAATTCAAACAGCTCAGTCATCTGTTACAATAGATATCAATATCTATTAAAAAATCCCAAAAGCTCAGTCATCTGTGACAACAGATGAAAATGTCCATCTGATAATTAATTAAATCAAATATGTCATCTGTTACAACAGATATAAATATCTGTTTGAAAATTTCCAACAGCTCAGTCATCTGTTACAACAGATGCAAATGTCTATTAGATAATTAAATTAGATATGTCATCTGTTACAAAAGATTTAAATATCTGTTTGAAAATTTCCAATAGCTCAGTCATCTGTCATAACAGATGCAAATGTCTATTTGATAATTAAATCAGATATATCATCTGTTGTAATAGATATGAATATCTGTTTGCAAATTTTTAACAGCTCAGTCATTTGTTGTAACAGTTTCATTACAATTGATTTAGGTGGAACTAGGGTTGAATAAACGAGCTCACAGAGTCAAGTACAAATCCAATCGAGTCTTTGCAATTGCATGGCATTGGTATTGCGTTCATCCTAACCCGAGTCATTAATCAATAAATCTGAGTTTAAATGATTTTTCATCAACTCAATGTTATGATAATGATAGTACCTAAGTTTATTTAGGTGGAACTACGGATAAATGAATGAGCTCACAGGGTCAACTACAAATTTAATCGAGTCTTTGCAATTGTATGGAGTTGGTATTGCGTTCATCCCGACCCAAGTCATTGATCGATCAATAACAACAACAACAACAAACCCAGTGTATTCCCATATAGTGAGGCCTGGGGAGGGTAAGATATACGCAGTCCATACCTCTACCTCTAAAGAAGTAGAAAGGCTGTTTCCGATAGACCCCCAGCTTGAGACACGGAATACTACACAAATACATAGTAAATCATGGAACAAGATGGCATAACATAAATACGACACCCACAAGTAATAAAAAATAGAGAAAAGTAAACAGATTTGTAATAAAGCATGAAACAAGGATCATAACAAGAATACTACTTCCACCAAGTAATTCCCTACACTAGCGACCCAAATTGACCCTAGCCTTCTGCCCTAATTTGCGTCCTCTAAATCTTTCTATCTAGGGACATGTCCTCAGTAAGATGTAACTACTCCATGTCCCACCTAATCACCTCTCCCCAGTACTTCTTCGACCTACCCCTACCCCGCCTAAAACCATCAAAAGCTAGCCTCTCACACCTACAAATTGGGGCATCCATGCCCCTCCTCATCACATGTCCGAACTATCTCAATTGGACTTCCCGCATCTTATTCTCCACTGGAGTCATACCAACCTTCTTCCTGATATTCTCATTCTGAACTCTATCCCCCATAGTCAGCCCACACATCAAACGCAACATCCGCATTTTCGCCACCTTCATTTTTTGAATGTGGGAGTTCTTAACTGGCCAACACTCCGCTCCATACAACATGGCCGGACGAACTGTCACCCTGTAGAATTTGCCTTTAAGCTTGTCCGGCACCTTTTTATCACACAACACCCCCAAAGAGAGCTTCCACTTCATCCATTCCGCCCTAATACGGTGCGAGACATCTTCGTCAATCTCATCGTTACCCTAAATCACGGCCCCAAGAGACTTGAAACTATCCCTCTTACATACCACCTGTGATTCCAACTTCACTACCACCTCATTCTCCAGCCTCATGTCATTAAACTTGCATTCCAAATACTCTTTCTTGCTCCTACTCAACCTGAACCCTTTAGACTCAAGAGTTTATCTCCATACCCCTAATTTATCATTCACACACTCTCTGCGTCTCATCAATCAAAACTATATCATCTACAAAAAGCATACACCAAGGAACCTCTCCTTGAATACGCCGCGTCAACACATCCATCACTAAAGCAAACAAAAAGGGACTAAGAGTAGATCCCTGATGCAATCCTATCAAGACAGTGAAATGCTCTGAGTCTCTTCCCTCCGTCCTCACTTGAGTTTTAGCTCCATCATACATGTCCTTAATTACTTTGATATATGCCACCGGGACTCTACTCACCTCCAAGCATCTCCAAAGCACCTCCCTGGGGAATTTGTCATATGTCTTCTCCAAGTCAATAAACACCATGTGCAGGTCCTTCTTTCTTTCCCTATACTATTCCACCAGCCTTCGTACCAGCTGAATTTCCTCTGTCGTCCAGGGGCCAGGCATAAATCCAAACTGGTTCTCCGAAATAGACACTATCCATCTCAGCCTCACCTCGACCACTCTCTCCCAAATCTTCATAGAGTGACTCAATAACTTAATACCCCTATAGTTATTGCAACTCTGAATGTCACCCTT
>JAPEIP010000002.1:26518504-26529109 GCA_026120095.1 Capsicum chinense | reverse complement strand
AATGTGAATTAGTTATTTGAAAATGGTTGTGTAGTGACTTGAAGTGTGTAGTAGTGACTTGAAAATGGTGAAGTGTAGTTACTTGAAATGTGAATTAGTTACTTGAAAATGGTTAAGTATAGTAACATAAAATTATAATATCAACCCCACTCTTCTATTTCATGTTCAATTAATGTAAGAGAATAACAAAAATTTTATTGAAATAGATCTTTCTATTGTTTTACTACATTGTTGCCAATACTCTTTTTGTATTTGCCTTTTTCCTACTGCAACTCTAATCTTGTCATTTGTCTTCTGTGTATTTTATTATAGCATCAAGCAATTTAGTACAAGCGGCCTCTTGTGGTGGAGAGGTCTTGCTCAACTGTTGGAAGTTAAAAGGATTTGTTAAATGATGAACGCCCATCTCAACAAGACAACCAAGAGGATGAAAGTGATGATGACTCTGACGACGTGAATGAAAGTGATTCTAATCAAAATAACATGGATGAAAGTGATTCTGACTTTGATGGTTGGTAGTTTTATTGAGGATTCAAGTTTGAAATATTTTGTTTTGGACCATTTAAGAATCATACAATGTTGATGTGGATGTTTTGAATTATGTTTTTTTTGTTAGTTGTAATGATTTACATTAGACTTGTATTGAATGATGTTTTTGAGAATTATTGAAGGTTTTGAATGGATTTTTGATTAATTGTGAAATATTTTTAGTAATTTACGTGTGAATTATTACTTGAGAATTTTCATGGGGATGTACGTGCTAAATATTCATGAAAATTTTCTTGAAAAAAATTATTCTTGCGGATTTACTTGGGGCTTGTGAAATAGTTCGTGGGGAATAATTTGATAATTTTTTCATGGAAATATGCAGGTAAAATTTCTTTTTATGAAATTTTATCATATAATTCATGCAAAATTTTGATAGCTAATCGCAAATAAATTCACAAATAATGTACCTGCGAATTTATTTCCGCATCTAAATTACCTAGGAATTTACTTAGAAATCTTCATGGGGAATAATTTGTGAATTTTTTCGTTGAAATCCGCAAGTAAAATTCTTTTTTTATGAAATTTTACCAAATAATTCATGCAAAGTTTTGATAGTTAATCGCAAATAAATTCGCAAATAACGTACTTGCAGATTTATTTTTGTAGCTAAATTACCTAGAAATTTTATAAATCCGCATGTAATAATTACCTATGAAGATATTTCCTTTCGATTCTAATTGGTAAGAAAATCCACAGGTAATCAAATTACTTGGGGATTTTACCACTTATTCCTATGAAAATCCCCAGGTAATAAGCACTTTTCTTGTAGTGGTGATAGAAGAGGTGTAATGTAGATAGCTTACTCTAATATACATTGTATTAGTAAAGTATTTATTTGAACACGTGATCTAGATAGTTATTGTGTTTGTGTTTGTGACTTAGTAATAGTTTGTTCAAATTTGTGACTTAGTAATTGTTTGTTCGAATATGTGAGCAAGTAATTGCTCCCAAAGAAGCTTGAATAAGATTTGTTATTTTCCCTCGGTCAGTGATAACTTTATAATTACTTTATTTAAATTTGTGACCTAGTAATTACTTGCTTGAATTTGGGATTTAATAATTGCTTGTTCGAAATCATGAGCTAGCAATTGCTTGTTTGAACTTGTGATCTATAAGTCGTGGCCTCATCTCTCATAAAATCATGAAAAAGATCTGTTATATTCCACTCAGCGAATGATAACTTTATCATTGTTTTTATGTATCTGAAGTTTTGTTGAAGTAAAATATAGGGAGATCCAACAGAACTGTCACGATCCGATTTCTCAAATCATGATGGCGCCTACCTTATCCCACCAGTAGGCAAGTCAAGTCATAGCCCAAAATAATAGGTAACGAGCTAACAGACAGAAATGAGAAAAGATCGCATATAATTATAGCAGTATTAATAATAAGTGAAAACTATAAAGAAAACATATATACTATATCAAAATGGGAGAAGAAAAAAGGAACAAATATGAAAACAAATTCTTCCCAAGACCTGATAAGGTTAGTACTAGAGCCACTACTAAAATATTCCCAGAGTACTAGATAGAATATAACATATACACAACATATACAAGCAGTCTCGAGTATAAAAGATAAAGTGGAGTAGATAAAGGAGGATCAGCCTCGGACAACAGTAAGCTCACCTTGCTCCAAATCAGTACTGAAAGGTAGAAACCACATCAACGCCAGCTTCTAGTACTCTGATCTGCATCGAAGAAAAGACGTAGAAGTGTAGTGTGAGTACCAAAGAAATGGGTACTCAGTTGGCATCATCAGCCGATAAAGCTCAATATAAAAAATGTTTTACTAAAATACGAGGGAGTAATTTAAGTCAATAGTAAACAGGGATAGAAAGGTAAGCAACTACCAAGCTACGCAAATAAGATAAAAGAATAAATATTAGTAATACAGAGAATAAATAATGCAGTAATAACAAACAAATAAAACATTATCTAACTGGACCCCTATAAGCCCACTAGGCACACTAAATAAGACAATTAACCCAACTGTACACCTATAAGCCGATGGGACACACAAGAAGTAGTTAATGAAATTAAACATAAATAATCCGTAATTAAACTTCATCCCAAAAAATCATTGTAGCCATCCAGATGAGCAATGGGCTTGAACCGGTACCAATGGGCAGTAACAAGAAGCTAGATGTCGGGCTTGAACTAGTAGTGATGGACAATAATGAGAGACCACATATTGGATTCAAACCGAAAATAGTGGTCATAATGTGAGACCAAATATATAATATACAATAATACTCATAATCAAATACCAGACTCAAACCAAAACACAAGGAAACCACACTCCCAGAATAACCATAACAGTACCAAAACTCTCAAATCATCATTACCAGATGTTTGACTGAAACTGGAACACATAGCAATCATATCCAACTGTTATATTAAAATCCAAACCATACCATAATCAATGCCAAAGTGGTACCAAAATTCACAAATAATGACAGAAACAAAGTACATGTTGAACCTATACCAAAACTAAAATATATGTAATTAACCAATCACATATCTTAATTAAAAAGGAATAAATTATAAATTTCATAATTTAATTCCACATCCTAAAGTGATAAATGCTAGATCATACTGAAAGATAAGATACCAAAATGTACTATAACGAAATCCTAACCGTATAAATAAGGTATGAAATATGTATTGAATGACACTCAAACTATAAGTACTTGACCAGAACTAGCATAGTAGTATTCAATTATCGTAAATAAGCTTAATATAAAGATAAGATAAACCTAGCCTATCTGGACGATAAGCTAAAAATATCTCTGCGAGAATCCTCCGAATAATACCCTATTGGAATACAGGCTTGAATAACTTTATGCAGATAATTAATTTTCCTGTTAAATTCTTTCACAATTTACATACGTAACATATATGAATAGAAGTAGTAAAAGTGACCACAACTGTAAGTACGATCTTGTGTAGAGAATTATAGGCAGGTTGGTACATGTGAGAAAACAAAGAAATAAGCTACCAATTTATATATATATATCATTAGTGCATGCTAATACATTATTTAAATACATTTACATTATAACATTTGTTACCTTTAAGTGTTATATTTCAATTGGTTGCATGCTTTAGCTATTTGTTGCCTACCCCATCCGGTTTCCACGTGGTGGGGGACAACCATATTCACAAATTTTGATTCCATTATTTATATATCCGGATATTGCATAGATTCGGGGTAAAATAATTATAATATTTTGAATATATCATAATTAATAGAAAATTATTTCTAATAAAATCTCTATTATATAATAGTAATATTTTTACATTTCTAGATTTACTATCTCCGCTTAAAATATTAATAGACTATAAATGCTATAATAAAATAATATAGATATACCATAACTAAAGAATTTAACACATATCAATTACATTTTAGAGGGGTAATTAATTATATTTCTACCTAATGCCAATTTAGATTAAATATTCCACAATATTTTTGGTATTACTAAATTTTTCAAACGAACCGCCTGAAAATCAAATTATCAATCTCAAAAAGTCATAAATAACTTGGGGCAGTTATAGAAAATCTCTAGACATCGAAAGTATGTGAAAATAAGAAAAATGCCTGTGAGGGTCATTACAACATCCACTACTAAAAGGACTTTCGTCTGCGAAAGTAAAGGATAAGGAAATACCTGAAGGCTCAAACAGGTAGAGATACTTGACGCACATATCACGCTACGTCTCCCAAGTAGCTTCCTCAACTGGAAGGTGACGCCACTAAACCTTAACCACTAAAACATTCTTGGAGCGCAACCGTCTGACATCTTTGGCCAAAGTGGATGTTGCCTCCTCTATAAAAGCCAACCTCTCATTCAACTGAATCGAGTCCCACCAGAGCATATGCGACTCATATGGAAAATACTTTTGCAACATAAATACATAAAACATCAGGTGAATGGCTAAGAAGGCAGGAGACAATGCCAATACATAAGCTACCTACGGAACTATCTGTAAAATCTCAAAGGACCCAATATACCTGGGGCTATGCTTGTCCCTCCTCTCAAATCTCATCCCGCCCTTTATAGGCTATACTCACACGAAGACCCTGTCAACAACTCTGAACCTCAATGGACAACGTCTACGGTCAGTATAACTCCCCTGTCTACTCTAAGTTGCTCGAAGTCTGTTCGGAATCACATGAACTCAGTCTACTAACTTGCGAAGCAAATCTCTACTATGAGGTCTGGCCTCAAAAGTCTCAATCCAACAAATAGGAGATCGACATCATCTACATATAATGCCTTAAATGTGTCTATCTAAATACTCGAGTGAAAACCATTATTATATGCAAGCTCGGCCAAAGGTAGAAACTGGTCCCACTGACCCTCAAAATCTAATACGAAGGTGGGAGCATATCTTCCAAAATCTGGATAGTCTACTCTAACTGTGCATTAGTCTAGGGATGAAAAGTTATGCTAAGGTCAACCTGGGTCCCCAACTCTTCCTGAAATGTCCTTCAGAATCTAGAAGTGAACGAAGAGCCTCAGTCTAAGATAATGGACACAGGAACCTCATGTAGGCGAGCCACCTCCTGAATGTAAACACGAGCTAACCTCTAAGCATAATAGGAAACTCAAATGGGGATAAATGTGCAGACTTAGTGAATTTATCCACGATGACCCAAATAGTATCGAAATGATAGGAAGTGAGAGAAAATCTACCTACAAAATCCATAGTAACTCACTCCCACTTTCACTCGGGAATGGGTAGTTGCTGAAGCAATCCACTAGGTATCTGATGCTTAGCCTTTGCCTACTGACAATAAAGGCATCGAGCTACAAAGCATGCTATATCTCTCCGCATATACTCTACCATTAATGCTGCCTTAAATCCCTATACATCTTAGCTGTACTAGGGTGAATAGAATATCTGGAGCTATGAGCCTTTTAAAGAATCAACTGAATCAAATTTCCAACCCTTGGAACAAAAATTCTATTGTCAAAACTCAAGACACCCTCAGAATCTAGGGTAGCCCACCTAGACTCACCTCTCAACACCAACTCTCGAATGCTACAGAGCCTGCTATCTCAAACTGATGAATCAGAATCTACTCCAACAAGGTAGATTTGGCCTCAATACTAGCAATGATCCTCTATGGATTAGAAATATCCAGTTGAATCATCAAGTTAGATAAGGACTGGATGTCCAAAGCTAACGATTATTGATAAATTGAAATAAAGGCTAAGCTACCGTACTCACTGACTTCAGGCTCAAGGCATCTGCTACCACATTCGCCTTGCCCCGATGGTAGAGAATAGAGATATCATAGTCCTTCAGCAACTCAATCCACCTGCATTGGTTCGAACTAAAATCCTTATGGGTCAAAATATAATGAAGACTGTAGTGGTCAATAAATATCTCATAGAAAACCCCATACAAATAATGTCTCCAAATCCTAAGCGCAAATACTACCATTGCCAAATCTAAGTCATGAGTGGGGTAGTTGTGCTCATGCACCTTCAGCTGCCTCAATGCATATAATAATAACATGATCCCGCTACATCAGAACACACCCTAAACCAACACTAGACACATCACAATAAATAGTAAAACCATCGCCCTCAACTAAAAGAGCCAAAACAGGATCTAAAGTAAGTAAATCCTTGATCTTCAGAAAGCTTGCCTCATAGCTCACAAACCACTGAAACATAACTTCCTTCCTTGTCAATCTAGTCATAGGGGTTGTAATACAATAAACACCCTCAATGAACCACCTACAGTAACCTGCCAACCCAATAAAACTACAAATCTCAGAAGGTGACGCAGGCCTAGCCCAACTACGAATAGCCTCAATCCTTGCTGGGTCTATCATAATACCATCCTTAGACACTACGTGTCCTAAGAAAGTTACAGAATCAAGCTAGAACTCATACTTTGAGAACTTGGCATAAAACTGATGATCTCTCAAAATGTGGAGTACAGTCCTCAAATGTCGCTCGTGCTCCTTCCTACTCCTCGAATATACCAATTTGTCATCAATAAATATTATCATGAAGGAGTATAAATATGTCCTGAACACGTGATTCATCAAATCCATGAAAGTTGTTGGGGCATTGGTCAATCTAAAAGACATCACTAGGAACTCATAATGTCCGTAATGGGTCCTGAAGGCTATCTTAGGGATATCCGCAGCCCTAACTCTCAAATAATGGTAAACAGACCTCGAATATATCTTAGAAAGCACTACCATGTCCTAAAGGTGGTCAAACAAATCATCAATACGAGGCATAGGATACTTATTCTTCACAGTCACCTTATTCAACAATATATAATCGATACACATATGCATAGAGTTATCTTTATTCTTCATAAATAGAACTGGAGCACCCCATACCGATACACTCGGTCTGATAGATCCCTTACCTAGAAGATCCTAAAGTTGACTATTATAATGCGCCAAAATATAACTCTGAAATGTCACACGATACTCAAGACTGCGAGTAACCTTAAACTAACCCTGTCTGCCTATTCCTAAGTCTGAATCTCATAATAATGAAAATGTAGACATAAAAGTCATACTAAATATGGAAAACTGAATGAAATATCTGAGAATAATCTAAATATGATGTCTGAAAATCAAAATTGAATAATCTGACTGTAAACTAGTAATTTAATAAGCCTCTACTACTAATATCAAGAGAGTCACTGGGACAAGCCCCCAGCTAACTCGAAATGTCTAAAAGAATACTGAATCATGTGAACTAATAAGCTACAAAATCTGAATGAATAATCCTCAAACTATGAGGACTCGCCAACTGTCGGATGTAGATAGAGATGCTCGAACTACGTTTGTTGTTAATACTGAGCACTTAAACCTACATTATGAGATAATGTAGCACATAGACGTTTATGTGGATCAGTACTTTGAGGATGTACTGAGTATATTGGGGTGATGTGCATAAGAAAAATATTATCTCATCATCATAATTTTTAAAACAATGCATGATAAATGAAAATGACTCACATAAGCTAGAATATCTGAAAATTAAAATCTAAAATCATACATAGCAAATCAAACTTTATAAATCTAGTGAGTCCTAACATTTAGTTCTAAAAGTTGTACTTGTATTCTCTCTTTAAATAATATTATCTAAGTGTAGAAAGGACACACTCTTAAATCTAAAATCTGATAGCTGAAAATTGTAGTTAAATATCTTTCTGTAAAGCATAGTCTGAATAAACTGGTGAGCCTTTGCACTTGTTTTTATAAAATCTTTTCTGTCATTCTGTCTTAGGACTTAGGAACTTTGGGAGGTACTTCTAACCGACATAAACCATGTGAGTTGTCATGGAGTCCAATGTCTTACCCACGTTGGGGAGAGTTGTTCTAACCTTGCCATCAAAATAGAACCTTAACTTAAGTGATCACTATATTATCCCACTATGGGAAAATCATAAACCTATGGTGGCACGTAGTTCTGAGGCATGAGACCTTGGAATCATACCCAACTCGGTGCTAAATACTACTCCCATACTTATCACTCAGAACTTTAGGAAATCCACCTTAAAATAGCACAAGGATTTATAATGAAAACCAATTATGCTTCTCTTTCTTTAAATTTCAAACTATATGAACAATATGGACTCCTTATCTTAGCTTATGATCAAAAGATCAAAGCTTTACTAAAAATCTGTGAATAAACTGATCATAGGATGTTTAAAGCATCATCTTTCTTGAAACATCAACATATAAACTTGGGCTTAATAACCCATACATCAAAATGATGTCAAAACATCGTAATATTCATGCTTAATTATGAAAACATTGATAATTCATCTCAAAATCTATAAATTTCTGCAATAGGTATGAAAGTATGAAAATAGACATGCAATTCAACTTCTAAAATATTGGAAATCTCATAATCTTGCAATTAGCAATAATGGGTATGAACCCTAATTTAAAATTCATGTATAAACATTCAAAATCATATGAAATTGTAATTAAAACTTGGCTTTGGGCACAAGAATGAAAGAAGATCCTTGTTCATAAACCCCACATACCTTGATAGATGATTAAATGAAGAAACCTTGAATTTTGGATTCCTATTTGAGTTCTTGGAGATGAGATCTTGATTATCTTGTCTTGGGAATCCTCAATTTTAAGCTTCCTTGGAGAAACTATGGAGGATTTTGATTTCTTGGAGAAGAACCTTTGGAGCTCTTGGGTTTTGCTTTGAGAGAGAATTGATGAAATTGGGCATAAAGTGCCTTGAATATATTTAATTCCTTGTTTTTGGACGAATTGGGACCTTGGGGATTAACCAAAATACCCCTATTAAACCTTAAGTCAGAACTAAACTAGCAACATTTTTGTGAACTAGCAGGCCACCACGATGTGCCCTATCATGGTGGCTCACTAGAAATAGGACAATTGGGAACTGGGCATTCTCTGCGATGCACCACCATCGCGGTGCCCCTTTGGAATGCCATTTTTGCCATTGTCGTGATGAGGTGAAATCGCGTAAGCTTACTAAAAATTGACAAATGGGAAATGGGATATCTCCGTGATGCACCAATATTGCGGAGGTCCACTGGAATGTGACGATTATCATTTTACCCTCCACCGCGATGTGGTGGGTGCCAGGTGGTACACTATCAACTTCAAAATGCTCTAACTTCTCAACCGAGTGTCGGATTTGCGCAAATTTGGTATCGATTGAAAGCTTATTCAATTTTTCACAGAATAGAAAGTATAAATCTGAAAATTTTCACATAGAATAAATGTTATTCATTTTGGAATCTGTCCCTTCACATTCAACTTCAAAATATCTTCTCGTTGGGAACATTCGTTCTCGAATGTGTCTAGTTAAGCTTAAAAATTAAGGAATATAAGGCTATAAGCTATCATGCACAACTAAAATAAAATGTATGGCCGAATCTCAGCATAATGAGCAACTAAATTGATCTGAGAGTGCATGAATTTACATGAAAATAGCTATATGGCTGAATCTGAAACTGGAAGAGAACTGAATAAAGGAAAACTATTACTTTCGGATGAATCTAATTTCATGGAGAAGAGATGAGGATACTTTGTACGCATGTCTACTTCTGTTTCCTAAGTAGCACCCTGAACGGACTGATTTCTCCACAGAACTTTGACCAAGGGAACTTCTTTGTTCCTTAGTGTATGGATCTGATGATCAAGAATGTCTACTGGGAATTCTTCGTAAGAAAGACTAGTCTGAATATCTGTACTTTCTAGAGAAACTATAACAACTGAATTGTCCATGCACTTCTTTAACAAGGACACATGGAATACTGGATGAACTGAGGATAAATCTGCGGGTATCTCAAGATCACACGCTACCTTTTCAACACGACTCAAAATACAAAAAGGACCAACATAACGGGGACTAAGCTTGCCCTTCTTTCCAAATCTATTCACCCCTTTCATGGGTGAAACTTTTAAATACACAAGATCATCAACCTCGAACTCGAGATCTCTTCTTCTCACGTCTTTATAAAATTTTTGACGACTCTGGGATGCTTTCAATCTTTCTCTAATCAATTGA
Source organism: Capsicum chinense (assembly GCA_026120095.1). Lineage (NCBI taxonomy): Eukaryota > Viridiplantae > Streptophyta > Magnoliopsida > Solanales > Solanaceae > Capsicum > Capsicum chinense. The sequence goes on along the minus strand of JAPEIP010000002.1, from coordinate 26,519,007 downwards.
ACTTTTTCCATGGCTTCAAACACCATGTCTAGCCCAATCAAAGTGGCTTCACCCACTTCGAACTATCCAACTGGCGATCTACATCTTCGCCCATAAAGAGCCTTAAATGGAGCCATCTGAATAGTAGCATGGTAACTGTTATTATAAGCGAACTCAATTAATGGCAAATACTCATCCTAACTACCCTTGAAATCAAGAACACATGCCCTCAACATATCCTTTAAAGTCTGAATGGTCCTCTCTGCCTGACCATCTATCTACGGATGAAAAGCTGAACTAAGATGAACCTAGGTACCAAGACCCTTCTGAAAAGCTTTCCAAAACTGAGAGGTAAACTGAGTACCCCTATCTGAGATGATGGATAAAGGAACTCCATGCAATCTAACCATATCTTGGATATACAACTTAGTATAATCTTCAGCTATATAGGATGTATGAACTGGCAAGAAATGCGTTGACTTAGTCAGTCTATCTACAATAACCCAAATCAAATCACGCTAACG
>JAPEIP010000002.1:26505568-26518404 GCA_026120095.1 Capsicum chinense | reverse complement strand
TTGATAAATTGAAATAAAGGCTAAGCTACCGTACTCACTGACTTCAGGCTCAAGGCATCTGCTACCACATTCGCCTTGCCCCGATGGTAGAGAATAGAGATATCATAGTCCTTCAGCAACTCAATCCACCTGCATTGGTTCGAACTAAAATCCTTATGGGTCAAAATATAATGAAGACTGTAGTGGTCAATAAATATCTCATAGAAAACCCCATACAAATAATGTCTCCAAATCCTAAGCGCAAATACTACCATTGCCAAATCTAAGTCATGAGTGGGGTAGTTGTGCTCATGCACCTTCAGCTGCCTCAATGCATATAATAATAACATGATCCCGCTACATCAGAACACACCCTAAACCAACACTAGACACATCACAATAAATAGTAAAACCATCGCCCTCAACTAAAAGAGCCAAAACAGGATCTAAAGTAAGTAAATCCTTGATCTTCAGAAAGCTTGCCTCATAGCTCACAAACCACTGAAACATAACTTCCTTCCTTGTCAATCTAGTCATAGGGGTTGTAATACAATAAACACCCTCAATGAACCACCTACAGTAACCTGCCAACCCAATAAAACTACAAATCTCAGAAGGTGACGCAGGCCTAGCCCAACTACGAATAGCCTCAATCCTTGCTGGGTCTATCATAATACCATCCTTAGACACTACGTGTCCTAAGAAAGTTACAGAATCAAGCTAGAACTCATACTTTGAGAACTTGGCATAAAACTGATGATCTCTCAAAATGTGGAGTACAGTCCTCAAATGTCGCTCGTGCTCCTTCCTACTCCTCGAATATACCAATTTGTCATCAATAAATATTATCATGAAGGAGTATAAATATGTCCTGAACACGTGATTCATCAAATCCATGAAAGTTGTTGGGGCATTGGTCAATCTAAAAGACATCACTAGGAACTCATAATGTCCGTAATGGGTCCTGAAGGCTATCTTAGGGATATCCGCAGCCCTAACTCTCAAATAATGGTAAACAGACCTCGAATATATCTTAGAAAGCACTACCATGTCCTAAAGGTGGTCAAACAAATCATCAATACGAGGCATAGGATACTTATTCTTCACAGTCACCTTATTCAACAATATATAATCGATACACATATGCATAGAGTTATCTTTATTCTTCATAAATAGAACTGGAGCACCCCATACCGATACACTCGGTCTGATAGATCCCTTACCTAGAAGATCCTAAAGTTGACTATTATAATGCGCCAAAATATAACTCTGAAATGTCACACGATACTCAAGACTGCGAGTAACCTTAAACTAACCCTGTCTGCCTATTCCTAAGTCTGAATCTCATAATAATGAAAATGTAGACATAAAAGTCATACTAAATATGGAAAACTGAATGAAATATCTGAGAATAATCTAAATATGATGTCTGAAAATCAAAATTGAATAATCTGACTGTAAACTAGTAATTTAATAAGCCTCTACTACTAATATCAAGAGAGTCACTGGGACAAGCCCCCAGCTAACTCGAAATGTCTAAAAGAATACTGAATCATGTGAACTAATAAGCTACAAAATCTGAATGAATAATCCTCAAACTATGAGGACTCGCCAACTGTCGGATGTAGATAGAGATGCTCGAACTACGTTTGTTGTTAATACTGAGCACTTAAACCTACATTATGAGATAATGTAGCACATAGACGTTTATGTGGATCAGTACTTTGAGGATGTACTGAGTATATTGGGGTGATGTGCATAAGAAAAATATTATCTCATCATCATAATTTTTAAAACAATGCATGATAAATGAAAATGACTCACATAAGCTAGAATATCTGAAAATTAAAATCTAAAATCATACATAGCAAATCAAACTTTATAAATCTAGTGAGTCCTAACATTTAGTTCTAAAAGTTGTACTTGTATTCTCTCTTTAAATAATATTATCTAAGTGTAGAAAGGACACACTCTTAAATCTAAAATCTGATAGCTGAAAATTGTAGTTAAATATCTTTCTGTAAAGCATAGTCTGAATAAACTGGTGAGCCTTTGCACTTGTTTTTATAAAATCTTTTCTGTCATTCTGTCTTAGGACTTAGGAACTTTGGGAGGTACTTCTAACCGACATAAACCATGTGAGTTGTCATGGAGTCCAATGTCTTACCCACGTTGGGGAGAGTTGTTCTAACCTTGCCATCAAAATAGAACCTTAACTTAAGTGATCACTATATTATCCCACTATGGGAAAATCATAAACCTATGGTGGCACGTAGTTCTGAGGCATGAGACCTTGGAATCATACCCAACTCGGTGCTAAATACTACTCCCATACTTATCACTCAGAACTTTAGGAAATCCACCTTAAAATAGCACAAGGATTTATAATGAAAACCAATTATGCTTCTCTTTCTTTAAATTTCAAACTATATGAACAATATGGACTCCTTATCTTAGCTTATGATCAAAAGATCAAAGCTTTACTAAAAATCTGTGAATAAACTGATCATAGGATGTTTAAAGCATCATCTTTCTTGAAACATCAACATATAAACTTGGGCTTAATAACCCATACATCAAAATGATGTCAAAACATCGTAATATTCATGCTTAATTATGAAAACATTGATAATTCATCTCAAAATCTATAAATTTCTGCAATAGGTATGAAAGTATGAAAATAGACATGCAATTCAACTTCTAAAATATTGGAAATCTCATAATCTTGCAATTAGCAATAATGGGTATGAACCCTAATTTAAAATTCATGTATAAACATTCAAAATCATATGAAATTGTAATTAAAACTTGGCTTTGGGCACAAGAATGAAAGAAGATCCTTGTTCATAAACCCCACATACCTTGATAGATGATTAAATGAAGAAACCTTGAATTTTGGATTCCTATTTGAGTTCTTGGAGATGAGATCTTGATTATCTTGTCTTGGGAATCCTCAATTTTAAGCTTCCTTGGAGAAACTATGGAGGATTTTGATTTCTTGGAGAAGAACCTTTGGAGCTCTTGGGTTTTGCTTTGAGAGAGAATTGATGAAATTGGGCATAAAGTGCCTTGAATATATTTAATTCCTTGTTTTTGGACGAATTGGGACCTTGGGGATTAACCAAAATACCCCTATTAAACCTTAAGTCAGAACTAAACTAGCAACATTTTTGTGAACTAGCAGGCCACCACGATGTGCCCTATCATGGTGGCTCACTAGAAATAGGACAATTGGGAACTGGGCATTCTCTGCGATGCACCACCATCGCGGTGCCCCTTTGGAATGCCATTTTTGCCATTGTCGTGATGAGGTGAAATCGCGTAAGCTTACTAAAAATTGACAAATGGGAAATGGGATATCTCCGTGATGCACCAATATTGCGGAGGTCCACTGGAATGTGACGATTATCATTTTACCCTCCACCGCGATGTGGTGGGTGCCAGGTGGTACACTATCAACTTCAAAATGCTCTAACTTCTCAACCGAGTGTCGGATTTGCGCAAATTTGGTATCGATTGAAAGCTTATTCAATTTTTCACAGAATAGAAAGTATAAATCTGAAAATTTTCACATAGAATAAATGTTATTCATTTTGGAATCTGTCCCTTCACATTCAACTTCAAAATATCTTCTCGTTGGGAACATTCGTTCTCGAATGTGTCTAGTTAAGCTTAAAAATTAAGGAATATAAGGCTATAAGCTATCATGCACAACTAAAATAAAATGTATGGCCGAATCTCAGCATAATGAGCAACTAAATTGATCTGAGAGTGCATGAATTTACATGAAAATAGCTATATGGCTGAATCTGAAACTGGAAGAGAACTGAATAAAGGAAAACTATTACTTTCGGATGAATCTAATTTCATGGAGAAGAGATGAGGATACTTTGTACGCATGTCTACTTCTGTTTCCTAAGTAGCACCCTGAACGGACTGATTTCTCCACAGAACTTTGACCAAGGGAACTTCTTTGTTCCTTAGTGTATGGATCTGATGATCAAGAATGTCTACTGGGAATTCTTCGTAAGAAAGACTAGTCTGAATATCTGTACTTTCTAGAGAAACTATAACAACTGAATTGTCCATGCACTTCTTTAACAAGGACACATGGAATACTGGATGAACTGAGGATAAATCTGCGGGTATCTCAAGATCACACGCTACCTTTTCAACACGACTCAAAATACAAAAAGGACCAACATAACGGGGACTAAGCTTGCCCTTCTTTCCAAATCTATTCACCCCTTTCATGGGTGAAACTTTTAAATACACAAGATCATCAACCTCGAACTCGAGATCTCTTCTTCTCACGTCTTTATAAAATTTTTGACGACTCTGGGATGCTTTCAATCTTTCTCTAATCAATTGAACTTTTTCCATGGCTTCAAACACCATGTCTAGCCCAATCAAAGTGGCTTCACCCACTTCGAACTATCCAACTGGCGATCTACATCTTCGCCCATAAAGAGCCTTAAATGGAGCCATCTGAATAGTAGCATGGTAACTGTTATTATAAGCGAACTCAATTAATGGCAAATACTCATCCTAACTACCCTTGAAATCAAGAACACATGCCCTCAACATATCCTTTAAAGTCTGAATGGTCCTCTCTGCCTGACCATCTATCTACGGATGAAAAGCTGAACTAAGATGAACCTAGGTACCAAGACCCTTCTGAAAAGCTTTCCAAAACTGAGAGGTAAACTGAGTACCCCTATCTGAGATGATGGATAAAGGAACTCCATGCAATCTAACCATATCTTGGATATACAACTTAGTATAATCTTCAGCTATATAGGATGTATGAACTGGCAAGAAATGCGTTGACTTAGTCAGTCTATCTACAATAACCCAAATCAAATCACGCTAACGACACGAATGGGGTAAACCAGTCACAAAATCCATATTCACCTCTTCCCACTTCCAAGTGGGGACACCAAACTCTTACAATGCATCACCAGGTCTTTGGTGCTCTACCTTAACCTGTTGACAAGTTTCACACTTGGCTATAAACTTCGATATATCTTTCTTTATAACACTCCACCAATAGATTTCCCACGAGTCACGGTACATCTTGGTGGATCTAGAATGACAGAATAATGCACACCATGCGCTTTCATCATAATCCTCTACCTTACATCATCAACACAAGGCACACAAAATCTACTCTGGTATCTCAACACACCATCTCCACCTTGGGAGAAAACCTCTACCTTTTGGTCTTTAACTGATTCCTTCAGTTTGACTAAACTAGAATCCTTATCTTGCTTCTCCTTTACCTCCAAAGCTAGGGAAGATTTGGAACTACTCTGAACCCAAATATTCCCTTCAGCTGAATCAACCAATCTCACATCCAATCTAGCTAAGTGGTGAACTTCCCGAACTAACTCTTTCTCATCATCCTCCACATGAGCAACACTACCCATAGACAATCTACTAAGGGCGTCTAGCACTATATTGGCCTTACTCAAATAATACAGCACACTCATATCATTATCTTTCAATAACTCTAACCACCTTCTCTGACCGAGGTTCAGTTCTCTCTGAGTAAATACATATTACAAGCTTTTGTGATCCGTGAACACATCAACATGCACCCCATACAAATAATGTCTCCAACTTTTCAAAGCAAACACTACAACAGCTAACTCAAGATCATGGGTAGGGTAGTTATTTTCATGAGGCTTAAGTTGTTTAGAGGCATAGGACCTTACCTCTCTATATCAAAACACAACCCAGACCAACTCTGAAGGCATCATAATAAATGACAAAACCATCTGTACCATCAGGTAATGCTAGGAATGGGGCTGAAGCGAGTCGAGTCTTCAACTCCCAAAACTCTTCTCGCAGGAATTTGACCACTGAAACTTAACTTTATTTTGAGTCAATCTAGACATGGGAGATCCAATAAACGACAAACCCTCAATAAAATGCCTGTTCTAACCAGCTAGACCCAAAAAACTCCAAATGTCTGAAAGAGAGATAGGTCTAGGCTAATTTCTTTGACTTCTGTCTTTTGGGGATCAACTCTAATACCCTCACTAGAAATAACATGACCAAAGAAAGCTACTGATCGGAGCCAAAATTCACACTTGCTAAATTTTGTAAAGAACTGGTGATTCTAAGAGTTTGTAACACAATTCTAAGATGGTTTGCATAATCATCCTCACTACGAGAGTAGACAAGGATATCATTGATAAAGACTATGAAAAACATGTCCAGATATTATTTGAACACTCTGTTCATCAAGTCCATGAAGGCTACTGAGGCATTGGTTAACCTGAAGGACATGACTAGAAACTCAAAATGACCATAACGGGTTTTGAAAGTTGTCTTTGGAATGTCATACTCCCTTACTTTAAGCTTATGATAGCCGGATCTATGTTCTATCTTTGAGAAATAACTTGTACCTTGGAGTTGATCAAATAAGTCATCAATTCTAGGAAGAGGATATTTTTTTTACTATGACTTTATTTAAATGACGATAGACAATGCATATGCTAAAAAACCATCTTTATTTCGCACGAATAGGATGGGAGCGCCTCATAGAGAACCACTAAGCCTTATGAAACCTTTGTCTAAAAGATCTTTGAGTTGCTCCTTCAACTCCTTAAGCTCGGTGGGAGCCATACAATATGGAGGTATAGAAATAGGTTGAGTATCTGGAAGAAGGTCAACACCAAATTCTATTTTCCTATCGAGAAGTACCCCTGGCAAATCTTTGAGAAAAACATCAACAAACTCATTAACTACACTAACTGAGTGAACTTTTGGAGTCTCAAACTTAATATCCTTGACTCAAATTAAATGATAGATACACCCTTTTGAAATCAACTTTCGAGCTTTAAGCTAAGATATGAAACGTCTGTTGGGAGACACTAAATTACCTTTTTACTCAAAGACTAGCTCATCTGGAAACTAAAACTTCACCACTCAGGTGAGACAATCTATAGAGGCATAACAGGAATGAAGTCAATCCATACCAAGAATAAGATCAAAGTTAATCATATCTAACTCTATTAGGTCAACTAACATAAATTTATAAAGAAAAGTGAATGGACACTTTCTATAGATCTATTTAGCAACAACTAACTCACCCACTAGGGTAGAAACCAAGAAGGGTTCAGGGATCTTTGTAGAACTCATCTCAAAATTTACTGAAACTAATGGGGTCACATAAGAGAAACTCGACCTGGGGTTTAACAACACATAAACATCAAGATGAAAGACATGGAACATACCAGTAACAACATCTGGTGAATCTTTCTGCTCTTGATGGGATGGTAAAGCATAGAATCGATTCTGGCGCTGACCGCCACTGGTACTAGATGATGTGCCATGAGGAGGAACTGGACAACCTAAAGGAGCTAGTGCACTAGTAGCCTAAATCTGGGGACGAACATCTTTGTTTCCCTGCTTATCGTATGGACACTCTTTGATTTTATGACCCACCGTACCAAAATCGTAACAACCCTTTGTTTCCTTCAAACACTCACCAGGGTGAGGTTTACCACACTTAGCACAAGTCAGATAATTGGGCCTCCCACTCACACTATTCTAAGATCTGGATATAGAAGATTTTCCCCACTTCGCCTGTCTACCTTTGGGAGTGGGAGCACTAGCTAAAAATGGTGCTGGCATAGATGAATGATTCTGAAATTGCAAATGGTTTTCCCCTTGAGACCTAGCCTGGCCATACTCAAACTATCCCATTCTAGCCCTCTTATTATTTTTATCTCTTCCCTTCAACTTCTCTGGCTTAATCTTCTGAGCATGAATTATCAACCTAGCAAGATCCATGTCTCCAATAAGCATGGAAGTCCTACACTCCTTTAATACTTTCCCTAGTTTGGCAGGAAAATGACTTACCCTACGCTGGCTACACAGTTCTGTAACTCAGGGATTGCTACTAAGGGTCAAACCCTAACTGGCAGGAATTCCTCCATCCCTAGGTTTGCACGGTGCTGAATCCTACTCCCAATTGAAAGACACTGATCACTAGATTATACTAAGCTTGACTGAACTAACCCTAATCATGTTGACTGACTGAACTGGACTGAGTTCACTGAATTCTATTAACTGACTGAGTACTAGTATTCTTGACCTTTACTGAGACTATTCTATAACTACTTCAACTAAGTAAACCGCTACATTTTGGGTAATAAATACCCCTAGCACTGGATAGCATAATTAATAAACTCATATCATAACTCTAGCAATACAATAATAGGTTACCATGAATAATTTACTCATATGGACATTTTATCAAACACATGGGGAGCATGATTGCTATACATGAAAACTAAACACATGGGGTATCATAACTATAATATACAACTTGTAAATTCAAGGGTTTTGACATGAGAGATTCATAATCCAACACATATGCTAACTTAATTTTATAGAACTCATAAAAGATCTTAACTCGAAACCCATATAGCAATACAAACATGAGCATAATTCAATTCATAACATAGGAATCATAATTCATGTTTTAAAAGGGGTTCTTGAACTCCAAGAGTGGAAGAAACCCCAAGGATGAACACCTAACATACCCGAGTGACAAAATTCGTAAAGATTATTGGGGATTTTTTGGAACTTGATCTTGAGCTTGATAAACTAGGGTTTATTTCTTGAGAGGATTTTGTGAATGATTAAATGTATTTTGCTAATCGAGGGGCTGAATTTTGAGTTATGGGGGTTTAATGTGGGAGAAAAATGACTTAATTGCCCCCATAACCCGTAACTAAAATATGAAAACTGCTCCCAGTGATGTGATAACCGACGCGCCAGGTCGATGCGATAGCCAATGCAACGTATCATGATCATTTTTGGCTTGCTGTTTTAGTCATTCAAACGTGACTCAAATGATGTCCGAAAATTTCAAAACTCACCCGAGACGACCTATAGATAACCCTGATTATGAATCAATTTAAAAAATCAACATTCCAAATTCTTAAGGATTGAAAATAAGATCATTCAATTAGGAAGGCTAAAATGATTCTAAGTCTTAACACTTAGCTAAATTTTTCTAAGTCTTAGACCCCTTATTACAAGCTATATGGGACTGAATTGAACTAGAACTTTTACAGGGTCTTACAATATCTCCCCCTTGGGAACATTCGTCCTCGAATGAGACTGACTGAACTGAGAGAAACTGAGGAACTGTACTTACACTAACATGCATAACTAAAGCATGACTGAATTCTGGAGACATGACACATGATTAAACTATTTCATGAATGCATGAATGATATGAGAATGTTATACAACCGTAACTGAGCATGGAATATAGTAAATCTATGGAAGGTTGTTACCGTAGGCTAAGTCTAAGTTTGCAAAGAAGAGGTGAGGGAACTTGGTTTGCATGTCTGGCTCTGCTTCCCAAGTAGCTCTCTTAACGGACTGATTTCGCCAAAGAACTTTGACCAAAGAAACTTTTTTGTTGTCTGCGACTCTGATGATCAAGGATTTTGACTGGGACTTTCTCATAAGAGAGATTGTTCTGAACATCTACACCCTCTTTGGGGACTACAACTGTTGGGTCACTTATGCACTTCTTTAGCAAGGAGATGTGAAACACTAGATGCACTGATGCTAAGTCTGCAGGTAACTCAACCTCATAAGCTACCTCACCAAAATGACTCAGAATCCTATAAGGACCAACATATCGAGGACTAAGCTTTCCTTTCTTACCAAACCTCTTAACCCCCTTCATGGGAGAGATTTTCAGATACACATAATTATTAATCTCAAATTAAAGATCTTTCCTTCTCATATTTGCATAAGATTTCTGTCGGCTTTGGGTTGCCTTAAGCCTCTCCCTGATCAACTACACTTTCTCTAAAGTATCAAACACCAAGTCAGGCCCCACTACTGGGGCCTCACCTACTTTAAACCAACCAATGGGAGATCTATATCTTCTCCCATAAAAAGACTCAAACAAAGCCATATGAATACTAGAATGATAGTTGTTATTATACGTAAACTCAATCAAAGGTAAGTGGTTATCTCAACTGCCCTTAAAGTCAACGACATATACTCTCAACATATCTTCTAAAGTCTTAATGGTCCATTCTGCTTGACTATCTATCTCGGGGTGAAAGGTTTTACTGAAATGGACTTGGGTACCAAGACTTAGAAAGCTTTCCAAAAGTGAGAGGTGAACTGCGTACCTCTATCTGAGATGATGGATAATGGGATACCTAGTCTGGCAAGCTAATGAACTTCCTGAACTAACTTCTTCTTACCATCCTCAACATGAATGACACTACCCATGGACAACTTACTAAGAGTATCTGCCACTACATTAGACTTTTCCGAATGATATAGAACACTCATATCGTAGTCTTTAAACAACTTTAACTACCTTCTCTGATGCAAGTTCAGGTCTTTCTATGAAAACACATACTGCAAGCTTTTGTGGTCTGTGAATACATTAACATGCACTCCATACAAATAGTGCCTCCAAATCTTTAAGGCAAACACAACAACTGCTAATTCAAGTTCATAGGTAGGATAATTCTTTTCATGGGGCTTAATTGTCTAGAGGAGTAGGCCACAACCTTACTCTTTTGCATCAAAACACACCTCAAGCCAACTTTGGAAGCATTACAATATACCATAAATCCATCTGAATCATCAGGAAAAGTCAAAATAGGGGCTGTAATGAGTCGAGTCTTCAATTTTTGAAAACTCATCTCATAAGAAAATGACCACCGAACTTGACTTTCTTCTCAGTCAATTTGTACATGGGGGATGCAATAGACGAAAACCCTTTAACAAACTATCGATAATAGCCAGACAACCCCAAGAAACTCCTAATATATGATGGAGAGATGGGTCTAGGCCAGTTTTTCATTGCTTCAGTTTTTTGACGTTCAACTCTAATGCTATCACCAGAAACTATATGACTAAGGAATGCTACTGACCTTCGCCAAAACTTACACTTACTGAATTTAGTGAACAACTGATAGGCTCAGAGAGTTTGTAACACTATTTTGAGATGGTCTGCATGATTATGTTCATTGTGGGAGTAGACAAGGATGTCATCTATGAAGACTATGATGAACATGTTTAAGTACTGCTTGAAAACATGGTTCATCAAGTCTATGAAAGTTGTTGGAGCATTGGTAAGACCCAATGACATGACTAGGAATTCAAAGTGACCATACTGGGTTCTGAAATCTATTTTTGGAATGTCACACTCTCTTACTTTGAGCTGATAATAGTTTGATATGAGGTTTATCTTAGAAAAGTAACTGGCACCCTGAATTTGGTTAAAAAAGTCATCGATTCTAGGAAGTGGGTACTTATTCTTGAATATGACTTTATTCAACTGATGGTAGTCTATACACATTCTAAGAGAACTATCTTTCCTTCGCACGAATAGGACTGGAGCACCCCATAGAGATATATTGGGCTTGATAAATCCTTTGTCTAAGAGGTCTTTCAACTGTTCTTTTAAATTTATAAGTTCACTTGGAACCATTCTGTATGGCAGAATAGAGATGGGCTGAGTATCAGGAACAAGGTCTATTTTGAAGTCAATTTCTATTTTGGGAAGAACTCTGGAGAGATCTTTGGGAAACACATCTAGGAATTCACTTACGACTGAAACTGACTCAAGGTTAGGAGTCTCAGAACTAGAGTTTTTGACTCGCACCAAATGATAGACACACCCCTTGGATATTATTTTCCTCGATCTAAGGTATAAAACAAGTTGACCCTTAAGTGCTGTGATACTACTCCTCCATTCAAGGACTGATTCATTTAGGAACTGAAGATAGACAATCTGCTCCTACAATCAACTGAAGCATACATGAATGGAGCCAATCCATGCTGAGAATGACGTCAAAATCCATCATCTCTAACTCTACTAAGTTTGCTGAAGTAACTTTCTAAGATACCACAACCGGACAGTTCCTATATACCCATCGGGATATGATAGATTTACCCACTAGGGTAGAGACCAAGAAGGGTTCTGCTAAGATTTTGGGGGGCTGACTCTAAAGATGGTTGCTATATAAGGAGTTACAAAGGACAAAGAAGCTCCTGGATCTAGCAAAGCATAAATATGTAAGTGGAAAACTTATAACGTACTAGTGACCACATCAGGAGAACTTTACTGATCCTGTTGGGACTGAAGTGCATAGAGCCTGTTTGGGCACTGCCAACTGGTGGCAATGGAAGCGGCACCATGCTAAGACTGGTGTTCGAACTGAGATAGGGGACGATTATGCTAACTCTATGAACCCACCTGAGGATATTCTCGAATTCTATGACCTGGTTTACTACACTCGAAGCATACATCATTGCCAGCCCTATAGATACCCTAATGATTTCTGCCATATTTTTTGCGGAGAAGATTTATTCGAGCACTACTAATAATATCCTAAGATTTAGAGCCTATCTACCTATCCTTATTACCATTTCTGAATTGAGGAACTGGAGCACTGGCTGAGGACGGAGCTGGGAATGAATATCTCAGGTGGAACTGAGGACGATTACCACCTTCTGACTTAGGCTGACCAAAACTAAAGCTATATATTCTAGCCCTTTTGTTCTCCCTCTCTTTCTCTTTAGTGTTTTATTCCTCAATCTATTGAGCAAGGACCATCAACAAAGCCAACTTCATCTCCTTATTAGCATTGTGGTCCTACACTCCTTAACCACACTGTCAGACATACCAGACATGAACTTGCTCATCTTAGACCTGCGATGAGCTACTACATGAGGAGCATGCCTGGCCAACTAAGTAAATTTGAAGGAATACTCTTTCACACTAATGTTGCCCTACTTCAGATTGATAAATTCTAACACCTTAGCCTCCCATAACTCCAATGGAAAAAACT
>JAPEIP010000002.1:26488061-26505468 GCA_026120095.1 Capsicum chinense | reverse complement strand
AGACCTGCGATGAGCTACTACATGAGGAGCATGCCTGGCCAACTAAGTAAATTTGAAGGAATACTCTTTCACACTAATGTTGCCCTACTTCAGATTGATAAATTCTAACACCTTAGCCTCCCATAACTCCAATGGAAAAAACTATCTAAAAAGGCAGTAGCAAACTCCTCGCATTCTATAGGCCCTGCATCTATACCCCTATCTACCTTCCACTATTTAAACCATGTATGATCCACATCTTGTAACTGATAGGAATCTAACTCAGCACTCTCACTAAAAGTTACCCCCATAATGTCTGTTACCTCTGCACTATGTCAAGAAATTTCTGTGGGTCCTCTTCAGACTTAGACCCTAAAAATGAGGAAGGGTTCATTAAGGTGAAGTCCCGAATCCTGGTTGTAGTGGTATTGTCCACTAGGTTGGCCTGAATAGAAGTTGGGCATTCTAACTAGGACACTATAGAATGAGCTAGAGTAGTGAATGCAACTCCAAATTCTATATGGGAGACATGCTCATTCAGGGGACCTTCCTGAACGGGCGGAGGTGTTGTATGGTTCCCAGTCCTTTTTCCGTTGGTCTTTCTAGGAGGCATATTCTGTAAATAAAAGGAAAAGTTGGATTAGACAAAGAGTTTAACTTGAGTTCATGCTCACTCGCACGATATGCACACAGATAAAAGGGAACGTTTTCCTAAAAATACCTCATAGCCTCTTGTCCATAAGTATGGCGCGCTACACACCCATGAACAACACTTTACTTGACATAACTTTTAGACTCCCTAGGATTCTTTAGAACTTTAGGCTTTGATACCAAGTTTGTAATGCCCCGAGAGTACACCCTGGACATTACATGATACTTACGAGCCCGAAGGACCACAAGCTAACCCATGACTGGTACCTGCTGTGAGCACTGAATATAATACTGGAATTGAATAACTAACTATGCTAGTCTGAAATCCTCTAGCTGACTGAATATGGAGTTGATGAGAAAAACCCCCCCAACTAACTCCGACTGAAATAACTATTAAACTACTGGAATACTGAAATAAATAAACTTTGTCCTCGAAATATGAGGACTCACCACTATATCTGCTACTGATAGCCTAAGCTGCTAAGTACGGTCAGGAACCTGAGCGTGTAAACCTATGATATAAGACACTATAGCACAAAATAAAGTATGTGATTACTACATCGAATGTACTGGTATGCTAAGTGAGGTAAGGCTGATATACATGGGTTCATATGTATGAGATGATAACTGACTGAATGAACATCATGAAGTAACTGGATGAGAGTACATGCAAAACTGTAACTACTGAACATACTGAACATCTAATACTGTGCATATAGGTAGACATCATGTACCTGAGATTATACTGAAATTGAGTACTGAATTATGATGGCTGAGTAACTAATAACTGATAACCATGGTTCTGTAGAACTGACTGAGTTTGTCACTGAATACTAAGACTGAAACTATAACTGTGGGAGTGTTCATCTAACCGACATACCTCGATATAAATTGATTTGGGGTCCAACCTGTGACCCAGTTGGAAGGGTGTTAACATCTTGCCACGGGATACTAACAATATTGTGTCAACTTAATCTGGCAGGAAGACCCATGAATTATATATAATTACGTCAACCCTAGTCTGGCAGGAAGACGACTTACCCCATGCTAGCTACGTAGTTCTGTAACTCAGGGATTGCTACTAAGGGTTAAACCCTAACTGGCAAGAATGCCCCCATCCCTAGGTTCACTCAGTGTTGAATCTTACTCCCAACTAAAAGACATTGATCACTAGATTTACTAAGCTTAATTGAACTGACCTTGATCGTGTTGACTAACTGAACTGGACTGAATTCACTGAGTTTTATTAACTAACTGAGTACTACCATTCTTGACCTTTACAGGGACTATTCTATAACTACTGCAACTAAGTAAACAACTAGATTTTGGGTAATAAATACCTCCAGGACTCGATAGCATAATTGATAAACTTATGTCACAACTTTAGCAACACAACAATAGGTTACCATGCATAATTTACTCATATGGACATTTTATCAAACACTTGGGGAGCATAATTGCTATATATGAAAAGTAACCACGTAGGATATAATAACTACAACATGCAACTTGTAAATTCAAGGGTTTTGACATGAGAGATTCATAATCCAACACACATGCTAACTTACTTTCATAGAACTCATAAAAGATTTTAACTTAAAACCCATACAACAACACAAACATGAGAATAATTCAATTCATAACATGGGAATCACAATTCATATTTTGAAAGGGGTTTTTGAAATCCAAGGGTGGAAGGAAACCCAAGGATGAACACCTAACATACCTGAGTGACAGAATTCATGAAGATTGTTAGGGATTTTTTGGAACTTGATCTTGAGCTTGATGAACTAGGGTTTATTTCTTGAGAGGATTTTATGAATGAGTGAATGTATTTTGCTTATTGAGGGGCTGAATTTAGTGTTATGGGGGTTTAATGTGGGAGAAAAATGACTTAATTTCCCCCACAACTCATAACTAAAATGTGAAAACTATGCCCAGTGATGCAATAACCGACGCGCCACGTCGATGGTGTCGATGCGATAGCCAATGCAAAGCGTCATGATCGTGTTGGCTTGCTATTTTGGTCATAAAAATATGACTCAAACGATGTTTGAAATTTTTGAAACTCACCCGAGACGACCTATAGATAGCCCTGATCATGAATCAATTTAAAAAATCGACATTCTAAGGTCATAAGGATCGAAAATAAGATCATCCAATTATGAAGGCTAAAATGATTCTAAGTCTTAACACTTAGCTGAATTTTTCTAAGTTTGGGACCCCTTATTACAAGCTATATGAGACTGAATTAAACTAGAACTTTTACGAGGTCTAACAGGTACGCCAGGCAAGGCTAAGGTAACGGTCTTAGCAAAACAATCCAAGACCCCATGGTAAGGAGATAGCCAATCAATGCCTAGAATCACATCAAAATCTACGATATCTAGGATAATGAGATCAATCAGAGTATCAAAATCCCATATAGTCACCAAAAAGATCTATATACTTGATTCACTACTAAAAAATCACCCACGGGGGTAGCTATATGTAATGGCACAAATAAGGACTCTAAACATAAACCCAATTGCAATGCAAAATAAGCAGAAACATATACAAATGTGAAATTAGGATTAAACAAAGCAGAAGATGGCTGATGGCATAAAAATATCATACCTCTAATCACAACATCCAAAGCCTCAGCCTCTGATCTACCTGGTACAGTATACAACTGACCCTGTCTACTATTGGCTGGGTGTTTGTCCTTCCAGTTATCCTGCCTCCTTGTTGACCATCTCTAGAACCTTGGTGACTACCTCGACAACCCTGTGCACCACCCCTACCTAGCAAAGGTACTGATCTGATCGGTTGTGCAGTCTGAACTGAAGGCTTAATGATCCTGGACACTCACGGGTGAAGTGACCAACAACCCCACAGTCATAACATACCCAGATCACCCTGCTCTATCTAAAAGGTTTGATAGATCTGGAATGACCACACTGACTTGATGATCCTGACTAAATACCTCTTTATGGCTTACCACTACTCTGACCACTGGAACCCTTATAATCGGGCTGACCCCTATCTGATATCCGAAGCGATGCCTGGACTAGACGACTAAGTTGACCCTAATATTGAGAAGGCTACTATTGGGGGTACCTACCATGGAATTCTCAGCCCCTGAACTATGAACCATTGTAGTTGCCCTAGTAACGAATTCTCTTATTGTTTCCTCCTTTGGCCTCACGATCCATCTCCTCTACAGAATAAACATGCTTATGTATCTCACAAAAAGACTTTTGTGAAGTCATCAAGCTTTATATAGCCCTACGAAGTAACAATCTCAATCCCCTGAAAAAGCATTGAATTCGCTCATGCTCCATAGGCAGAATAATAATGGCATATCTGGATAACTCATGGAATCTCACCTTATACTTAGCCACAGATATAGAACACTGTCTCAATGTTGTAATCTCATGCTGAAGATGCTCTCACATGCTGCGAGGCATATGCTTCCCTAAGAAAGCATCGATGAACTGAGTTTAAGTCACTGGTGGAGATACAACTAACCTGGAATCAAGATAACCTCTCCACCACCTCCTCATTGCCATGTCTAAATGATATGCAACAAAGTCCACTCCTCACGACTCAACCGATACCAAATTTTGTAACCGATCCTTGCGATTGGATAGGAAATACTTAGCATCCTCTCCTGGGAGCCCAATAAATATTGGTGGAGTCAATCTCAAAAATTGGCACAACATCTTCTGCTTCTCTGAAGACATAACTAACTGGGCTACTACCGGCTGTGGGACTACTGGTGTTGGCGAAACCTCTACCCTAGGCACTGCTCCTACAAGTTATGCCCCTAAATCAACACATCCCCGTGCTGTTGGCTGATCTCCCTCGATTGGAGGACCACCAACTAACCCCAATAACTATACCAATGCATCTTAAAAAATTGAATAAGATATAAAATCTGATGGAGCCTTGGCTTTGCCCCGGCCCACCTGTGATATAGAAGAATACCTAGAGCTCTCTCAGTCTCAAGAGCTACGATAGGATTAAGTGATTGATCCTTGACCTGATCTCTAACTAGGTATGTTGTTCTATCCTGCCCCCACCTCTAGGTCAACCTCGACTCAAGTTAGATCTCTAGCAGGGGGCTCAGGGTCCCCATCCCCAACTTTTGAACCTCGCATTGTGGCCATTTGTGTACAGAGTGAACCAACAAAAATTAAAAACCAACTCAAACTCCACGCATTGAAATGGATCAAGAAATTGAGATTTTTCCCTAAAAATGCTCCATAACCTCATGAAGATAGGATATAGATGTCTCCGTACTGATCTACGGGACTTTACTAAATATCGGCTCCAGTACCAATAATACTAGTGAAACCTAGGCTCTGATACCAAGGTGTCATGACTCGATTTCTTAAGTCATAATAGAACCTACCTTATCCCACTAGTAAGCAAGCCCCCAAAATAACAAATAACAGGCTAAGAGGAAAAAATCAGAATAACTTGCATATAATGATAGCAGTAGTAATAATAAGTGAAAACTAGAAAGGAAAGATATATAATATATCAAAATGGGAGAAGGAAAAAAGACCAAATATGCAAACGAATCCCTCCTAGGACCTGGTAAGGTCAATACTAGAGCCACTACTAAAAGATACCCAAAGTACTACACATAATATAAAATATACAAAGTATATACAAGCAGTCTCGAGTTCAAAAGACTAAACTGTAGTAGATAGAGGAAGATCAGCCTCAGTAAGCTTACCCTGCTCTAACTCAGTACTAAAAGGTAGAAACTAGATCAATGCCGACTACCAGTACTCGGATCTGCATCAGAAAAAAAATGCAAAAGTATAGTATGAGTACCAAAGCAACGAGTACTCAGTAGGCATCATTGACCTTCTGAGCTCAATAATAGAAATAGTAAAACTAAAATACAAAAGTGTAATCTAAGTCAATAGTAAACAGGGATAGAAAGGTAAACAACTACCAAACTACACAAATATGATAAATGTAAAAGATATAGAGAATGAATAACGCAGTAATAACAGACAAATCAAACATAACCCAATTGAGTCCCCATAAGCCCGCTAGGCACACTAAAGAAGACAATTAATCCAACTGTACCCCTATAAGCCAGTTGGACACACAAAAAGTAATTAATGAAAATAAACATAAATCATCCGTAACTGAATCCATCGCACGAAATCATTGTAGCCATCTAGATGTGCACCGAGCTTGAACCAGTACCTATGGTAGTAACGAGAGGTCAGACGCCGGGCTTGAACCGATAGTGCTGGATAATAATGAGAGACCACATGCCGTATTTGAACCAAAACTCAAAGTAACCATACTCAACTGTAATATTAATATCTAAATCATATCATAACTAATGTCCAAAGTGGTACCAAAATTCACAAGCAATGACAGAAATAAAGTACATGTTGAACCTATAATAAAACTAAAATACATTTCATTAACCAATCACATATCTTAATTAAAAAGGGATAAATTCTAGGTTTCGTAAATTAATTTCACATTCTAAAGTGATAAATGCCAGATTATATTGAAAGATACAATACCAAAATTTACTAGAATGGAATCCTAACCGAATAAATAAGACATGACATATGTATTAAATGACACGCAAACTATAAGTACTTGTCTAAAACTAGCATAATTATACACAATTATCATAAATAATATTAATTTAAAGGTAGGGTAAGCATAGCCCACCTGTACCCCAAGCTAAAAAATATCTCTTTGAGAATTCTCCAAAAAGTGACCTGCTGAAATACGATCTTGAATAACTTGATATAAATAATTAATTTTTCTCTTAAATTATTTCACAATTCATATACGTACATACATGTATAGAAGTCGTAAGAACGACAACAGTTGTAGATATGATCTTATGTAGAGAATTATAGGCAGACTGGTTTATGTGAGAAAGCAAAGGAATAAGCTACCAATTTACATGCATATATATCTATGTATCATTAGTGCATGCCAACACATTATTTAAATACATTTACATTATAATATTTGTTACGTTAGGTGTTATATTTCAAGTGGCAGCATGCTTTAGCTATTTGTTGCCTACCCCATCCGGCTTCCACGTGGTGGGGTGACAACCATATTCATAAATTTTGATCACATTATTTATATAATCAGATATTGCATAGGTTCATAATAAAATAATTATAATATTTTAAATATATTGTAATTAATATAAAATTATTTTTAATAAAATTTTTATTATATAATAATAATATTTTAATATTTCTAGATTTACTATCTTCACTTAAACTATTAACAGACAATAAATGCCATTATAAAGCAATATAGATATACCATAACTAAAGAATTTAACACATATCAACTATATTTTAGAGGGATAATAAATTATATTTCTACCTAAAGCCAATTTAGATTAAATATTTTACAATATTTTTTATATTACTAAACTTTTCAAACGAACCATCCGAAAATCTAACTATCAGTTTCAACATGTCATAAATAACTTGGGATAATTATAGAATAGCTTTAGACACCGGAAGTGTGAAAATTAAAAAAAAAGACCATGATGGTCATTACAAGAACTAGAGAAAAATAATAACATTGTAAGTGATGCAATGTTGATAATCTATTCTAATGCTAAAATTATTAGTAATTGCTTGCTCGAACTTGTGATCTAATAATTGCTTGATTGAACTCATGACTTATCAGTTACATGATAATAGCAAATTCAAAAATACTTTGTTGGGAAAGAAAAGTCCGGAGAAATGAATTGTTAAAATGCAACAACTAATTCGTGGCCCAAGATAAAGTTTAAAATAGGAATATGAGGATATAAAATTTAGTTTTGAAGAGGTCCAAAGTAATGTTAAAAAGGATATCAATTTTAGCATTTAAGTGGAGCTAAAATTAGCAACCCAATCAAAGCCCAAATAAAGCTCAAAAGCCCCAATTAGAATAGCCCAAAACGTCTTAAGTTTGGCTCAAATAATAGGGTTTAGTTTCTAACCCCACCATCAAACAATGATTTTACTAAAAATTACACAAATATACAATTTATGTTTTCAATATTGTAAAAAATCTCAATTCTCTAAATATATTACAAAAAATTCAACATATACATAGAATGTTGTGTATATGTTGATTATGTTATGTATATTAAAAGGGAGAGAAAGTAAAGTAATTAAAAAAATGGGAGAGAATGTAATTGCTTTCAAAAAGATTGGTATTTATATTATTTATAGATGATTTTATTCCTAAGTTCTAGAATGTTCTTTTAGAATTGTATAAAGTAGCCTTTTTCTCCATCTTCACTGACCCATTGGTGTCGAAAAGTTGCTTCTCTTCTTAATCGTTCAAGCTCTGATGTCCCTCCATACCAGAGGTATCATAGACTTCAACTCTTATCCATCTATGAAAACTCGCCTCAATTAGGAGATTGGAAAGGACTTCGTTCAACTTTATCTTAGATGAATTTGGTGAGTACTTTCAACTCTTATTTTTTGCCTTGTATTTTGTGCGAGCCTGATCTTTCGTCTTTTTCATTTTAATTGGCAGATTTGCCGTTTATGAGTTGTGATATCTATCTTTTTTTATTGTACCAGCCATCTGTATCTGGGAACTTTCATTCTTCCGATGAGGTACGTCTTTTTTTTAAATAAATTGTACCATCTTTATACCTTTAAAAGTTTTTAAAGTTTTTATGTTGTTTTAATGTATATCCCAACTTCCTGTGATGCTGTTATTGATTGTGTAGTTCTTGATATTTGTAGTATAATCTGACAATCGGTATATCTTTCTTCTTGTGAATTGTACTGCTTTTGTGGCATATCATGTTTAGATTTGAAATGATAATTTCCTTTATAGTTGCTCTCTTATGAAATTGGTCTCGTCTAATTCTAAGAGATGTAATTTGTTATTTATCAATATTTAGAATCTTTTTAGCGGTAATTAGTGACAGCAAAATTGTTAAAATTGAGTCTATTCGAACTATCCAAAGCTTCTAACCTCATTGTTATCAAGCTAGCATAAATATTTTTCTATTATTGAAGAGAATTAGAATTCGTGAATTTATTTGGGAAACAAAATTACGAGTAAGAAATTAATAGATTAGCTAGTTGTGGTAATGTTAGTTATGTTTGGTAAAGTTTTTCTTTGAAGATTAATAAAGTTAAGTACCAAAAAATATATTAGTATTTCTTTCAAAATAAAAATTTTCTTAATTATAATTTTTAAAAAATAAATTTAATTTAATCTAAGTCGTGGAATGAAAGAACTTCATGAATTTTTTATTTTATTTATAATTAATTAAACTTGAAATTGATTTTATGTTACATTTTTCATACGCATATTCGTCTCAGGTCCAAGGTTTATATTACACATTTTAAAAAATTCTCTTCCTCGTAACTTGCTTACAATAATTTTATATTTATTAGTTTACAGTTTTGGTATTGTTAAATATTCTTTTGACTTTTTAATTGTCAGTATTTAAATGATTTACTTTGTTAGAAGTGTGAAGCTTGCGACTTTCTCAATTTAAAAAAGTAAAATATATCTTGTTCAATTTTGTGAATTCATACAATGATTTCAACTTTTGTTAGTTTGATCTTTATATTTTTTATCATTAACTACATAGTCTATGCCTCTTTTCAGACAAATTAGAACATTTGTACAAGTCCTAGGAAGAGTAAGCGTGTTAATAGACATTATTAAATTCTTTACTAGCTCCGAAGTAATGAAATATTACCATTTATAGGTACATATAATTACAAAACTTAAAAATGAATTGAAATGAATCTTTGATAATATGTATTATTTTTATTTATTCGATTAAGGTCAGTTGCAGAATTTAATAGAATGGAAGAAACTTGTTAAGTTTAAACTATACTTTTTATGTGTCTCAAGAAAGTATTTATTTTCCATTCAATTGAGTTTTATTCTTACAGTAAACTGTTGTGCTCATCTTGATGTTGAGTATGGGTCTCAAATTCAACAATCGATAGTCCATGTGTTTCCTAATCTATGTATCAAACACATAATTTAAACAATCTAAAAATACTAAATTTTATAACTTGACTTGCTTCTTGATGCCTCACTTGTTGAAAGCAAGTGACTCACAGTGGTCAAGCTTTTGAACTGTGGATATGAAGGCATTGATGTGATGATCGAGATAAAGATAAAAACTGTAAAATCTCAAACACATGATTTACACATTAACAATCTGATACTTATTTGTTTATATTAAGTTTCTGATAACTCTAGTCATACGAGCGTCGTGAGGAACTTAATATAAGTAGTCAAGCTAATGCATAAATTGTGTTTGAGAAGCCATTGTTTTTAGGTTTATGTCAATTGTCACATCAACACCTTCATACATACAATCCTTCGAAGTTTCATCATTTTGAGTCATTTCCTTTCAACAACTTAAGCACCTGAAGCAAATTTATAAGATTTAGTATGTTTGATTGGTTAATTGGTGTGTTCGATATGCGGTTTGAATAAAAAGGACTCCAATTATTGACTTTGAAATCCATCTTCAACGACGTGAAAACTTTAATTTGATTATGAAAATAAAACTCAATTAAAGAAAAAGTAAATCTTTTTTCAAGACGAAATAAAGTATAGTCTAGACTTAAAAGGTTCTCTTTTTTTATTTGAGATCTAGCAATTAGTCTTAACCATACAAATAAAAAGATAAACATTCTTCGATATACGGTCTAGTTCATTTTAAATTTTTCGAATATATTCGGTTAAGATTAGGTGCAGAAATTTTAATAGAATGGAAGAAACTTGTTAAGTCTAAACTATACTTTTTATCTGTCTCAAGAAAGTATTCATTTTCCATTCAATTGAGTTTCATTGTTATGGTAGACTGCTGTGCCACCTTGATGTTGAGGATGAGTCTCAAATACAACAATTGATAGTCCATGTGTTTCCTAATCTGTATCAAGCACATAATTTAAACAATCTAAACACACTAAATTTTATAACTTGACTTGCTTCTTCATGCTTAAGTTGTTGAAAGTACGTGATTCACAGTGGTCAAGCTTTTGAACTGTAGATATGAAGGCATTAATGTGATGATTGAGATAAAGGTGAAAACAGTAAAATCTCAAACACACAATTTGTACATTAACAATCAGATACTTATTTATTTATATTAAGTTTCTGACAACTCTAGTCATACAAAAGTTGCGAGGAACTTAATATAAGAAGTCAAGCTAATGCATAAATTGTGTGTTTCAAAAGCCATTGTTTTCAGTTTTATGTTAATTATCACATCAATGCCTTCATATATACGATCCTCCAAAGCCTCACTATTTTGAGTCATTTCCTTTCAACAACTTAAGCACCTGAAGCAAAGTTATAGATTTAGTATGTTTGATTGGTTAATTTATATGTTCGATATGCAAATTGGATAAAAAGGGCTTCAATTATTGACTTTGAAATCCATCTTCAACAACAACATGAAAACTTTAATTGACTATGAAAATAAAACTTAATTAAAGAAAAAGTAAATTATTTTTCAAGACGAATAAAATATAGTCTGGACTTATAAGGTTTTTTGTTTTATTCGAGATTTAGCAATTAGTCTTAACCATACAAATAAAAAGATAAACATTATTCGAGATACGATTTAGTTCAATTTAAATTTTGTGAATATTTATTTATTTATTTATTTATATATATATATATATTAATTAAAAATATATCATAACTTTAGACCTTGTTAATAACCTAGTAATGAAAACCTACATGCATTCACAAATAATAAGTAGAAACATGAAAATCTGATTAATAATATAAAGAAAGAAAATAGATTTTACCAATCTCTTTTTAGGACTTATACATGTGTTTTATCTAGTATGAAATTCGGTACAACATATGCAACTTATAGTTAAAGTACATATATCGAACTAACAAACTCCAAAATAATTGTAGGAATTCATAATTCAAACATGATATATTTTATTTTTAAAATTAATAAAGTTACAAAATCAGCACAACGAACAAGCAAATAACAGTTAAGACTCCATAATTATCCATCATGGTTAATATTTAAAATAATTACTGTACATAATTACTTTTTCCTTTAATTATTTTTTTAATATGGGTCCTCATATACAAATAAAAGTAATGTATTTACTATTTTTAATTAAAAGCAAAATTTTCTCTCTCACATAATTGGCTTACTTTCTTCTGTCGCCTCTTTCACCTAATTAAGGGCAAAGATTTTTCCCTCACAACTCACACCTAAAAGTTGCATACATGATTATTGTTTTTTGTTGAGTGTCGTTGTATCTTCTAACTTCTTCTTCATTAGTTTGTCTTTAATTTTAGTTCAATTTCTCCATCTTTGCAGTGTTGATTAGGATTTCAAGTAATTTTTACGCTTGATTAAAATATCTGACAAAACTTAATTTTAAAATATTTCTTCATATATATTTTTATGTATATATATGAATGTATTGAATGTATTTTTTTGATGTATATATGCATACTTTTGTATAAATATATATGTATATAAGTTTTTTCTGTGTTCGTATACATATATATATGTTGTAACGTCCCGTGGCTACCCTCTGATGTTACATAATACTTAGGCCTGTATGTAGCCCGAGCTAACACGTGGTACCTGGCATAGCACTAAATGTATGTTGTAAAAAATTAAAACCATGAACGAAAAGTTGATATTAATTTAAAAATTGAAAACATTTAACATATCAGTGCGAGGTCGTGTTGACCAACAGTTGCCATGATCAAGCTTAAATTTATTAAATTCAATAATTCAACTAGTGACTTAACTTACTTTCGAACATCTCAAGCATTGATACTACTCATCTCGTGAGTCATAATTCACGTATTCCAACTATAGGGAGAGCTAGAATATGAAAGATAAAAAGATTTCACAAATGACCGGGAGGGTCGTTACATCAGACACCAATTAAACAATTGTTCATCCCCGAACAGGTAAACAAGATACAAAAGGGAAACAAGAAGTTACCTGAATCAACAAAAAGATGTGAATACTTGCTACGCATGTCTACTTCAGTCTCCCAAGTGGCCTCCTCAATAGGACGGTTCTTCCACTGGACCTTCACAGACGCAATTTCCTTAGTCCTCAACCTACAGACATCTCTATCTAGAATAGCAACAGGTTCCTCTTCATAAGAGAGGTTTTCATCTAACAAGATTGAATCCCAATGAAGTATATAGTTACCATCACCATGAAACTTCTATAACATAGATACATTAAATACAAGGTGCATTCCCGATCAACTCGGAGGTAATGCCAATCTAAAGGCCAAAGGCCTCACACACTGAAAAATCTCAAACGGTCTAATATATCTAGGATTGAGCTTACCTCGCTTCCCAGAATGCATGATGGTTGAAACTTTGAGCAACACTTGCTCACCCTCCATAAAGTGCATATCTCTAACTTTTTAATCCTCATACTTCTTTTGCCTACTTTGATTCGCTATAAGTTTCTTCTGATGAACCTGTCCTTCTCTAACGAGTCCCTCGACAGATCAATACCCCATGGTCTCACCTCAAATACATCAAACCACCCAATGGGAGATCTATACCTCCCTCCATACAAAGCCTCAAACAGCACCATATCGATACTCAAATGATAACTATTATTATATGCAAACTCGGTCAAAGGTAGAAATTGATCCCAACGACCTCCGAAATTCATCACACACGCACGAAACATATCTTCCAACACCTGAATCGTTCGCTCAGACTGTTCATCGGTCTGAGGGTGAAAATTTGTACTAAGGTACAACCTTGTACGCAAATCCTCATGCAACTTCTTCCAAAATATAGAGGTAAATTGAGTACCCCTATCTGAGATAATAGAAACTGGTACCCCATGCAACCGAACAATCTCCTTAAAATAAATCTTGACCAACTTTTTTGCATTATAAGTCACCTGAACTGGAATGAAATGTGCAGACTTCATCAACCTATCCGAAATAACCTATATCAAATCATACTTTCCCAAAGTCTTGGGAAAACCAATAACAAAATCCATAGTTATCCTCTCCCATTTTCATTCAGGAATGGGCATCATCTGAAGAGTACCACCAGGCTTCTGATGCTCGTACTTTATTTGATAACAACTCTGGCATTTAACAACAAAATCAACTATGTTGCGCTTCATCTGAACCCACCAGTAATGCTGCCTCAAATCACGGTACATCTTGGTTGTACCAGGATGTTTAGAATACTTCAAACAATGAGGCTCAATTAGAATAGTAGGAATCAAATCATCAACACGAGGAACACAAACTCGCTCCTTAATCCGCAACACACCGTCACTATCAAGAATGACCTCCTTGGCCTCACCCTGCAAAACCTTATCACGAATTTTGCTCAACTTAGCATCCTCAAATTGTTTAGCCTTGATTTGATCAAGAAATGTGGACCTTGCCTCAATGCTAGCTAGAATTTCTCCTCTCTCAGTCACCTCAAGCTGAACAAACTTGTTAGCTAAAGTCTAAATCTCTCTAAACAACGAACGCCTACTGGCATTTAAATAAGCCAAACTACCCACACTTGCTGACTTTCTGCTCAATGCATCAGCAACCACATTAGCCTTCTCCGGATGGTAGAGAATGGTGATATCATAATTTTTAAGAAACTCCATCCATCTATATTGTCTCAAATTCAAATCCCTCTGTGCGAATACATACTGTAAACTACGGTGATCAATGAACATTTCACAACAAACCCCATTAATGTGATGCCTCCATATCTTAAAAGCAAAAACCACAACAACTAACTCCAAATCATGAGCGGGATAATTGTTCTCATTGGGTTTAAATTTCCTTGAAGCATAAGCAATAACATTCCTTTCCTGCATTAACACAAAACCTAAACCAAAATGTGAGGTATCACAATAAATAATAAAATCCTTAACCTCTACCGACAAGGAAAGAATAGGAGCGGTAGTCAATAAGGTCTTAATCTTTTGCAATCTCTCCTGACACTCATCAGACTAAATCAGAGGTACATCCTTTTGAGTCAACTACATCATATGAGTAGCAATAGAAGCAAACCCCTTCGCGAACCTGCGGTAATAACTCACTAAGACAACAAATCTATGAACCACCATCACTGAAGTAGGCCTAGCCCAATTCTTAACCACTTCAATCTTCTGTGGGTCTACCGTCACCCCTTCCTTCGAAACCACATATTTGAAAAAGGATACAGAAGCCAACAAGAACCCACACTTAGAAAACTTTGCATAAAGTTTTTTCTCTTTTAACAAACCCAAAACAATTCTTAAGAGATTCTCATGTTCCTCTTCACTCTTAGAATAAATTAGAATATCATCAATAAAGATAATCACGAAAGAATCCAAGTAGGGTTTAAATATCCTATTCATCAAACTCATAAAAGCGTTGAGGTATTAGTCATCCCAAAAGACATCACAAGAAACTCATCATGCCCATACCTAGTTCGGAAAGCAGTCTTAGGAGTATCGTCAGACCAAATCTTAAGTTGATGATATCCGGACCTCAAATCAATCTTAGAAAATATGGATGCACCCTGCAACTGGTCAAATAAATCATTGATATGGGGCAAAGGATACTTGTTATGAATTGTAACTTTGTTCAAATGTCTATAGTCTATACACATACGAAGATAACTAATAAATTATCTTTTTTCGTGGAATTTTATTGAGTTTTTACCATTATTAGTTTGGTTAATTGCCAAACTAATGCTAGTTTAGCCGTTACATCCCTTAAATTATGCGAATTAGTTTAATTGTTAAATGTATCTGGATGATGTATCTCACATTAGTTATATGATCATCAAAGCTAAAAGGTAGAATTTTCTGAAATTTAGAAAATAATTGAGATTTTAGGTAAATAGCAGTAAACATGTTGTTATATAGATAATTTTTACAAAAAATATAAGATATATAATATTAGATTATTTATTGCAAATCATAGCAATATTTCTTAAATTGCAATACGTAACAAAAGCTTTTTTACAAAAAAATAGCAAAATAGTAAAAAAAAAATATTATTTTTTATTTATTAAAAATATTTCCTAAAAAAGAGGTAAGTCAATAAAGCATATCATTCACCTCTAATTTCTACCTAAAAATGATTTTTTTTCTTGATTTTCAAATTAATAACGCGTCTTATTCTTCTTAGTCTATTCTTCTTCGTCGTCGTCTTTTTTTTTTCTTCAACAAATTTGAAATCATATGTTGAATGAAACACAAAATCACCTAATTTTTTTAATCTTAAAAGACGAAAAAAATCATTAAAATACAGATTTACTAATCATAATTACATCGAAAGTTATTTAAAAAAAAATCAAAGAACAGTACTACTTTTTGCATGATGGAAGGTGATAGTTTACATTCTATGGAAATTGGTATTAGATTAGAGTAAAAATCTTGAGTTGAATTTATTTATTGATTATGTTTGATGAATGTAGAATATGGTTCAATTAACATTCACATTGATATGGAAGTTGGTTCTATGCAATTTTTATAAGTTCTTAAATATTCAGTATTTGAAATGAGTATACAAATTGATATCTATGTCAACAACAAACTTTATAACTATTAATTGAATTTAAAATTGTATCAATTTTGAGGTTTCAAATTAATATGAAAACTGATTATTTTTAATTTTTACATGTTACTAAATGATTTAATTTAGAAAATTAGTACACAAGCTGATATTCACATCCTCAACAAGTATTGCAAAATTGATATTAAATTGGTGCTGTTCAATTTTTATTTGTACCTAAATAATGTAGTGTATGTTGTACGTATAAAAACTGATGTCAGTACTTCTATATCAATTCGTACACAAGATCTTTTGTGTATGAATTATGTATAAATTGGAAGCAAATTTATTTCAGTTTTAGAATTGTACCAATTTTTAGGGTACAAATTTTGATAGGTGAATTTACTTCGTAGTAATTTTTTTCTTTAATAAATAGAAAGATCACCATGCGGAAAGAGAAAAAAAATATTCTTTTTCGTTTTTTCTTGAATGGACTCCTTAATTTTAGTCCATTTGTGTATATCTTACTTAAAATATGGGGACTACTTAAGAATGAATTAAAAATAAAAAAAAATATTTTTAATAATATTTTATAAAAACTGTTATAACTTGCAATTAAAAACTTATAACCTGCAATAAACATTCTTAAAAGTATATCTAGGATAATTTTCTCTAGAATTAATTACTTGGATGAGTACATTTTAATAAATAATTACTTTTTATTACACACTTTTTATTTTGAGGAAAAAAAATAACATAAAAATGTACATTATAAGACTAAGTATTACAATTCATAACAAATTATTTTTACTTGTCAATACTTGAAAACAAAATATATCCAAATTTAACAAAACAATTAAAAAAAAAGTAAAATGAAGGAAATATTAATCCTGAAAATGTACAAGTGATAATAATTAGGTGTTTGACCATGAAAACTAAAAAAAATGAAATTGTTGTTTGGAGTTTTTTTTTTTTTTTGCCGTGAATATAAATTGAAGTTGTTTTTGACTTTTATGAGAGAAATGAAATTTTCAAATACAATTTACAAAAGTGAAATAACTTTTCAAAAAAATGTAAGAGAATTTCATGGCCAAACATAGTTGTGTACAGACTAAACCATCAAGTCAAACCAAATCGATGAACCAAACCAAACCAAGAAAAAAATCCGACTTATGATTTGGTTTGGTTAGTTTGGCGTTAGAAAAAAATATTCGATCATTCTTGGTTTGATTTGGTGTTAATCAAAAAAAAAGTCAAAC
>JAPEIP010000002.1:26432595-26452776 GCA_026120095.1 Capsicum chinense | reverse complement strand
AACAACTTAATTGAAAGTTATCATTTTAATATTCATTAAGAAATTATTTTCTAATTTTGGTCAAATGTTTAGTTCGTAGAAGATGATGGATTCTTAAGTGTCTTTTCGATTATACACTAAACATGAAACCTTTATGTGAAATGATTTGTTTGAATATTTAACTTGCATGCATAATTGATAAAATACTTGCGTGATTGTCTCTTAATAATAGACATGGCATCAAAAAGCATAATTGTTGACTTGAACAAAGGAGAAAAACTAAATGGAGACAACTACGACGTTTGAAGTCGTAAAATGTGGTATGTACTGGAAGAGCAAAATGCTCTTTTAAGGTATTAACCATGTCTTATGTCTATTAGAAGAGGGCAATAATGCACAACACAGAAGAGACCTTGAAGCTTATAAGGCTTGAAAAAGGGCTGATTCCATTGCACATAGAATCATTGTAAGTTCTGTGATTGATGACCTCATACATTAGTGTGAGGAATTTCCTACTGCCAATGCCATCTGGGCACACTTGCGAGGAATGTATGGGGGTACCTCTGTCACTCGCCCCAGACAGCTGACTATCAAATTTGACACTTACAAGAAGTGTCATGATCAAAACATCAAACAACACCCTAGGGTGATGTCGAATATGATAGCTCAACTCAAAAGTGTTGGTCACGTTCTCTCAAATGAGCAGCAGGTTTAGGCAGTGATCCGATCATTTCCCAACAGTTGGAAACACTTGAAGGTCAACTTAACCCACAATAATAACATCAAAACTTTTTCTGATATTGCCCATCACGTTGAACTTGAAGATGAGAGGCTTGGTGCTACTAAAGTTGCTTCTGTAGACACCTAATTTTGTCCCTCCCAAAAATCCAATTTATTCATTTTTAGCTTACCTTACCACGTACCCTCATCCATTCTACACTTTTCCCACAAGAAAATAAATACAACAAATCCTCACAAACTAAATCTTTAATCCCTAATATTTTCTTATCCTAACTAAGTTTTACACCTCATCATACCACACACCCCTACCATCACCTTACCACCCCTACCCCTACCTACATCACCCTACTCACGATTTCCATATTGGATAACAGAATTAGACACCCAAAGGAGGATGGACACCATATACACACATAGAGAACATACGCATAAAACACACATCATTTTTTTATTCTACACAATAACACACATCACTCATAAATAAGAATTACAGAATAAACAACTCACGGGAAAAGCTCCATTAGATAGATATACACTTGGCTCATCATTCCTCACCGGAAGAGAACACACACATACATGCTCTTCCACCTTTTTTTCATTCAACATATACCTATAGCTCTCACACAAATTTCCCTTCACAAGCATACACCTCACATACACACTCAAAGATGGGCGCACACATACTGGAATAAAGAGAAAAAATAGGGAAAGAAGAGGGAGAAAATAGTAAAAGAGAGAAAAGATCGAGAGTGAGAGATGCGAGAGAGACAGTGAGAACAGAGGGGGAGTGTTTCATCGCCGGCTCCATTTTCCTAATGATGTGTCGCTGGAAAACATATTTCATAGTCGTTTATCGTCGGGGAAGACTAGCCAAAGCCTCTAGTTAGCTTTGTCGCCGAATCTAACCAGTATCTTCAAAAATTTAATTAAAATCAACAACAACAGCTACCCCAAAATCCAGCAAAAATCTATCTCTTCATCTCAATTTTTGTTGGAAAACAATGATAGTGCTAGTTCTCGTCGACCGCACCATAGAAGCAGTAACAACCAGTTTAGTATCGCAATATTAGAAAATATCTGGGTTTAGGTAGAACGAAATCTAAATGTTATTGATTTGGGCATTTCGTTGGCCGAGGTTCGATTGGAGATTTCGTGTATGGGTTTTCTCATTTTCTTGCAATTTGTATCTCAGTTTGCTTGATATTTCTTCTTTCTTGGGTTTCTAAATCTGTTCGAGTTTGCTATTTTCCGATATCGAGTTGGATTGGTTCGTTGTCGAGGTTCGAATCGAGGTTTTTCGAGCACGATTCTATCTTTGATATATTGAAAATCGACAATTGAGGTCTAATTTTTCAACTCTCTCTTTTCGCTTTATTTTGATTTGGCAGATTGATTTTATGATTGCATGTTGTTGGTTGTGATTGGATAATCTTGTTGATGTTTGATATTGTTTATCTGAATAACTAGTCGTGGTATGAAATTGATGTTGATATGGGCGGATAACTATTTTCATGTTAAAATTCATGTGTTAAAAAGAAATTCGGGGAGGGTTTAGTCACAATAAAGTGAATTCATATTTATTTGGATCATCAATTATGTTGAATTTGTTGAAATCGTGATAAATTAAAATGAGTAGGCAAACAATAGAGGTAGGCAAATTTAAGAATTCTGGATTGGTGAATGCTTGAAATATGTGTTGAATGGTTTTGTTTTATCGCTTTTGGATCAATTATATCATTTGGCCGGGGAATGCCTCGAGGTATCTGTATTGTTTCATCCGGGGAATGCCCCGAGGAATTTATACTCGAAAGAGGTTTGTGATCAAGACCCGGAACGTCGGGTAGAGTTTAGTCTAGGTCTAGTTTAGAATAAGATTTATATTTTTGTATTTTTCTCTTTTGAAACTATATAATTTGGATTGGATACTATTTTTTGATTGTTTGGTTGTTTTGTTTGCTTGTTATGTGTTTTGTCGGTTTATATACTTCGTAGCATCATACTAGCCGATATACTCCACGAAGCGACCGTGGTCGAACTACGGGATCGAGGGGTACCTAACACTTTCTCTTCAGTCAACAGAATTCCTTAACCAGAATCTTTGTTCGAAACCAGTTTTAAAGAGTCAAATTATTTTAAAAAGGATTTTTCAAAGGTGACTTGGCATACCCGATTCATGCCAAGTGGTGACTCTGAGTTTAAATATAAATAATACTTTTCGAAATAAATTTTAATTTCTTGTCACTTATTAATAAAACCCCTTTCAAACTTTAAAATTATAAGCTTTTTGGAGAAAAGGAGGTGCGACAGCTTTGGCGACTCTACTGGGGAGCTTTTTAGAATTCGAGCTTATTTTTGACGTTATATCGACTTAGTTTGATATTATGGGTGTATAGATGTTGTTTGTGTTATTGTTTGTATTTGTTTTATCATTGTTGAGTGCCTACCTGCTACGTGTTTACAACTTTTCCTTTTATATGTTACCGCTTTATATCTGACATCATTTGCATATCCCGAGTCAATTCTTTCTGCAACAAATTTTGTAGTACACGCTGTGTATACGACCTCTAGTTGAGTCACTCTTATTTTAGGAAGGGGAGCCATTAGCTGGTATGGAGTGGGTGGAAAGCTATCGCAGCCACTATCGATCATATGTTCCCCCGAACAGCCTTGTTAGTAAATCCCAGCGTAGGTCAGCCATTAGGTCATGCTTATCTACATAATATTGAGACCTAGCGGGACCCACTTGGTCCTTTGTAGGAGACTCACCCATAAAGCATTCCTACGTGCTAATTGTTGCATCTTTGAGGGTAAAATGATCATTTGACGAACTGATTTGGGGAAAAAATGTGCTATAATTAAAGAAAAGTGTGTAGGCAAGGAAAAATTTGGAAAAAAGAGAAAAGAAAAAGAGTGAAAAAAAGTCTCATAGTTTTAGAGTTCTTTATGATTTTTGTTTTTCATAGTTCAAAAAATTCAAAAAGATTTTTTACCTTTTGCACTCATTTTCTCAAAAAAAAACAAAAACAAAAAGATTTTCCTTTTGATTCCTTTAGCATGAATTCATAATTCAAAAATTCTAAAAAGTTTTTTTTTACTAGAAGTTTTTATAAAAGAAAATTCAAAAAAAAAAGATGGTAGTAGTTGTGTACATTTCATAAAATGAAAATACCAAAAAGATTTTCCTTTTATAGTTGTGGGTGTCATTTGTATGTGAAGTGTCTAATTAAAATTCCAAAATAATTTTCTTGACGTTGTCCATCGTCTGTCTTTGGCCGTGTTTCTTAAGTTAGGGTCAATCTTTTAGTTAATCCCTAATTGTCCAATTTAAACAAACTACGCATACCTGATTCTCCTCTCTCGGGAGTGAGATACGTAGGCAACCCTTCGTGGGTTCGGTGATCTTATTTAAAAAATCCAAAAATAATTTTTTTTCTCTTCATTTAGAGTAGGTGTTTCGTATACATTTTCAAAAGAAAACTGCAAAAAGATTTTCCTTTAATAGGTTCAAGTTTCATTTTTGTATGAAATTAAAAGTCGAAAACCCTAAATGATTTTTCTTTGGTAATCATAAGTTTCATTTTGTATAGGGAGTTTAAATTTGAAAAATTCAAAAAAGATTTTCGTCAATTCTTTTGATAATTTGTTATTTGTTTTTCTTCTTAAAGTTTCAAGAAAAAGAAAAATGAAAAAAAAAGAAGAAAAAGGGTTTAATTGGCCATTTTGGCAAGACTTCACTAACTACGCACACCTGATTCTCCTTTCTCGAGAATGAGATACGTAGACGCCCTTCTCGAGTTCGGTGATCTTTTTCAAAGAAAAAGAAAAAGGTTTTGAGAAAGTGTTGAACTCTAACGCGTTTTCTATCTCTTGTCCAGTTAGTTTAAGGTAATTGGTTTGTGACATTTTGGTTGGTCCTCCATATTGTATCAAGTGGAAGAGAAAGTTATGGCCAACAAGGATACCGAGATTGTTGTCACTAATCAGATAGAGAGTTTGGGGAACGATAATTTTGGAGCTAATGAAGAGATTCAAAAATTAAGGTAGCAAATGATGGAAATGTATCGAGCTTGGGCTAATGGGTTGCCGCCTCCTCCATTTTCCACTGATAATCTAGAATATCTGTCTAGCTTGCCCTCCGTGTCACATACATAATTTTCCATTTTTGTTGACATGCCACAACATGCATCAGGGTCTACTCTGGGGAAACACTATCCAAACACTTCCAATATTCATTTCCTCAATCTTCAACACAAAACTACTACATGCTTGGGTCCACCAACTGTTCATATTTCTGTTGCACCTCTCCCACTTGAAGCTCCTACTTTTGATGTCCAGCCATCGATTGTGATTCCTCACTCTGTAAGTGAGCCTGTATTGAATATTTTTAGTGATCAACGTTATGCTCCCGAGCATACATTTAAGTCGACTGGTACTTATGGCTACACTTAACCGCCTGAATTTCCTCTTGACGCTGAGAAACCTGTTATGACAGAAGAACAAGAGGAGATGACCAAAAAATTAAGAAGTTTGGAACTGGTTATGAAAAACTTCCAAGGACTTAGGGTGTACAAAAGTGTCTCATATAAAGATCTGTGTATATTTTCAGGTGTTAATCTCCCTCTTGGTTTTAAAATGCCAAAAGTTTGAGAAATCTGATGGACATGGCAATCCTATAGCATATTTGAGATGTTATTGCAATCCACTAAGGGGTGTTAGAGTGAAGGAAGAGTTACTCATGGCATATTTCGATGAGAGTCTTTCAGGTCTAGCTTCAGAATAGTTTGTTGAACAAGACATCGATAAGTGGAATATTTGGGATGACCTAGCCAATAAATTCGTGCAACAATTCCAATACAATATGGAGTTTATTCCTGACGAGAAATTCCTAACTAATATGAAAAAAAGAGTACTGAAAGTTTTAGAGAGTATGCAATTAGATGGCGTGAATAAGTTGCTGGGGTGAGACCGCTAATGAAAGAAAGTAATACAGTGGAGGTGTTTATTCAAGCATAGGACGAAATATATTATCAACACTTGTTACCTGCATTAGGTAAGCCAGTTATTGAGGTCCTCAAAATGGGGGAGATGATAGAGGATAGGATTAAGACCGATCGCATTGTGAGTTTTGCAATTACTCAAGTAATTCAAAAAGGTTCGGGAAATGTTGGAGAGAAGAAAAATGAGGAAGATGCATCTGCTATTGTATTTGGACAACAGGCACGATCAAGAAAACCATGTCATCATTACTCTCAGGATCAAACCCAAGTTTATGCCCAAGCTCCACAGAATCACTCCCAAAATCCATTATACTCTATTCCCCCACCTCCATATCCAGTATACAATGCACAACTATATGTTCAATCCCCATCGTACCCACAATGGTACACACCATCTCCTCAGAGTTATCCTTCAACTCCACTAACATACCAAAATCCTTCTAGGCCTGATTTTCGATTTATGCCAAATAATGAAATGGGGCAGAAGTCGAGGGATAGTTTTACGCCAATTGGAAAGTCGTATTCCAGTTTATTCTAAAGATTGGAACAATAAGGCATGATCACTCCTCTCCTTAGTTATACTCCTAACCCGCATTCAAGAAGTTTTGATCCTAATGTACGATATGCATATCATTCTAATGTTCAGAATCATAGTATTGAAGATTGGTTGCTTTGAAAAGAGAATATAAAAGATGATTCAAGATAAATCAATTATGGTGCAGAACATTGATAGTGGTGAAAGCTTCAGTCATGCTGATAAGCAAACCACTGGCTAAGACGCCAGACTCAGCAATTGAGAAGTCACTCCTCTCCTTACTAGGAAAGAATTTGGTAGTTTGTTTTCTTTTCTTTTTTGTTATCCAAATTATTTCAGGGTTGTAGTTTGGGATCTATCTTATTTGTCCCTTTTTCGTTTATGTTCAAGCCCTTCTATCTTTCATTTCAACTAAATGAAGTATCCTTTTTGACTTTGTGTTTTAAATATATATTGTTTATTTGGTTTCTTTATATAGTACATTTTATGTTGGTTCTAGTGATATGACATGCTGGCAAGATTTTTAGCTAGATCTTAAAATCCATTTCAAGCGTGAATTTTGAATTAGAATGTTTCATCTAGAAAAACGTATCTGGGAAAATAGGTAGAGTGTTGAGACATTTGGTGACCATGCTGAAGCCTTTTTTAAAAATTAAGGCAATTATTTGAGAATCATAAGAGTAACTTGGTCATTAATAGACAGACATGTCTCAATTAGGTCAAACACTGTATGTACAATTCTTTATCAAGATTAATAGAAAGAAAATCAGCTCCACAAAAGCATGAGTCATTCGATGTGAAGAATGTACAACAAAGGTGGAGTTTACAGAAGAAGTAGCTACGCATAGACTCAGTTAAAGTTAGTGATGTAAAGATGTCACAAATAATCTTCGTCTCCCACTTTCATATTGCATATTATGTACTTGCATTTTTAAGGATTGATATGATGAGAGAATTTTATTCTGCTATCCAAACATCATGTCATTCTTTGTTTACCCCGTTTGAGCTTTAGTTCTATTTTTTTCATACCCCTCTTTTGGAATCAAGATAGAGTCAACAAAATTCAAGAAAAGTGTCGAGTAAAAATAGAGTCAGAAAAGTTTCAAAAAAAGAGAAAAAAATGGTGTAAAAAAAATAGAAGAGTGTCATGAAAAATAGAGTCAGAAAAAAATCCCAAAGGGAAAAGAGTTAATAAAAGAAAAAAAAAACAAAGAAATCAGAATCAAGCAAAAGAACAATTTAGAGTCACCCAACCAAAAGAAACTAAGGCATGAGTTAATCTTCATTATTTGAGTCGATTCAAAAAGTTATAAGTCCTACCCCACTTCAAGTGTCGTTCGGGCCTCATGCCATTCTTTCTTTCTAAACCTTATCCAAAAGCCAAGTTACAATCAAAGAAAGACCTTCAGATCAAACTTTGAGAATGTTAAGGCTAAGCATGCAATGCATATGACAATGCATTTTGGGAACTACTTGTCTTACTCAGCATAAGAAATCAGGAGAGAAATAAAAATAAGAGTCTTATTGATAAAATCCTCGCGGGCACCGTAAGATGATGATAAATTAAGAGAGATAAAAAAGAGAGTCTTATCGGTGAAAACCCTCATGGGCACTATAAGGCGACTGTGAGTTGAGAGAAATTAAAATAAGAGAGTCTCATTAGTGAAAAACTCTCACGGGCATCATAAGGTGATGGTGAGCTAAGATAAAAATGAGAGAGGCTTGTTGGCAAAAACCCTTCAAGGTGTCACTAGCCGAATGATGTCTTAAACATAATTGACCTAAGGAAGTAACTTAGTTTCATGGCCATTAACTCAAAAACAATTGATTGAAAGTTTAGATGAAAAGATCAGGCGGCTTAATCCAAAATGCACAGCCTAATCATTAGTGTTAACTGTCATTTTTAGATAATTTTGTTTCTTTGTTTCAAATGGGGACATTCATTGTCTTTTCTTTCTTCTTTATATTTTTATTTTATTTTCTTGAGTCAGTTATCCAAATAAAAATCATTGTCATTTTTCTCCTGTCTTTGAGTCAATTCCATGTCAAAACAAGTAAGAAAAGATTTCAAAATTGGTTATCAGCTTCTTCAATTGCACAAAGCAAGAAAAAAGCCAGTACATAAAAGAGACATAATTGTGAGCCAAAAAAAGGGCATGCAAGAAGTTTTGTCAACAGATAAGTCTGGGAACTCATGGAAATACCAAGGTTCAAAGGGTTTATCTGAGAAACATGACAAAATAGTAATACTGTGTATATTTAAGAGTCACTCTTAATAATCTGAGTTTGGGTCAATAATGTAGCAAATCAATAACATATGCTAATGGTTGGAAGCAAGATTAAATGTGACTGGGGCAAGAGCGATTATCGCGAAGCTAAAGCCACAAACCAGCCACCATATTTTTAAACTCACAAGTTTTCTTTGTATGAAATAGGAACACATGTTACCTTCAAATCAAGGATTCCAAAGCCTAAACATCAAAGGTCGTAATTTCTCACTTCTACAAATGCAAGAGGCAATGTTGATGCATCGTTTTGATGATCAAAATTATGGTAAAAATCATAATCCAATATCTCTAGGAGACACACTTCCTTGTTCGGGTAATTCAGATTGATTTATTAGGTGATGCACTTCCTAAATTGAGCCTTCACTCCTAGGATTCGTACTTTTTAGTTGATTCTTCCACTTGACCATTAAGAGACACACTTCTTTTGTAGTTATTCAAGTTTTTCTTGTTAGGTGGTTCACTTCCTAATTTAAGCTTTTACTCCTAGAAAATGTATTTTCCAGTTAAGTAGTTAACCCCTGGGAGACACATTTTCTTGGGTGATTTAAGCGGTATTTGTAAGGAGATGCATTTCCCTGTCTGGGTAATTCAAGTGGCATTTGTAAGGAGATGCATTTCCATGTATGTGATTTAAGCGGCATTTGTAAAGGAGACGCATTTCTTTGTCTGGGTCATTTTAGTGGTATTTGTAAGGAGACGCATTTCCTTGTCTGGGTAATTCAAGTGGCATTTGTAAGGAGACATATTTATTTCTTTGTGATTTAAGCGGCATTTGTAAGGAGACACATTTCTTTGTCTAGGTCATTTCAGTGGTATTTGTAAGGAGACACACTTTCTTGTTTGGGTAATTCAAGCGACATTTGTAAGGAGACACACTTCCCTATTTGGGTAATTCAAGCGGCATTTGTAAGGAGACACACTTCCTTGGTTGGGTAATTCAAGAGACATTGGTAAGGAGACACACTTTCTTGATTGGGTAATTCAACCGGCATTTGTAAGGAAACATACTTCCTTGTTTTGGTAATTTAAGCTGCATTAGTAAGGAGATGCACTTCCTTGTTTGGATAATTCAAATTTTACTTGTTAGGTGATACACTTCCTAACTTAAGTCTTGACTCCTAGAAAATGTACTTCCTAGTTTAGTTAGTCCTCTTGATTCTTAGATTATATAATTCCTAGTCGAGGCAGTCCCCTTGATTCCTAGAAGATGTACTTCCAGGTAAAGTCATTCCCCTTGATTCCTAGAAGATGTACTTCCTGGACGAGTCATTCCCCTTGATTCCTAGAAGATGTACTTCCTGGTCTAGTCAGTCTCCTTGATTCCTAGAAGATGTATTTTCTAGTCAAATTATTGCACTTAACCTTAGGAGACACACTTCCTTATTAGTTTTGATTTGTCAGGTGGCACACTTTTTAACTTAAACTTTTATCTCTGGAAGACGCACTTTCTAGCCAGAATTCATCACTTTAATTCTTAGGAGATGCACTTCCTAGTCTTGGTCATTTAATTTACTCTCAAGAGATGCATTTCTTGGTTATAGTCTTGAATCATCATTGCAACATGCAAGTAGTTATGTTGGGATTTGGCATTCACAAAAGTTTGTTGATGATAAATCGAGGCAATAAATTTAATTCCTATTGTTTGAAACTTTACTTTCCCAGCAAATGGAATATCTCTTTATAATAATCTTTGTTTGGGATAATTTTCTTTTTAGTTATAATGTAATTTCAGGAGCCCACCTGAAGAACAAGGCGAATAAATGGCAAGTCAAACAACATGGTAAAGAAGTTGAAAGTCAAACAACAAGGCGAAGAAATTGAAAGTCAACATAATGAAATATAGCAAGTTAGGAGCCCGCATGAAGAACAAGATGATGAAATTGAAAGTCAACTAACAAGGTTAAGAGATTTAAAGTCAAGCAACAAGATGGAGCAATTGAAAGTCAATAAAGTAAGGAAATTACAAGTTGGGAGCCTGCCCGAAGAACAAGGTGGTGAAATTGAAAATCAAAAGATTAAAAAATAGCAAGTCAGGAGCTCGCCTGAAGAACAGGGTCATGAAATTGAAAGTCAAGCAACAAGGTGAAGAAATTGTAAGTCAGGAGCCCGTCTGAAGAATAGGATGAAGATT
This sequence comes from Capsicum chinense, assembly GCA_026120095.1. Classification (NCBI taxonomy): domain Eukaryota; kingdom Viridiplantae; phylum Streptophyta; class Magnoliopsida; order Solanales; family Solanaceae; genus Capsicum; species Capsicum chinense. The sequence continues at coordinate 26,442,105 of JAPEIP010000002.1, read as the reverse complement.
TTCAAATTCAGTATCAAAGTTCAGAAGTACCACCGACAGAACATGGTCAATTTTTGATTTCATTTCCAACATCAAATTTTGTATGGAGAAAGAATCTATTCTCAAGTTCAACCTAAAGAAGATCAGGTCTTTTGTCAATTTTGAAAGCATCAGAAACTCAAGTCAAGAGTCCAAAAGAAGCTGCATAGATAGGATTTCTGTAATTCAGTTATCTTTTTAACTTGTAATTTTTATTTTTTATGTAATGACAGAGCTGCAGACTGGAACCTCAATGGGACCTCACTCGACTCCCTAACTCGGTTGTTCTTTTTCCTTCTATTTCTTTCTTTGAATAATGGTAGGGACAAAATTTTGTCTCGTTGTCTATTTTTTTAATCTGAAAACACTTTGTGTTTACACCCAAAAAGGGCCATGATGTAGAAACCTAATTTTGTCTCTCCCAAAAATCCAATTTATTCATTTTTAGCTCACCTTACCACGTACCCTCACCTATTCTACACTTTTCCCCACAAGGAAACAATACAACAAATTCTAACAAATTAAATCTCTAATCCCTAATATTCCTTTATCCTAACTAATTTTTACATCTCATCATACCCACACACCCCTACCCCCACCTCACCACCTCTACCCCTACCCCTATCTATATCCCCCACTCATGATTTCTAATAGGATAATATAATTGGACACCAAAAGGGGGATGAACACCATATACACACAGAACATACGCACAAAACACACGTCATTTTTCTTTTCTACACAATAACACACATCACTTATAAATAAGAATAACAGAATAAACACCTTACGGGATAAGCTCCATTAGATAGATATACACCCACCTCATCATTCCTCATCGAAAGAGAGACACACACACACGCTCTTTCACTTTTTTTCCATTCAATTTATACCCACAGCTCACACACTCCACACATAGATTTTCCTTCACAAGTATATACCTCACATACACACTCGGAGATGGGCACACACATACTGAAATAAATAGAAAAAATAGAGAAAGAGGAGGGAGAAAATAGTAAAAGAGAGGAAAGATTGAGAGTGAGAGAAGCGAGAGAGATAGTGAGAACAGGGGGGAGTATTTCATCGCTGGCTCTATTTTTTTAGCGACGTGTTGCCAAAAAATATATTTCGTAGTCATTTATCATCGAGGAAGACTAGCCAAAGCCTCTAGTTAGCTTCGTCACCTAATCTAACCACCATCCTAAAAAATTTATTTGAAATCAGCAATGACAACCACCCCAAAATCTAGCAAAAATCTATCTTTTCTTCTCAATTTTTGTTGGAAACATGACAGCGCTAGTTCTCGTCGACCGCACTAGAGAAGCAACAACAACCAATTTAGTTTCACAACATTAGAAAATATCTGGGTTTACGACAAACAAAATTTGAACATTATTAATTTGGGTATTTTGTTGGCCGAGGTTCGATTCAAGATTTTGTGTAGGGTCTTCTCGATTTTTCATTATTTCAGTCTCGATTTGCTTGATTTTTTTTAGGGCTTTAAATCTATTTGAGTTTGCTATTTTTCGATATCTAGTTGGATTGGTTCATTGACGAGGTTCGAACCGAGGTTTTTCGAGTGTAGTTCTATCTTTGATATATTGAAAATCGAAAATTAAGGTCCAATTCTTCAACTCTCTCTTTTTGCTTTATTTTGATTTGGGAGATTGATTTTATGATTGTGTGTTATTGGTTGTGATTGGATGATCTTGTTGATGTTTGATATTGTTTATCTGAATAACTAGTTGTGGTATGAAATTGATGTTGATATGGGCGGATATCTATTTTTCATGTTAAAATTCATGTATTATTCGGGGAGGGATTAATTGCAATAAAGTGAATTTTATTAATTTTGGATCATCAATTATATTGAATTTATTGGAATTGTGATAAATCAAAATGAGTAAGCAAAGATAGGGATAGACAAATTTAAGAATTCTGGATTGGTGAATGCTTGAAATGTGTGTTGAATGATTTTGTTTTATCGCTTTTGGATCAATTGTACCATTTGGAAGGGAAATTCCTTGAGGCATCTGTATTGTTTCATTTGGGGAATGCCCCAAAGAATTTGTACTGAAGAAGGTTTGTAATCAAGACCCAGAATGTTGAGTGGAGTTTAGTCTAGACTAATTTAGAATAGGATTTATATTTTTCAATTTTGAAACTGTATAATTCGGACTGGACACTATTTTTTAAATTTTTGATTGTTTGGTTGTTTTTTTTTTTCTTGTTATGTGTTTTGTGGGTTTATATACTTCGTAGTATTATACTAGCCGATATATTCCATGAAGCGATCGTGGTTGAACTACGGGATCAAGCGGTACCTAACACCTTCCCTTCGGTCAATAGAATTCCTAAATCAGAATCTCTGTTCGCAAATCAATTAGTCAAATCATTTTAAAAAGGATTTTTAAAGGTGACTTGGCACACCCTTTTCATGCCAAATGGTGAATCGAGTTTAAATGTAAATAATTCTTTTTGAAATAAATTTTTATTTTCTATCACTTAATAATAAAAGCCCTTTCAAACTTTAAAATTATAATCATTTTGGTGAAAAAGGGGTGTGACAGCTTCTAATGGCTTTATGGCAGAATCAAGTGGTAAGAACTCTTCAGGATTCAAGCGAAAGAAAAAGTGGAAAAAGAACGGGAAGGGTAAAGATACCAAAGAAGGACCCTCTGAGAAAAAGAACAAGCCAAATTCCAAGAAGGGAAAAAGGTTTTTCAAGAAGAAAGACAAGAGCAAGATGAAATGCTACAATTGCCTAGTTCTGGGGCATTTAGCTTGTGAATGTCCTGAGCAGAAAAAGGTAGCATTTCTAAACGCAACTCTAAATTCTACATATGTTTCTAGCACTGGTTAATTAACTGAATCTTATCCTCTGCGGATTGTAGACTTAGGAGCCACCAACCATATGAGTCGAGATCGAGGAGCGTTTGTGGAGTTTCACTTGGATCAAGGTGGATCTATGTATGAAATAACACAAGACTTGAAGTCAAAGGAATTGACACTTGCAAAGTAGATTTGCATGGAGGCCAGTTTTTAATGTTGCATGATATCCTATATGCTCCAGAAATTCAATGAAACTTAGTGTCTGTGTCTATTCTTTTAGATGTGGTTTTCATTTATTTTTTAGTCATAATTGTGTGAGAACTACTCTAGGTAATATTTTTTTATGATTTTGGACATCGTTATGATCACTTTATTATTTTAGATTGTAATCCTTCAACTTATGACTATTATGTTAACCATTGTATGTTGTCATGTTAATCTAGTAATAATGATGTTGATATACTTACATGGCATGCTAGATTGGGTCACATAGGGCAAGATAGAATGAATAGATTGGCAAAGGAAGGACTTCCAGGTTCTTTCTATAAAATTGAAATGCCAACTTGTGAAAATTGTCTTGCCGGAAAGATTACACGAAACCATTTGGGAAGGCTAAAAGAGCCGAATCCCCATTGCAATTAATCTATTCTGATATATGTGGTCCAATGAATATAAGGGCAAGAATTGGTGCTTCATATTTCATTACATTTATTAACGATTTCACGTGCTTTGGTTATGTCTATTTGATATCTCATAAATCAGAAGCACTTGAATGCTACAAAAGATATATGAATGAAGTTGAGAACCAATTAGACAAAATTATAAAGACATTAATAACCGATAGAGGTCGTGAATATTAGTCAAAATAGTTTGAATAACTGTCTATTGAAAAAGGCATTATCAGACAATTAACTACTCCTTATACACCTCAATAAAATGGTATAGTTGAAAGAAGGAATAGAACATTATTGGATATGACAAGGTCCATAATGGCGCAAGAAAATTTGTCAATCTCTTTCTGGGGAGATGCATTATTAACTACGGCCTACATATTGAAAAAAGTGCCTTCTAAATCAGTATCTTCTACTCCTTATGAACTATGGACTGGTAAGAAACCAAACTTAAATGATCTATGACCTTGGGGTTATGCTGCATATATTAAAGATCGTTTTGGTAAGTTTGGAAATCTAAGTCCAAAAGGAAAGAAATATATCTTTATAAGATACTCAGAACACTCCAAAGGATATGCGTTTATTGGTAAATTGGAAGATGGAAGTACTATTGAAATTGAATCACAAGATATCACATTCCTGGAAAATGATTTTTCAAAAAGGGATGAAATAAAGGAAAATGAGCTTCTTTATGAAATGTTGAATTCAAATGATCAAATAATGTCGTAGGATATGCTTGATAATATAATTGATCAAGAAATGATTTTTGGTCTAAGTGGGAGTCGTGAATCCCAAAATTCTATTGAGGAATTTGAACTTCAATTACGTCAGAGGACCAAAAAGATGTGCCCAAACGATCTTATGAGATTGAGGATTATGTTTTCTTGGTATCTCCTACAGAATTGGATGAACCTAATTCTGTGACTTAGGTTTTATCAAGTCCTGAAAAAGATGAATGGAAAAAGCGATGAAAGAAGAATTAGAGTCCACATAAACCAATAAATTCTCGGATCTATTGATCTTCCTTCTGGGCGTAAAGCTATTGGGAACAAATGGATTCTCAAAGTAAAACGCAAATCAGATGGGTCAATAGAAAGGCACAAATCACGATTGGTGGCAAAAGGTTTTACTCAAGAAGCTGGAATAGATTATGTAAACACCTAATTTTTTACCAAACTGAATGTTCAAGTCATTTTTAGTCTAAATTAGATATTTCGATTTCATCTTATTTTACAAGGTTTGTTTAAAAGTTTTGAAAATTACAAAAATAGAATCACATTTTAAATAAGCTTTTATTTTTATTTATTTATTTTTAAAAGAAGACCCCAACTTCCCCACCCATCTGCACACTCCTAATCCCTTCAACCCCCTCCCCCATTATCTCACATCTCCCCTTTTTCGGCACACACACACCACTATATGAAGAGAATATATGTACATTGACTACTTAGACACAGAGAGAAAAAAAGAGACAGGCACTGAGAACAAAAAAAGATCAGACAAAAGCAGTAAAAAAAAGTGAGCATTTTCAGAGTTCAAAGTTTAGAGTTCGACGTTAGAGTTTCGTTTGAGGATCCCAGTGAAGACTTCATGTTTCTTTTCAACTTAAACACATGTTCCTATTTGATCCAATGTTATTTAATGCATAATTTTTATTTGAAATCAAAATATGAATGAAGTTTGTTTAAAATTATTCTCATTTGTTATTCATGATGTGTTATCGATTTATCCTATGAATCTGTTTGTTACTATGTGTTGTATGTAAAATTACTGAGTGTTAATACTGTTAAGTTAAATTTTAGAACAACAAAAGAAAAGAATTGAGAAAAGAAAAGAAAAATAGGCATTACATAGAGTGAATTTCGTTCATATACACATTGCACATACATTCACTGGAATACAAAATACATATTGCACATACAGTAGCAACCCCATTCACACAGTTCATACAACAACACACACATCGCATGATAAAAAGAAAATAATGGGAAAACCTGAAGAGAGGAAAAATCAGAAAAAATAAAAGGAAAATAGTAGTAAATTGAATGACTCTGTTTTGATTTTTCGGTGAATTTTTTCTGGAAAACGATATACCACTGATAAAAACTATCAGATCTGGCCATATTTCTCAAAAAAATTTCCAGAAATGGTGGAAACCCAATGGAAAACCTTTTTTCGTCACCCAAATCCACCGGCGGGTCCACGAAAATAGTCACAACAATGGTTCTCCGCCACGGCGCTACCCTTCTCCCCTGATGCCGACGACCCAGATCCACCTAAAAACCCATTAATGTCAACCCTTAAGGTCGATTCCAACGACCACACACCGGTAAAAGTCGTTCTGCCGCCGGCACTGCTCCCCTCCCCATTGCTAATCCACTACCAAACTTGCTGGATTTGGTCGCCGACAAACAAACCAGACCAACCCATCATATTTTTTCTCTTTTTCCGTCACTAGAACCGCCAACGCCACTCCCTTTTCAATTTTCTTCACCGCGCCATGCCTGAGCTAACCATCAGCGGGGGAAGGGGGGGGGGGGGGCTTCCGCTAAACATGCTATCACTGCGACAATAGTCCCCTACACACTACTGGTTTGTTGCTTGTTTTGCAAAAGAGATGGTCAATTTAGGGTTAAGAAATTTATGAATCTTGTTACATATTCTTGGACAATTATTGATTTGTAGTATGTGTATTTAGTCAATTAAGTAATAATCATGACAAGAAATAAATTTGATTGGATGTTGATTTGGAAAATATGTACCCACTTAAATTTAGCCATCATTAGCTAGGTTTGAAATTTATCTATTTTAATTAAATGATTTGTTATTTTTTCTTATTATTTTAATCATTTGTCCAATAATTTCATGTAGTTGATATTTTAAATTATTTGAATGAGTTTTTATTGTGACTTAAAATTATATTTTTTTTGGTGTTCTCCTGAGTTATATACAATCACAAAATAAAAATATTAATTTCTTGAGCTAGAAAATATTTTGCGATTTCGATTGTTTTAAGTTTCAAATTAATTGTGTGAGATTGAATGAAATCTATTACGAATTTATTCAAAATCTATCATAACTGATAAAAGAAAAGAGGGAAAAAACCAGTTGTAAGAGAGTGAATTCATGAAAGAATGAGTTAGGTTCTTAACCTCAAAGAAATTAAAGTTTAACATACAAGAGAAAGTTAACGATGAAGTTGGAAAGCCCTCCTACCAACCATTCATTATAATAAAATTTAATATACCATTTGATACAAGAATTACAAGGACAATACGAAACACACTTCAAAATCAGTCCACAAGATCAAAGATCCGAGGACACTTTTGAAGACCACACTCGGATTCAACAAACAACAACAAGAATACAATGTATTAATGTGTTTATCACCTAAAAACAGCTAACAAAAAACTATGTTAACAACAACAAGATGAAGAACAACAACAATGGAACAAAAACAATAAGTCATAGATTTGAATTACAAGAACAGAAACAAACGATTACAACATAAACAAAATGGATAGATAGTTAGACCTTGGTTGGTATAATCTTAAGAATCCAAGAATATGGTAATCTTGGACTCTTAACATTACACACAATAGTTAACCTAACTCCTACACACAAGAGGAACTTTACCTCCTCTAAACACCAACGTCTCAAGCCAACATTGCAACATAAGTGATATCCACACTTGTTGCCCTCATTTCGGTGTGGTGGCTATTTCAAGCCCTACAACTAAAGGTGTTTCATGTTTCAAGTCTTACATCAATCAACAACTCATGATAAAAAGACCTAAAATATTCTATTTATATTTTATTACAAGACAAGGCAAAATAACAATAATGCCCTTAAAGGGTGGGGTGGCCATGGAGTGCATTTGGACCCAATGAAGTGACCAAAATACCCTTAATGAAGATGACCAAATCATGACCCATTAAGTGTTGTCCAAAACCGTAAGTCCTCAAGTTTTCGATGCTCCAAGCAATCTTCCACACACGGCCTTGCTTGTGCTCAAAATGGGTCTTCCTTGCATATTCTTGTGCCCTTGGGGTGACCAAGTCTTGAGCCTTTAAATGATGACCTCCAATAATGTCTTCAAAAATTAAGGTGGCCATTCGACTTGTATCATCCTTCCCTTCTTGAAAAGGATTCGACCTTGAATCCAAACCTTGCAAGAACAAACAGAAGACAAACAAGCACCACATCCTCATGACATGAGGGTTAGAGTTAGTACAATAAACAAAATCAATATGCCAAGGAGGTACACACTTGAGATATAACCACACATCCTTTGTTATAATCACGAGGGACTTAGAAAATTTTTTACAAAGGAGTTGGCTAAAGGAATCACCATCAAGGGGTGGTGTCCTAATTGAAAGTAAAGTTCACCTAACACATATAACAATATCACTCAAACAAGTGGACCGACCAACAACTATCCATCCTTCACACCCTAAGAAGTTACCGGGATCGAATGGGAGACATAACCAAGGGCTTAGGTCTCAGCCACCCTCACTTTTCCCTAGGGTGTGATCCTCGAAATTAAGCAAGTCCTCTTTATCACTATTGAAAATATCATGAACTAAAAGAGGGTTGAGAAAGGTTTTCCATAAGTCAACTTCAAATAAAGGGTTCCCATGCATGCACTTACTACTAGTTCCAAAATTTTCACAAGGAATATGCCCAACATAAGAAACACATAAAGATGAAGTAGATGGCATTTCTAAGCACATATCACCTTCTCTTTCACAAGAGTTGTCCTCACATATGTACAAACCATCATGGTAAGCCAAAGGACCACAATCTAAAGCATCTTTATAAAGACAATCACAACTCAGGTTTTCTAAATATTCAAGCAAATCAAGATCATCTACGCCCGATTGATCATTTTTTTGACCCTCACTTATTGTTGGCAATTCACATACCAATGTAGACTCACCTTATTTTCCACAAGGGTCAGCTAGTGTGTGAATACTATCGTCACTTGGTAATGGAACCTTAGTCAAGTTTTAAGTGCTAGCACCAGATGAACACAAATCATTCTCATGAGGAGAATCAATTTCGTCATCAAAAGGATCAACTAGTGCTTGTGTACCTACAACAAGAGTCTGGTCCTCATGTGACCTAACAATATCAAGAGTATCACAAAATAAAGACTCATCCACTCCTACACTAGGTAAAACTGCAACTACGTTCATATGAGTGTAGGGGATAATATTTTTACCTCATAGCTCACATGAGCTACGGTCTTCATCTTGATATGTGTCCGAGTAGCCCACTTGCCCCCTTGGAACTCCTATATGATCCAACATTTCATTTATCACTTCCCATTGACGGGTAATGGCTTCAAGTTTAGCCAAAATAACATTTGCAACTGCGACTTCCATCGTAATTGCACCTAAAAAAAGAAAAGGGCAAGTCTACAAAATAAAACACAAGTTAGTTCGAAACAACCTCACCATACTCTCACACACTTGATCGTTTCACACTTGGATTCACAAGTGTTGCAAGTCGGCTTGTAGATCGTGATGAGTCGAGGGGTGAGTTTACTTCTTAATCGGAATGGATTCTTTGTTTGAAAACTCAAGGAAATAATTTCCAAACTTGAACCAAGAAATTCTATGATTCAAAAACAAGAAAAGCACAAAATAACACTAACACGAACAAATGGGCACAAAACTTACTAACAAGCTAGTAGGAGATTACATGGTCGTAAATTAGTGTTTAAACCAACAAATGAAACTAAGAAACAATAAAATGAAACTAAGAAATATAAAAGTTGAACTCAAAATATTACGTGAACAATAATTTCGTGACGTGGCAGTCCACTATTGGCCTCAGTTTTGTCAAAATTTTACTCTCCAATTTCAAGTCTTGACCAATCTACAATTTGGAAATGGTGGATTTGGTTAATGGAGGGAAATTTGGTCTTGGAGCTTCATTTTCAAGTTCAAAACAAGACTTGACCTTCTTGGTACTTTCTCCT
>JAPEIP010000002.1:26404201-26421119 GCA_026120095.1 Capsicum chinense | reverse complement strand
ATTTTTAGTCTAAATTAGATATTTTGATTTCATCTTATTTTACAAGGTTTGTTTTAAAGTTTTGAAAACTACAAAAATAGAGTCATATTTTAAATAAGCTTTTATTTTTAATATTTTTTTTAAAAGACCCAATTTCCCCACCCATCTGCACACTCCTAATTCCCTTCAACGTTCTTCCTCCATTATCTCACATCTCCCCCTTTTTAGCACACACACACACCACTATATGACCAGAATATTCGTACATTAACTACTTAGACACAGACAGAAAAAAAGAGACAGACACAGGAAAAAAAAGATCAGACAATAAAGGTAAAAAAAAAGAGATCATTTTTAGAGTTTAGAGTTTAGAGTTCAACGTTAGAGTTTAGTTTGAGGATCCCAGTAAAGACTTCATGTTTCTTTTCAACTTAAACACAGGTTCCTATTTTATCTAATGTTGTTTATTGCATAAATTGTATTTGAATTCAAAATATGAATGAAGTTTGTTTAAAATAATCCTCATATATTATTCATTATGTGTTATCGATTTATTATATGAATCTCTTCGTTACTATGCATTGTACGTCAAATTGCTGAGTGTTAATACTGTTAAGTTAAATTTTAGAACAGAAAAAGAAAAGAAAAATAGGCATTACATAGAGTGAATTTCATTCATATACACATATTTATACATACATTCAATGGAATACAAAATACATATTGCACATACAGTAGCAACCCCATTCACACAGTTCATACAACAACACACCCAGCGCACGATAAAAAGAAAATTGTTTGAAAACCCCAAGAGAGGAAAAATCATAGAAAATAAAAAGAAAATAGTAGTAAATTGAACGACTTTGTTTTAATTTTTCAGATGAATTTTTTGCCGAAAAATGATATACCACTGATAAAAACTACTAGATCCGGCCATCTCTCTCAAAAAAATTATCAGAAAACAACGAAAACCTAGCAAAAAACCTTTTTTCGTCACCTAAACCCGCCAATGGGTCCAGGAAAATAACTGTAATAGTGGCTCTCCACCACGGCGCCACCCCTCTCCCTTTTTCCCCTGACTTCGGCGACCTAGATCCATCGAAAAACCCATTAATATCGACCCTTACGGTTGATTCCACCGACCATACGCCGGCAAAAGTCATTTCGCCACCGGCGCTGCTCCCCTCCCTATCGCTGATCCACTACCAAACTTGTCGGATTTGGTCATCGGCAAATAAATCAGACAAACACATCGTGTTTTTATCTTTTTCCGTCACTAGAACCACCGACGACACTCCTTTCTCTCTCTTCTTCATCGTGCCACGCCAGAACTAACCACTGGCGGGTGGGCTTCGACTAAACGCACTATCACTGCGACAATAGTCCCCTACATTCTAATGGTTTGTTATTTGTTTTGCCAAAGAGATGGTTAATTTTGGGTTAAGAATTTAAGAATCTGGTTACATATTTTTGGGTAATTATTGGTTTGTAGTATGTGTATTGTGTATTAAATCAATTAAGTAATAATTATGGAAAGTAATAAATTTGATTGGATAGTGATTTAGAAATTATGTATCCACTTAAATTTAGCCATCATTAGTTGGGTTTGGAATTTATCTATTTTAATTAAATGATTTATTATGTTTCTTATTATTTTAATCATTTGTTCAATAATTCCATGTAGTTGATATTTTAAATTATTTTAATGAGTTTTTATTATGCCTTTAAATTATATTTTTTTGGCGTTTTCCTGAGTTATATATAATCAAAAAATAAAAATATTAATTTCTTGAGCTAGAAAATATTTTGCGGTTTCGATTATTTTAAGTTTCGAATTAATTGTGTGAGATTGAATGAGATTTGTTACGAATTTATTCAAAATCTATCATAACTGATAAAAGAAAAGAGGGGAAAAACCAATTGTAAGGGAGTGAATTCATGAAAGAATGAGTTAGGTTCTTAACCTCAAAGAAATTAAAGTTTTACATACAAGAGAAAGTTAATGATGAATTTGGAAAGCTCTGCTACCGACCATTCATTATAATAAAATTTAATATACCATTTGAAGTCGTTTGAACCAAGTTGGGTAGATTCTAAACCTTTTAGGTGCTTATCTAGACTTGAAAAAATGGAACGTCCACAAAGGCCTCAAAGGCACGAGAAATATATCCAAACTCATGGCATGATTGGAAAGTACTGCTACCAGCAAGCCACACACTAATATAATCAAATGATTTAAAATAAATTTAAAATGAAGGTAAATAACTTTTAGGCTAACAAATATTATAAATCCAAAAGATTAATTTAAACCAAACATAAGTCATTTAAGCGACCATGATAGAACCATGGGACTTGAGGGGTGCTTCACACCTTCCCCTCGGTCGACAGAATTTCTTATTCGGATTTCTAGATTGCAGACAAAAAATTAAGAGTAGTTTTCTTTTGATTGGGGATTCAATAAGGTGGCTTGGAACACCCAAACTCAATTTCAAGTGGCAACTCTGTAAAATAAATAATCTCTTTTCAAAATGTCACTTTAATTGGAAAAATCCATTTTCTCTAAAACCAACTCCCTAGAAAGGTTGGATGCGATAAAAATAGGGGTGTGACTGATTATGAGGAATCTTTTTCACCAGTTGTGAAATTTACCTCAATTTGCCTACTTTTGGCTTTAGTTGCACGTTTAGATTTAGAATTACACCAAATGGACGTGAAGACCACTTTTCTCAATGGAGAACTAAATGCGGAAATCTACATGGAACAACCTGTAGGTTTTGTAGTTAAAGGCCAAAAAAGAAGGTTTGTAAATTAAACAGATCAATATATAGCCTTAAGCAGTTTTCAAGGTAGTGGTAACTGAGATTTCATAAGGAAGTGATTTCATTTTATTTCACCATGATCGATGAAACCATCGCATCTATGTGAAAAGGTCCAATAAAATGTTTGTGATTCTTTCGCTTTACGTGGATGATATTTTATTAGCTGAAAATAATTTGGAGTATGTAAAAACTGTTAAGTCATGGCTTTCAAACTCATTTGACATGAAAGATATGGGGGAAGCAGACTGCGGACTATTTATTGGGTGTTAAAATCCAAAGAGATCGTTCTAAGAAAATTTTGAGTCTATCTCAAGAAACATACATAATGAAAATTTTGAAACATTTTTGTATGAATATTTGCAAATCCATGGATACTCCTATATCAAGATGTGAAACTTTAAGCCTTGAAATATGTCCAAAGACAGAAAAAGAAAGAAAAAAGACATATCTCGAGTACCATATTCCAGTGCAGTTAGGAGTTTGATGTACGCTATGATGTGTACTGTAACACCCCCAAAGTACACCTTGGACACCACATGGTGCTTACGGTCATTAGTGACCACAAGCTAACTCATGATTTGGTACCTGTTGTGAGCATTAAATAAAATAATAACATATACATAAGAATAACTGAAAAGTCATAAGGTTCGAACAACTGAATCATAATTTCAAATGCCTGAGAACAAACTGGTAATTACTGATAGACAATTGACAATAACAATTGAAAAACTAACCAACTGTCTATACTAGTATGAAAGCCTCTAAACAGACTAACTGTGGAGTTGATGGGACATGCCCCCAACTAACTCCGACTGGCTAGATAACTGAACTACTAACATACTGAATTTAAGATAACTCGTCCTAGAAGGATGAGGACTCACCACTATTGACTACTGCTGATAGGTTGATCTGTCTAAGTACGGTCAGGAACCCGTGTTTCTGAACTTATGATATGAGACATCATAGTATAAGAAATGAGTATGCGATCAATACTTTGAATATATTGGGATGTTAAATGAGGTTAGGCTAATATGCATGGTTTCATGTGCATGTATAGTTACTGATTGAACGTATGGCATGAAGTACTGAGTATAATGCATAAAATCTGTAAAGACTGAGAATGCATGACCAAGCATAAAACACGTTCTGAATATAGTTTGAAAACTGAAATACTGAGTACTGATAAATAAGTAACTGATATCTGTATGTTGTGGTCAAGCAAACCTAAAACTGAATTACTGAGCTGAATACTGGACTGAGACTGTGGGAGCTAGCTACAACCGACATGCCCTAATATGTTATCAGGGTCCAACTTGTAACCCCAGTTGGAAGGGTGTTTGTACCGTACCATGGGTACTAACACTGGTTGTATGGATCCACTAGTTTGAAGTCCTAAAAGACGAGGGTGCCATGCCTAACTAACAGGGGACCCCTCAAAATCTATGGTGGAATTGTAGGTCTGGAACCTAAGGACTGCTAGTAGTGCCTCATGCCTGACAGGCAGGGGAGACATCATACCTACGCTCACTTGGTACTAAGTGTTACTCCCAACTGAATGACACTAATTATTAGATTGAACTGAGTTTAATTGAATGTAATAAATGGTTGAACTGATAATGCTCATAACTATTCTGAAACCATTCTGTAGATACTAAAAACTGGGTAAGAAGCTAAATTTTGGGTATTCAAACCCCCAATACTCGATAGCAATAATAGCAAGATCATACTAAAACTTTGAGTACATGATATCTAAGCATTTATTCAAAATTCATTCTTGTAGGCATTTCATCAAACACATGCAATGCATGGTTTAATCCAAGCATGGGATTGGTTTTAAATCTTGTAGTAATAGAAAGATTTCAATAATAAAATCACCAATTAAGGCTTAAATCAATGAACAACATCATTCAAACATGTGGGGTTTAATAACAACAACAATTACGTGTAAACATGGTATAGAATCAAAATTCATGGTTAAAAATCATAATAATTATGTAAAAATCATAATTTAGAAGTTGAAATTGGATTATTGGACTCTATGGGTGAAAAGGACCCGTGGATGAATATCTAACATACCTCAAAAGCTTGAATCTTGAGAGAGAGTAATTTTTCTTGAAGGTTCTTGAATGGTGACGCTTTGATTCTTAAGTTTTCTTGAGGAAGGGTTTGAATATTGTTCTTGGGAAATGATCTTGAAATAAGCCTTAATTTTGATGTTAAGGATGAATGAGGAGTTATGTTCTTTACTTTGATGGAATTAGGGGTTAAAAAGGGTGGAAAAATACCCAAAAATCTCATTAAAACGTCTTTAAATTGCTTGAACGGATGTGGTTGACAATCTGGGTGACGGACCTTCACTCTGGTGACTAACCATCACTTAAATCATCATTTTATGGCCAGAAAATAGGTTCGCTGCCTGATTTGCAACGGCCAGAGTAATGGTCCGTCACTGGCTTGATGGTCCATCAGCTTTTCCATCGCACCTTGGTAGTCGGACAACTCTCTGGTAAAATGGGCATAACGTTTTACTACAATATCGAATTTAGGCTAAATTGGTATAGTTGAAAAGCTAATTCAATTATCTATTTATTGGTGGGTCATTAGATAAAAAATTATTAGAAGAATGAAAGATATGCTTGTTTGAAGTTGACTATAGCAACATCTTTCTCAAGAATTCAATCGGTAAGGGATATTTTGACGCATCTAATAGCTAGGACGTATTTAAGACCTTAGTACACATCAAAATTGATCATAAAACTACCAAATCACTATAATTTATTTCTCATGAGCTTGAAGCATGGTTATAATATTATTTCATTCTCGGGGTATTACATGTACTGGTCCAGACATTTGTTATGTCGTAGGTCTGGTTAGTAGGTATCAATCCAATCTTCAAAGAGATCATTGTTAGGTGGTAAAGAGAATTTTTCAATACCTAAAAGGAACTGTTGATTATTCACTATGCTAGAGTGGATCCGATTTATCCATAAGAGGTTATACAAATGCTGATTGGGCTAGTGACCGATATAATAGAAAATCAACCTCTGGTTATGACTTCTTACTAAATAGTGGTGCAATCTCATGTAAAAGTAAGAAACAAACTTGAACAACCCTATCAACTATGGAATCCGAATTTGTGGCTTGTGCATCTGCAGTACAAGAAACTGTTTGGTTGAAGAGATTCTTTGAGCATTTGAACATTGCAAAGAATACTAAAGGTCCTATGATTTTATATTGTGACAGTCAAGCAACTATCGCATATATGAAGGATCCTAAATATCACAGTAAGACCAAGCACATTGATATTAAATATAACTTTGTAAGAGACATAGTAGCAAGTGGAGAAATAAATTTACTATACATTTCTACACGAGAAATGATAGTTGATCCCTTTACTAAGGCGATATCTAGAGACTTGTTTGAGAAACATGTTATGGCTCTAGGATTATGTAGGATATGATTAAGTTTATGTATTGTAGATGACTTTATTGTAATTGTTATCAATATAAGAATCTTGAATTTACGTTTAATTTCATATGCGTGTGACAATGTGTTTTATTAATATAGTGTGTCGAACAATTCATGAGATTGGCTATCTCACACGAGGAATCACCTCTTACATCGAGAAACATGAAGAGAAAAATTTCACCATAAAATAATGACTTGTTTTTTGTTGTAAAGTCAGATATGAGTTTCTCCAAGAATATGAATTTAAGGATTACTAAAGAAAGAAACTCAGGTTAGACATTTAGAGGTGTATAGACCTAGATTTGTACGATGTTGAATGTCTAAAAAAATGAGACACACGCACTATTATAAGGTGAGAAATCATAGCACATGTTTTATACCACGTGTTCTTAGCGACCAATGGGTTAATGGAAGAATGAATTCTTGCTTCTTCATTGTGTGAGACACTCAAAGTTATTTTAACTATTTATTGAAATACCTTTAGAACTTTAACTAATTCTTGAAGTTTTGATTGGTGTTGCTACTTTAGCATATTACTAATAGCTATGAAAGATTCAAAAATATGGTGCATTTCTAGGAAAGTAGTTGATTTGGAATGGATAGATTCGAGTAGAAAGGAAAGACGATTAAAATAAACATTTTTTTTAGAAAACAGGTCACTTTTTATTCAACCAAAAAACTTTACAAATCGGCTGGATACTTTTGTCTCAGTTCCAGCTCTCATTACATCTATTTTCTAATCTATCTAGTAGTTATCTGAATTTACATTGGATAACCTGTTAATCTATCTAAGTAAACTTTCAATTTGCTATGTGTTTTACCTTCTATAAATAACTGAGTGACAATGCTTCTTACCCTTTGTCTGATATCCATTTTATGGGTAGTAAATTTTTTATCATTCCTTTCTGCCCATATGTGATACACTGCTGCTGTAAAGCAGAATCCAAGTATGCTAGCTCTTCGTCTGTTGTTGGACATTAGGTGCACCAGGTTCTAAGTGTCATATTGCCAATCCCCTATGCTCTGCTGATAACCTAGCCAATGCGGAATAGAGATCCAAAGAGTTTGAGAGTAATTGTATTTAAAAAATAGATGCACAAATGTTTCCTTCTCTTCTGATGTACAAAGCACACATTCCTTCTTTTCTTGAATAACCCATTTACTTACTCTATCCACAGTTGCAAGTCTGTTATGTAAAGCCAAACAATGAATGAAGTGGTGTCTAGGGATCATCCTTTTTACCAAAGCCACTTTGTTCCAAGCCAAATAAATATTTTAATTTGTCTACAAAAGCTATCTGTTACACTAGCCATATAGATGTCGAGTGTAATTGTGTATATAAAGTTAATCATGAACTCAAGTTCACCTCTTTAAGAGCATGAGGGAATGGATAAGTAACTACTGAAGTAGTGAATGAAATCTGGGGTATGGGAGTATTAGAATTCTCATATTAGTATAGAATTCTTTCCATATGTGATTAGATTCCTATATATAGCTTGTAAAATCTCATAGGTCGATACGGGTTAAAGAGGCATCTTAGCACTCGAGGACATAAAGACGTGAGTGAAGACTCGAGCTTGTGGGGCTGCCCATCCAAGAAACAAGCTTTAAAGTGTTGAGAACAAGTCCCAACACTCCAAAACCGTCCAAGGAGTACACTATAAGGCTGCCCCTTTGTTTGGGCTCATTAAGGGCCTTTTAGTCATTTTTGTATTAAATCTTGCCCTAGTCTATAAATAGAACATTTAAGTCATTTTGTCATTTAGAACTTTGATGATATATCTTGTAAACTCATTAAGAGTGTTTGGCAAGGTGGAATCCTTGTGTTGTTAACTTTCTTAGAAACGGTGGTTGCTTGGGAGTTCCGATTCCCTTAAGGTCTCCGTAAGAGTGTAGGTGTCTTGTATTCATGTTGTTTGTGTTCTGATGTTTAATATACATCTTAGTTCCTATAACGTGTATTACATTTTTTCTCACTATCTTTCCTCTTAGTTATAGTCATCTTATTTTTTATTTTGTGTTGCTTTTTCATCTCGTGATAGTTATTTTGTGCCATTTCGTGGGCTGTTTTAGAACATCATAGTTCATTCTTGTATCATTTGGTATCAAATCCATCATTTATTTTGTTCCCATGAGATCAATCTTGGGCTTGTTCACTCAAAAAAAAAAAAAGGTGTTGAAAATCTGAAAAACTCAAAAGTAGTAATCTGTCCACGTTTTTGTGCTTAGGAAAAAATTTGAAGCCTATTTTTCTTATGATTTTTGTGTGTTTTGTGTGTTATAGTGTTATATATTTGTTTTCTAACATTAGAAGAGGTTTCCAAAGTCGAAAATCTCACAAAAAAAAGTTATTCTACGAGTTTGATGTCTTGGCCAAAGTGTTGTTGTTGTTTGGACGAATTTGTGTCTAGATTTAAGTGTTGTTTTGATTTTCTTTGCTGTTTATTGTGTTGGTTTTCTTTCTCTCTAACACTACTTTAGTCTAACCCAAGTTCTTGAGCCAAAAAAAATTGCAATTTGCTGTGGGAAGAGTGGACGATTTTGTTATTGTTGTTGCTGGAGTTTAGGTGTTGTGTTGAAGAAGTCTTGTAAAAGGTTGTTGTTTGATCCAAATTCAAAGGGAAGAGATTGTGGGTTCTTTTTAGTCTTGAAACAAATTTCAATACATTACCAAAAGGGAAAAAGAATAAAAGACCTCCTAAAATTTTTCATACCAAAAGGGAGTAAATTCATTTTTTCTAGACAAGCCAAAAGAGGAAAGAGGGACAAGACCTCCAAAAGGTTGTCATGCCATTTTGGTGCAAGTAGGTGAAAGACTTCATGAGTCTTGAAAGTGGATTCTTTTAGATCTTGTTTGTCCCATACCTTGACCGAAATTCCCCTCTTCCATACATGAAATTGAACAACTAGTTTCTTGAAACAAAATGTTTTCAACTTCAACCATATTCCAACATCCAATAGTTAATTGCCACATAACCAAAGAGCTCAAGAACATTGGATATTATAGTTTCACTTTCTTGTTTCCATTAGTTTCAATTTTGTTGATTCTCATGATAATTAGAAAACTAGTAAATACCTACTAGGTTGTAGATTAGTTTTTTAGTACGTTTTCTTTCGTGTTAAGCGTCGTATGATGTGCTTTTCTCATTTTAAGCCATAGTATTTTATTTGGTCCAAGTTTGAAGATCATTTCTTGAGTTGTTTCAAACAAGAATCTACTCTAACCTCGAGCCACAATTGGGACCAAGTAACCTCATTAGAGTATAAGCGAGTTATCAACACTTGTGAGTCCAATA
The DNA here is from genome assembly GCA_026120095.1 of Capsicum chinense. Lineage (NCBI taxonomy): Eukaryota > Viridiplantae > Streptophyta > Magnoliopsida > Solanales > Solanaceae > Capsicum > Capsicum chinense. The sequence continues at coordinate 26,411,557 of JAPEIP010000002.1, read as the reverse complement.
GAGTGAATACTTCAAAAGTGTAAGCTTGAGAGATTGCGGACTATTTTGAGATGAATTGTGGACTGATTTTTGCTAAACTTTAATGTTTTTTCTTTTTTTGTATTGTTTGTTTAGTAGCTCTTGATAGGTACAATGGCGGATGAAGGTGAAATGCCTAGTTGGTTTAAATCCATCGTAGCAAAGCTTGATGTCATGGATAGCCTCTTGGGATCTTTTGAAGGGAGAATGGAGAAAATGAAAGGACGAATGGAAAGAATAAAAAGGATAATGGATAGAATGGAAGGACGAATAGAAAGGACGGAGAGCTCTATTTGCAAGAAGTTGGATAACTTGATAGAGCATCTAAGCTTTCCTAATCCAATTCCCATGAGTGGCCAAGATCCACATGAGCTACTAAGTAATTAAAATAACTTTTGCACTCTAGTAAATAAGGCTAATAACCAACTAAGTGTGAAAGATATTTTGTCTTTAGATGAGCCGAATGTGCCTTCAGTTTGTGATGATAATGTACAACATGAGATTATGGATACACTAGTTGATCCACCTAGTGTTGAAGCTATTATGGCAAGTGATAGTACATTGTCTTATAGAAGTCATAAAGACCAACTTGTTTGTGAAAATAGTGATGTTGAACATGTTGGCCAATTGACTAAGAATGACCCTCTAGTTGTTTTTGTTGTAGATCATGTGAGTATAGAGGGAACATTTGATCATAATTGTAGTAATATTGGGGTAGGGAAGTGTGTCCCCAACCTGTTCCCATGGACACTCCACCCATTTGACCCCGGTGATCATTTGAAATATGGTGATGATGTATTTTGGAATAACTTGAATGTGCATGGAATGTATGGTTTTCCTATCTCGGCTTTCAAGACTATTTGTTTTTCCAAGAAGAGTCCAAGTTTTCCACTTGATAAGAAACTCTTGTTTCTTATTTCTTGTTATACTTATATGGGTTGCCTAATTTATTCTTTCTTGGGAGGTATTCGGGTAAGAGGGATGTTTGGTTGTATGTGAAGTTTGAGACACCTTGGAAAGATTCTATGATTGATTGCACTAATCCTAACCCTCATACCTTGAGGAACTTGTTTTCTTGTCCTTCCTATTATTTTGCAAGGTTCAGATTCTAGAAAGAATCCTTTCTAAGGAGAGGAGGATGGTACAGGTCAAAGAAACATCTTAGCACTCGAGGGCATAAAGACATGAGTGAAGACCCGAGCTTATGGGGCTTCCCATCCAAGGAACAAGCTTTGAAGTGTTGAGAACAAGTCCCAACACTCCAAAACTGTCCAAGGAGTACACTACAAGGTCGCCCCTTTGTTTGGGTTCATTAAGGGCCTTTTGGTCACTTTTGTATTAAGTGTTGCCCTAGTATATAAATAGAACATTTAGGTCATTTTGTCATTTATAAATTTAATGATATATCTTGTAAACTCATTGAGAGTGTTTGGTAAGGTGGAATCCTTATGTTATTAACTTGCTTAGAAACGGTGGTTGCTTGGGAGTTCCAATTCCCTTGAGGTCTCCGTAAGAGTGTAGGTGTCTTGTATTTATGTTGTTTGTGTTTTGATGTTTAATATACATCTTAGTGCCTATAACGTGTAGTACATTATATCTCACTATCTATCCTCTTAGTTATAGTCATCTTGTTTTCCATTTTGTGTTGCTTGTTCATTTCGTGATAGTGGACTGTTTTGTGCCATTTCGTGGGCTGTTTTAGTACTTCATAGGTCGTTCTTGTATCATAGGTAAAACTCGTGATGCTCACAGGCTGTACGAACTATTTTCCATATAAATTGGTGACTTGTTGATGTCGTACTGCTTTGGATCTTGTCCACCATGTGTAAAGTGGGAGATGTTGGATTACGAGTCATGGGTCGCGCATGTGGACCGACCCGAGCCTCGACCCAACCCTACCTGACACATTTTTGATTATTAGATAAAAGGGGGATAAAATTGGATATTTGAATTTTAGGGGGAACAGTTACAAAAAATGTTCCACTTCCCTTTATATTCCAAAATTGATTCTTCTTGTTTAGTGTGTGAAACAGAGGAATGAAAATTAGAAAAAATAGAAAAAGAAAAGCAGTGAACAATTTCAATATTAACAAAACATCAAAGGCATTTAAGTTTGTGAATCAATAAAGAGGGAAGATTAATGGCTTATATTTTACAAGATCGTTACAAGAATTACAAGCCATAAAATGATAGAAAGTAGATCAATAAAGGATGAGAAGTTATATGGATCTCAAGGAAAATGGTGGCCAAACTTAACCACCATTAACCAAGAGTCAAAAGCACCTAAATGCAACAAAACCCATGTCCATTATGTGCCTTAAAAGTCCATAAACTCATTTAGTGTAAATAAGCATGAATGCCTTAGTGGAAAAGAACTAACTATCTATTGCATGACAATGTTACAAATGGATGGAGTAATGGCATAATCATAGGCAAAGCCACTATCTCAAAGCATTAAAATATTAAAATGCTACAAAATCAGAAATTTTGAACTCATTTTAATATTAACATATGAGAGTTCACTAATTGAAAAAAGACTACCATGCATAATGAAGTGGTGCTCTGTATTGAACCTTCACTTAGTAAAATAATAATTTTTACTCCAAAGTCGTAATGGTATCGGACTTGAACTATGACTGCTAGGGAAACAAAAATTTATGGTATACACATAATAGCCAAGGTATTGACATGGACTTTATAGCCAACATATTATGGCCTTGTTCTATTCCGATTTCATGAGTGTCTTTGAGAATGAGCCTAATTCTCATAGGAAGCGGCCTACCTCCACATTCACATAAGTGAAATCTTGTCGAGAGTTCTCCTGTAATTTTTAGCACCACACTCATACGAGCTACAGAGTTTCATTAATAGGTTTTTTAAAAAGAATTCAACCTCACAATCATCATAAGTAAATGCACTCACACCATAGGAAGGGATAAAGAAAATAATTATTGAAAGAGGCTTCTTCTTTGGAGAATTTCCACAAACACCCAGAGGACAAAATTTGATCCAAACAATAAATTTCCAAATCACATAAAGAACTACTCAGACACCTAATTTTTCCTAAATCGCACATAGAAAATCAACAAAATTGAAAGAAAAGACCCACACAAAGCAACAAACTTTACATTAAATTACTTCAAATTCAACTCAAATAACCTTCAAGCCTAAATCTCACACAACCGAATACATCATTATTCTGAATCAAAATACAAGAATGCCATATGGGATTTGTACCAACAAATAAATAACTTACAGAATTTTGAAGAGCTGTTCACTTCAATTGACTTACGTTTCTCGATTGTGGCTGAGCTGTGGAAGGAATAAGAATTGAAAAAGAAATATGTGACTTTTTATGGTTTTATGTGAACCAGTAGTACGCGACAAGCTAACATAACGATAACACAAATTTAGTGAAAAAACTTATTTGTCCTTGGAAGCAGGCATGACAACCTTCATTTGCTTCCAAGGCTCTTCTGTGTCCTTCTAACAAAGAAAACTATTTATCCTATGCTGGATGAGTTACAAATGAATTTGGTTCAATGCGATGTGAAATCTGGCGTTCAAAGTGGTTGTCGGTCTAGGGTGTATAGAGGGTTAAGGGTGGGCAAAACAGCAAATTAAAATGGTATTCCTCTGTTTCTTAAGTTGTAATTTGGAACCATCATCCAAGATTACAATTGTACTTGTTAAAAGATAGAAATTTTTGAACAAGCAAATAAGCCCAAAGAAAAATATGCACAACAAACAATTGACTTTACTGTGGTAGCATATACTACCACAGTAGTGCAAATATTAGTACCAATTACTATGCCGAGAAATAATCTTCATAGTGACTCAGTAAAAGTAAATGCAAATTTAAGAAGATAGCAACAACAACATAAAGCTGGCTGAGAAAATTAAAATCGATCAAAAATATGCAAGTCACAAAAATGAAAGAATTTTGGAATCAATGGTTTCGAGTAATCTCCAGGTGACAATTAAATCAATATGAACGCTTTTACTTTTATAGTATATAGTAAAAATAGATGTACATTTTTACTTATCCAAGTTAAAAAAGCAAGAGATATATACTCCCTCCATTTAAAATAAAAAATTATTGGGGCTTGCACACACTGTAATTGTAAGGAGGTTGTAAAAGGAGCCATTTTCATCAGTATTATCGTAACCAATGAGTCACTACAAAAGAAAATTGTTATTGAAAGAGGTTGCTTCTTTGGAGAATTTCCACAAACACCTAGAGGGCAAAAGTTGATCCAAACAATAAATTTCCAAAACACACAGAGAACTACTTCGACACCTAATTTTTCCTATATCACACATAGAAAATCAACAAAATTGAAAGAAAAGACCCACACAAAGCAACAAACTTTACATTAAATTACTTCAAATTCAACTCAAATAACCTTCAAGCCTAAATCTCACACAACCGAATACATCATCATTCTGAATCAAAATACAAAAATGCCATGTGAGATTCGCACCAACAAATAAATAACCTACAGAATTTTGAAGAGATATTTACTTCAATTAACTTACGTTTATCGATTGTGGCTGAGCTGCGGAAGGCATAAGAATTGCAGAAGAAATATGTGGCCTTTTTATGGTTTTATGTGAACCAGCAGTACGCGGCAAGCCATCATAACGACAATACAAATTTAGTGAAAAGACTTATTTGTCCTTGAAAGTAGGCATGACGACCTTCACTTGCTTCCAATGCTCTTCTATATATTAACTAGTGGAGCATGGACCGTGTCAGCACGAGTCCAATATTAAGATATTTTGATTATGTAAGATAAGTTAGATTGATGTCAATTTGAATTATGAGTACACAAAATATATTAACTACTTGATAGTATTTTTCAAAGAGCCAAATTATCTCACAAGATAATTATGTATAACTTACTCATATAAATAACAAAATTTGATGCATTTTAAAGTTTATATCTTTAAGTATATGATTCAGATTTGTTACATTAAGTATAAAATATGAGATTAAAATTGATACACAAGACTTGACACCTATTATATAAAATAGAGAATAATTATTGAAAAAGTTAAAGTGTTATCTAGTCCTTGCATATTACATCGCATGTGGGTTGCAATTAATAACTCAAAATTCCATTGTATTCCCTTGCTAAGCAAACACATAAACATCCTTCCCTTTCATTTCTCTTCGCTTTCATTCCTCTTTCTCTTTTATTTGTCAACTTGTTCTTTGAAGTTAAATTAAATTAATATTTTAAATTTTAAGTATTTCAAAAATTATATAAAAAAGAAAACTATAAGTTACCATCAGTCATATTGATTTAAGTTATTTGACTTTGAGAACACGATAAAATATACTTTTGTAGATGTTTTATCGAACTTTGCTATTGTATATGTTCCTTCCATTGAAACGTAGGAGTCGTTTATTAGAGTGAATAGAAATAATTTTGAATAGAACGTATTAGTAATATTTGCATTAATAATGCTTGTATTAGTAATATTGGTATTATTTATGCTATCATTATTTCTTATACACTATTTGGTGTGTTGTATTAGAACTTACCTTTTTCAATTTTGATATATTTAAACAAAAGTTTTTTTTAAAGGATTGCATATATATTCTAAAGTTCATTCGGGATCTAGCACGTGTTCAATATATGTTATTTTTTGTGTCAATTTATGTGACACAAATAGAATTTAGATAATCAATCATACTCTTAATATGTATAGATAATTTAAGTTGTTAACTATTGTAATTTATAATATTTTTAATGTAATTTTTAAATAATATACGTTACTTTTCTTGTTCAAACTTTTTTGGCACTGATAGTCTATTATATTTTTAAAAGAATGTAAGTTTTTAATTATTGTGATTTATAATATTTTTCTTCTATTTCAATTTAAGTGACACTAATATAATTTCGAGAGTCACCCGAATATTTTATATCTTTTAAAATTTTTAAGTTGTTAATTATTGTAATTTATAGTATTTTTTACCTATTTTTTTTTTGAAATATATAACAGATTAAATTATTTTTAGATATTTTAAGTTTTTAACTATTGTAATTTATAATGCTTTTTATGTAACTTTTGAATAATATATGTTACTCTCTTTATCTAGAGTTTTGTATCCTCGATAGAAAATTATATTTTTAAATAATTTAAATTTTTAATTATTTTGATTATAATATTTTTCTATTGTAATTTAAGTGGTAAAATTCTTAGATGATCATAATAATTAATTAGGGATGATATAGTAAAATCACGATTGAAGCAATGAAACATAAAATGTCTTAAATGACTTACAACAACTAGTTAAAAGTGACATAGTAAAATTACTATAAAAAATACTTGTGAAAAAAGTTTAAGTGAACCTCATATAATACGACAAACTAATTTAATACATCAAGAGTTAATTTATTATGTTTATATATATTTTATTTTTTTTATTAAATATTATTTTTTAATACTTAAATGACTTATAATAATTACTTAGGGGTGATATTTAGTAAAACTATGGTGGGAGCAGCTGAAGCAGATATGCCATAAATGTGTAATTTACTTTTTTAATTAAATATTATTAATTTTTAATATATAAATGACTTATAATAATTAATTAGGGGCGATCACTACAAAAAAAATAGCATTTAGCGACACGTCATATTCGTCGCTATCATATGAAAATCCGTCGCTAAATAGAAATAGCGACGGAATAGCAACAGAATTTGTTCTGTCGCTATATTGCTCGTTGCTAACCTCATAGCGACAAAAAATTGAATTCCGTCGCAAAATTTGTGACCAATTAGCGACGAAACAGTTTGGTTGTTGATATTACTAACGTACATTTATGTTGTATAGCGTTGCTATTCCAAAAATTCATTTTGGTCGTGGCTTAATTTACGATAGAATATTTTGTCGTTGATTCGTTGCAACATAATTTGGTCTACTTATTTAGCAACCAAATTTATCCATCGCTAAAGTTTTTCAGTAGCTACGACTGATGTTAGTCACTAATTTTTTGTCGCTAATTACAACCGTCTTTAGCAACTAAATTAATCCTTTCCTAAAGTTTTTCAGTAGCAACGACAAGAGTTAGTCACTAATTTTTTGTCGCTAATAATTTTATAAGAAAATAGTTGAAACACGCAAATTATAAAATGATTAAATATCCAACATTCAAATAGATAGTGAAATTCACAACAATTGTGTCCAACACCCACAATTTCAAGTATTTTATCAAACATAAACTAATGTCAAAATAGTCTATCAAAAATTAGTGCAACGATCATGGACTACGAATAATATGAAGCTACGAATCAATGTCGTCATCATCATCATGAGTAGGAGGAG
>JAPEIP010000002.1:26375503-26387961 GCA_026120095.1 Capsicum chinense | reverse complement strand
TACATATTAAAATATATATTAATTTTAATTTGAATCACTTTAGCAATAAAAATTAATAATAATCAACTCTATATATTATTAATAGCTATAAGGGTATTTCAGATATTTTGACAAAAAAAAAGTGTTTAAAAGTATTATTTACCGAACACATAATAACTTTTTTTCAGTTTCAACACTTTTATCCAAACACTTAACTGCTTATTTTTAAAATAAGTTCAGCACTTTTAAAATAATTTTTTTCAGCCACTTTTTTTTAGTCTATCTAAACGGGTTCCATAGATGATACATATCTCCATTAGATGATACATTCTGATATGATACATGATTAAGATATTTAATGTGGTTAAATATGCAATAAGCGGTAATTAAGGATAATGCTGATCAATGAAATCACATAAATTTAGGAATTGCCATTTTTAATACATAAAAAACACAACAACTTCATTTTTTTGAAATTTGAAAGATTCTTATTTCTTTCATCACATTGCTTCAAAAAATAATTAGCTATCCAATCTTTCATACTATTTTTCGTCATGAATATTTTGATTTTGTTGAGACATTCTGAAATTTGGCAAGGTGAAATTATTTATGAAAATTACAAAAGTGATAGAACTGTAGTTAGCGAAAGTGTTTCATATTTTAGGTTGATTTATGCCATTGCCTCGGAACTTGACATAGATCAATCGAAGATAAATATTGATGTTCATTATATTGTTGAAGGAAATACGGCGTCTATGGTTATTAGAAACGACAATGGTGTTAAGGTTTACGTAGAGTTAAAAAAATGTTTACAGGTTTTGTAATGTATCCATTATGCATAACAACAACGGATAAATCGACAGAAGATTAAGAATTTGATGTTGAAACTGGTGAAATGATGTGCGTCAAAGGAACAAAATCAGATACAACTGCACTTGCTGTTGTTGAGTCGAATAATCCGTACTCTTTGTATTTACCCGAAATTGAAACTACAAAATTCATCACCTATTGCCAAAATACTAAAGTTAAGGTCAAGCAGTTGTACAAGGATAAGAAAACTCTTAAAGTTGTAATGAAAAAAATATGCGTTAGATCACAATTTTAATTTCAAAGCTACATGATTTGATAAAAAAGATATTTTAATCTATGTTGAAATTTTTTTTGTGTGTATGTATTTGGTGTTTATATTCTTCCTATGATAAATTGTAAATGTGTATATTTGTCGTGTTCTTCTTAACAATATCAGATATGAACGTGCAGTGGATGTTGTCGTATATGTGTCAAAATGTTGTGTTAAGAATTGTTTAGAGTAGTGCAATTTTATTATGATACATATATGTTAAAATAGTCTTATTTGTTTACTACCCGATACATTACTGTTTTTCCCGAAAATTTGATTTCTTATATGAAACTTATGAAGATTTATTAATATATGTAGCTATTGGTTGGAATGTCATAATGAAAATTATGGTTGGTACATGAAGGTATCTTGCTTGATGGATTCTGATCTTTTTCAAATTCAGAGATTCAACGATGAACATACATGTTCAATGAGTGATTGAGTGTTAAAGCAGTTGTAGGCTACAGTTACATTTGTTAGTAACTTTACAAAGCCAAAATTAGTAAACTACAAGAGGAAACACACTCCAGCAGACATTATTGAAGAAATGAAAACTGTGTATGGTGTTGACATTAATTATATGAAAGCATGACGTGCCAAAGAGCGTGCTATAAAAATGCTTAGGGATGGAGCTGCTAATGGATATAGACAAATGTCGAGATACATTCACATGCTAAACTTTGTGTAGCTGGGATCACACAATAGGATTCATAAGGCTGTAGATAACGAATTCAAATATTTTTTTATAGCTTTACAGCCAGTGATGCATGGTTTCCAGCATTGCAGACTAGTTGTTGTAGTGGACGGTGCTCATTTGAGTGAACCGTACAAAGGAACTTTCGTTTCTGTTAGCACTCTTGATGGTGCAGGTAAGACAATTCATGTGAAAAATTCTTTACTATCTGTTATGATACATTACAGTACATGTATGATACATGGGACATAACCGTATAAGTTAGGATACATTACTAACTGTTATGGTAAATATAATGTAGCATATTAATTTTTATAATATCATTATGTAATAATTCATGCTTTATTATTCTTTATAGGTTGCATATTACCAATAACTTATGGGGTTGTTGATTCAGAGAACGATTGTGAATGGACATGACTTTTTGAACAGTTTAAGAATGCTTTTGGGGAGCATGAGAACATGCGTATTATATCAGATTGTAATGAAATAATAATTAAAAGTGTCAGCATTGTGTATCCAAATGTTCCTCATTTAGCATGTATTTGACATCTTTGGAGGAACAGTTGTACAAACTTTATAAGGAGCAAGGACAGACTTAACGACCTCTTTTATTCGATGGCCAAGGCGTATGGAAAGGAAGATTTTGAGTATCTTATGGCCAAGGTTGATAAAATTGATCACCGAGTGAAGGAGTATCTATATGATGCAGGATATGAGAAATGGTCAAGGGTTCATGATCCTATAAATAGAGGTCGGATGATGACATCTAACACTGCAGAATGTATAAATTGTTGTTTAGTAGAGGCCCGTGAATTGCTGATTTTAGGTTTCTCGAAAGAAGTTAGAAAATTATTTCGAGCATGAAACTGTAAAAATAGAGAAATTGCTTCATATACAAAAACAACATTAAGGAGAAGGTTTGATGAAATCCTAACACTTAATGGAGTGAAAGCTTCCAGAATGACAGTTTGTTTAATTAGTAACTCAGTTTAATTTTTATTGATTGAATAATTTTTTTGTTATACTTTATATATTATTTTTGTGACTATTTATTTGCTAGGTCAAGCCTGCATCAGAGTATCATTATTCCGTTTATGAATCTGAAAGAATATACATTGTGGACTTGGATGCTAATAAATGCAATGGACTTGGATGCTAATAAATGCAACTGCGGTAGATTTCAGATTGACGAAATTTCATGTCCGCACGCGATTATAGTATTGAAAAGTAAACATATTACGGAGTTTCGTCCGTGGTGCTCTGATTACTATAATCCTGCAACATTAGTCAAGACATATGAAGTTCCTATGGTACCTATGTCGGATAAGAAAGATTGTCATGTACCTCAATGTGTCGAAGAAGAAGAAGTCATACCATCAAAATACAAAAGACCACCTGAAAGGCCGAAGAAGGGGAGGTGTAAGAAAGCAAGTGAAACACTATCCTCCAGTACAAACTGTTGTGGAAAATGCGACTGTGAAGGTCATAATAGGCATACATGCATCTTCTTTCCGAAGGAGAATTGATGTTTAAGTTTCTTGATACGTTGAATGATTTGATGGACTATCTTAAATTGTTCTCTATTAGATTGGTTTCGATTTGGCTATTTTTGAATAATGTTTGAACAATGTTTAAGTTGAATTATTGTTTGTTTTTTATTAATTTATTATTTTCTAATTATTTTATATTTTATTTATTATTTAATATTGTTTCGTAAATAATTTGTCACATTACAACAACTTTTTTTATTGTTGTTCAAATTAGAAAGCAACTCTATCATGAAAGATTGTTTTATTTTATCATGATTTTTTTCATTAGAATTAGCTTTATGACATAAAACTTGTATGTAACTGTACTAAAAATTAGGAAATAATTTATAAATTGGTATAAACTCTTTACACTGATAATTGAGGCAAGTCTCCAAATCATGATACAATGTAGCTTGTAATAAGATAAATTGCATGCAATACTTGTAAAAACTATTTATGATACATAAAGTAACATTAACTGACTTATTGAGATTTGTAATATAAAATTAGGATATATGATACATGAATATGTAGTATGAAAACCGTCTATAATTTTTTTTTTATATTTATAATACAAACTAAGTAGCTTTAAATAAGTTTCAACCTTGAACTGAGATATTTTGAAGTACTAGTCAACAATTTATATATATAATACATAGATTTGCATGTGTCTAACAAAATGAAAATAAATATTGATAATAACATATCACAAATTTTAATTAATCAAAAAATTGATGATAATTTTCTGCAATAAAAGACAGCACTATTAAACTTAGTATCTGAAATTACAATAATAGAGGCCAATAAGATAGTAACAAAAACACTGTTCAGAACATAGCTATGCAACAAGTTAGTATCTACTCTATGACTACAATAGTAGAGTCATCAGCTAGAGGGACATAAAATGGGCGTGGTCTTGGTGAATCGCCATGGTCACTGGAAAAAAATTTTCTAGTCTCTTTTACTCCTTAGTTTCATAAGAGTGTTGCATATCACTTCCGATGATATTCTGCATCAACATTTGCTGAGGAACTCGGCATTCGATCGCTAAAAAATTCAGCATAAGCTGCCACAAAAACTCCACAGTCCCTAAACATGAGTAATTATTTAGTTAGAAGCTAAATCACAGGGATATTTATGTTGTATTAGAACATATGCACACATACAATAACTATATAATAATGTATCATCTTAAATTATGTATAGTTAGAAAATTTTCAATAATAGAAATGCGTTGTACTCTTTCTACATATATAAATCTATGAAAAGATACTTACAAACTTTCATTGACTTGTTGTGCAATATCTTCTACGTATTTAACATCAAATGGCTTTTGGTTCACAGCCCCGACGCCTTAACTTATCTTATCTGTGTACGCTTCAAGACTTGACCATACCGTTTGTTCAGTGTTTTTCAGAAATCCACCGTCACAAAGGTATGTTGACAGCATCACAGAGAACTTGTGGATCTTATGTGATGGTTTTCTATGACGCAATGACAACATTGAGTCATACACCCGGATACATCTTTTCTCTAGAGATATCACAACCAGTACCCAGTGAAAATTTTCATCACAATTTACAAGGACGTATACATCATCGATCAAGTACCAAGGCAAAGCAGCCGGTATGTTGAATCCTTTTATTAGGTTTATCAGTAAATCTTCATAGCTTGTAACAAGGCACAACCTTTTATAACCATCTTGACTTGAGAGAACATCACCTGCTGCATCTTCAAAATATCATTTGTATGTGGCATTGATGTATGCTTTGAACAAGAAATTCACGGTGGTGCATCTGTATTCTTGATCCTTTTATTGCTTTAATTTCTTCTGAAGGTAGTAGAATATAACATCTACATGCTGCTTGAAATAACAATATAAATGAGTTAGGGGTAGTTTGGTAGAGTATATAAGAATAATGCAAAATACAGTGTATTAGTAATGCTTATATTAGTAACGCTTGTATTAACTATATACTTGCATTAGTTATGCTTGTATTTTTCTTATGTAGTGTTTGGTTTGATGTATTAAAAATAACATGAATTACATAATCTTTTTAATTTTTTTTTTACACAAATACCCTTCATATATATGTTAGAAAGGATGTCAATTTTTTTTTTGAGGAATAATAGTATCTTTAATCATGTTAATGCATGAATTAGATTCATTGCATTGCTAATACCAGAGATTTTGAGGTATTAGTAATACACACCTCAATACACAATATAGTGTATAACTAATGCAAGCATTAGTTATACATAGGGTAAAAAAATATACCAAACAAGGTATTAGTAATACTCATTAAACTAATACATGCATTAACTTTCCAATACACTCTACCAAACGACCCCTTCGTGATTTCTAGAAATTCCACTCTCAGTAAAAAATTCAATTGGCAAATAATAATAGAGATTGATAGTTATCTTATTTATGTGTGTATATTTATGTATCATAATGTATATATATGTATCAGAAATAGTTTGTTGTAGTTTTTGTAATACCTCATCATTCCAGCAGGTGTTGGGCTGGGACGTTGTGTAAAATCAGTTCTTTGTATGAGGTTGTGCAACAACAAAATCCAACGAACTGAAACCAATTCCAGATTTATTAGCTTTGTATTGGTTGTCCTTTAATTTCCTATATGAGTATAATGATATGTAATAAATCTTCATAATTTTAAAATTAGAATATAATAATGGAAAAAGTAAAATATCTTACTTCTTTTTATGATAATTTAGTAATCCTTCGGCAATCCATTCACAGTACTGTTTGATTAGTCCTGTCGGCCCATCTTGAGATATAAAATAAATATCAAACAGATGCTTTCGAGGATAATCATCTGTGGTAGTTTCTTTGCCTTTACAACTGAAACCAAATTCAGTTATAAATGGTGACATAAATATTTTAGTTCGCTTCCTATTCCTTGGTGCAGGTGTTTTTATGTCTTCCTATTTACCTAAGTCGGCTTCTGGAAGACCTGATGGAAACCAACTATCATGGATGTGACATTCACTGTCATTGGTTTCTTTAGGACTTATAGACTTGATTTGCATTGTAATGACTGGTGTGGCAATTATAACTATGATGTTATCTATTGATTCTTGAAAAGCATAAGTCGAAATCTCAGTGGTAGATGCCTGAAAAAGTAAAATTATTAGATATGGCTTGTCACGATCTGAGTCGGGACCCCGCCCGCGCCGAGCATCCCAAACCATAAAGGCTCGGACGCCTCTTTCTATCCGGTACTCCTGAACACCATTCATAAACAATAAAGAAAAGATGCAGAAATTAAGCAAATGGAATCATGGTCATGTCCTGAGTTCAATTTAACAATATGGAAAGAACATCCATAAATATCTAGACAACATCTATTTAAGTCTGCGAAATCTCTAATACATCAGAAATTAACAACTTGTCTGAAACTGGGATAAGGCCCTCAGTCGGAAAACTGAAATGAAATAACAATGTTCTAAAAATAGGCCTTTCGAAATAAAGAAGGCTCACCAGTTGCATACTTCTGTTTGATAAATCTACGGCTTAGCGGGACCTCTGGACTGAGCCTTAGACCCAGAAATATAGGGGGTCAATACAAACGTACTGGTATGCAGAACAATCCAAAAACAAAAATATACATTTATACCAAACATAAGCGAGAGCATTTCATAAATCACATGTCATCTTAAAATAGTTGAAAATTACATGGGCATAATCTAAAACTTTTAAACACATTCTGTAATTCACGACTCAACTCTTTATCTTACTTCTGAGACAGATGGTACACCCTACAACTCTACTATTCCACGGGCTGTATGGAATCCTCCCTTGACTCGACGGCCAAGCTCCTAACCCAAGTTTGTCGCAAGGGTTGGAGAATCTGCTTATCTACTATACCACAGGGCCGTCGCCAGCGTACAATCTCCCCTTTTGGGTAACATAAACCCATGTTGGCAAATTACGATTTCAGACAATGAACCATATGGATATTGCCTTCTTCAGGTAACCATCTAACTCTCTTAAGCCCAAATTTAGATTCTTTAAACCATATCTTCTTTGAAATATTCTTTCTTTCTTAATATCATTCGGGAACATACAAAAATAGGGTATCATCATACCCCGACTTACAAGTTATGTCACAACATATCTACTGCCCTTATCTTATTTTAGAAGAGGTTTATTGACCACCCAAAAGCTCTACCATTTGAACAAATGTTCATATTTCAAATCAGTTGAAACAAAACGACCATTTTCAATACTTATTCTATGGGGTCACCCTTTTCAATCACTTTCAAGACATTTTAAAATGAAGTCATGATCATCATAAAACAAGTAAAGTACTCTTCCATTATCTCATGAAAATAGTGAAATCTCTACATAATAGGCTCAACATTTAACAATTTTGCGTAATCCGTTCCCAATATGTAAATTCGATATAATTTCATAGTAAAAGAGGGAATCACATATCCCATGCTCTCATTTAAGTTCACAATTTAATCATCATCATGTCTCACGAAGAAAAATTTAATATTAGGATTTCATACCATAATTTTCATAACACTTCGTCAAGATATAGTAATTTCAATACAAGTTTATCAATGATCTTGAAACAATTTCATATATACAAATATATATTCTTTAAAATTAATTTGAAAACCCAAAATCAATGCCCATGGGGTTTAGGATAGTCCCACGTACCTTAGATTACTTAGTTCAAAGAATAACAACCCGAATTTTGATTAGTTTCTTGGAATTCTTGATTTAAGAGCTTGATTCTTGATCTTTGGGGCTCTAGGGTTTTCTTGAAGTGAAAAAAAAGAGAATAGTGATGTACAATGCCTTTTAGGGGCTCAAATCTTATGTTTTGGACATTTTTTGGGGTAAGATAAATGTCCTAATTTCCCCCAATTACGTGGATTCAGAAGCTGGAAAATAAGAGGTAAAATGGAGCGGGTGTCGCATGCTTTGGAGCACCGAAATAGAACGTGCATCGCATGCTCTATAACACGCCCCCGCAGGGGTGAAATGGAGCACGCGTCGCATTCTTATCGCACGCAGCTACTAGTTCTAACAAAAATAATCATAACTTTTCGTTCGGGTATCGAATTTAGGTGAAATTGATATCATTGGAAAGCTGATTCAATTATATACAATTTGGTGGGTATTAGCTGCAAAATTCTACGAATATCAAAAGTTATACACGTTCAAAGTAGAACCTTATAAAATCAAGTACAAGGATTTAGCCGAATTAAAAGTTCTTAGCTTAACTTTGCTCCAAGTGATTCCTATGAACACTCTTCACCTCGAAAGCAATTCAAACTCAAGGATAACAATCATGACACTTATGATCACTTGGAAGTCATTTCTATTAGAGTTTACATACGTAGGAAAAACAATTCAGTTTCTAGTTCGAAATATGCGGGTGTTACATTATCCCCCCCTTGGGTTCATTCGTCCCCGAATGATGGCTCAGAACGCATACAAGCATGATTTCAAGTAGGGGTGGGCGTTCGGTATTTGGTTCTGTAATTTCAAAGTTTGGGTTCGGAAATTCGGTAATCGGTATTTGAATATAGATACCACCTACCATACTTATACATATCGGTTCGGTAATTTGGCAATCGGTAAATTAAACTTCGGTTCGGTACGGTATTTGATAATACCATATTAAAGTTGGAGATGTGCAAATGTACGTTTAAGCTTCAAAGAGTATATTTAATAGAAACCCTATTTAGTATTCTTTTTGTTTCTTATTACGAATTTATTACCAAGGTCCAAGAGATTTTTTGGGATAAGTAATACTATTGTCTATTGGGTTGGTTAAACGTATTGTATTATTATTTTTTATATATATATATATATACATATATATATATATATATAATCGGTATTCGATAAATACCGAATACCAACCGGTATTAATACCTTGTACCAAACCCAATCCCAAATGCTAAAATATTAAAATTTTACTCCCAAATACCATACCAAATATCAATTACCAAATTTTTTGGTTCGGTTCGGTAATTCGGCTTTCGGTATTTTATGCCCACCCCTAATTTCAAGCATACCAAGGAAAAGATAGAGAGAGTGGTATATGATTTATACCTTCTATGTCATCATCCACGGTCTCAAATAGGTTTGGGTATCTAGCTCGCCTGTCATCTTCTGACTCCCAAGTAGCTTCCTTCTCTTTTTAATTCTTCCACGATAGCTTCACCGAAGGTATCTCCTTACTTCTCAGCTTCTAAACTTGGCGATCCAAAATGGCAATGGGTTATTCTTCATATGACAAGGATTCTTTCACATTGATACCTTCTATAGGCAACACTAGGGAGTGATCTCCAATGCACTTCTTCAACATGGACACATCGAATACTGGATGAACAGAAGCCAGGCTTGCCGGAAAATCTAACTCATAGGCAACCCCACCGATCCTTTTCACAATTTGAAACAGTCCTATGTAACGACTAATCTACTCTTTCCTTCTGAAATGCATAACTCCCTTCATAGGGGAGACTTTGAGAAATACCCAATCACCAACCTCAAATTCCAAATCCCTTCTCCTACATTGGCATAGGATTTCTAATGACTCTTAGCTATCTTAAGATGTTCTATAATAATCTTGACCTTCTCCATTGCCTGATGAACAAGGTCAGGGCCAAACAATCGGGTTTCACCCACCTCATACCACCCAATTGGTGATCTACATCTCCTCTTATGAAGTACTTCAAAAGGATCCATCTGAATACTGGCATGGTAGCTATTGTTGTAGTCGAACTCTATCAATGGAAAATATTCTACCCAACTACCTTTGAAGTCAATTACAAAGTCCCTCAACATATCCTCAAGGGTCTGAATAGTGCATTCAACTTGCCCATCAGTCTGAGGGTGAAAAGCAGTACTCAGGTTCACTTGGGTACCTAAACCCCTTTAAAAAGATCGTCGAACCTGCGAAGAGAATTGCATACCTTGATCGGATATAATTGATACGGGTGCCCTATGCAAATAAAATGTTTCCTCAATGTACAGGTTGGCATAATTATCTCCTGAATAGTTAGTCCTCACAAGCAGAAAATGAGCTAACTTGGTCATCCGATCTACAATCACCCAAATGGAATCATATTGGTTCCAGGACCTCGAAAGCCCTACGATGAAATCCATAGTGATCATCTCCCACTTCCACCTAGGCAAGGCTATCTCTTGAGAAGTACCACCTAGTTTCAAATGTTCCACTTTGACTTGTTGACAATTCAAACACTTGGAAACAAAATCAACAACATCACGTTTCCTATTGTTCCATCAATATATTTCATTAAGGTCAGGATACATTTTAGTAGACCCTGAGTGAACAACATACCTCGAAGTGTGAGCTTCATCGAGGATCCTCTCTCACAAGCCATATTCGGTACACATAGCCTACCTTGATATCTCAAAATATCATCACCGCCAATTTCAAATGCCATTAGCTTCTTTTGACCCACATCATTTTTAATCTGCATTAAGATGGGGTCTTCAACCTTCTCCTCCTTAACTTCAGCACATAGGGAAGATTTAGCTATCTCATGAACAATTACTCTTCCATCTTTGGAATCCAGAAGTTGAGCCCCTAGATTTGTAAGCCGGTGAAAATCTTTCACCATCTCCCTTTTTATTTCCTCAACATAAGAAAGACTGCCCACAGATAATCTGCTGAGGGTGTCGGCCACCACATTCTCCTTGCTCAAATGACAGTGTAGGCTCATGTCATAATCCTTCAACAACTCCAACCACCGCCTTTTCCTAAGATTCAACTCTTTATGTGAAAAGACATACTGTAAAATTTTATGGTCAATGAAAATATGTACGTGAACCCCATACAGATAATGCCTCCATAATTTAAGTGCAAACACCACAGCCGCTAACTCCAAGTCATGGGTGAGGTAATTTCGCTCATGCACCATTAACTGCCTTGATGCATAAGCTACCACTTTACCATGCTGCATAAGTACATACCCAAGTCCCACCCGGGACACATCACAGTACACAACAAAACCCTTTGTACCCTCAAGAATAGTCAAAATAGGTATAGTAGTCAACTTGTCTTTGTCTTTCAATTTCTCAAAACTATTCTCATAGGAGTCAGACCAGACGAATTTCACCTTTTTCTATGTCAACTTGGTAAGTGGAGCAGGTATGGAAGAAAATCTTTCTATGAACAGTCTGTAATACCCTGCCAAACCCAAGAACCTCCGGATATCGATTGGAGTCATGGGTCTGGGCCATTTTCTCACTCCCTCAATCTTTTGGACAGCAGCCTTAATACCCTCACTAGACACGATATGCCCCAAGAAGGCAATAGCATTAAGCCAGAATTCATACTTGGAAAATTTTACATACAATTTATGTTCTTTGAGGGTCTGAAGGATAACAACCTAAAAACATATATTTTTAATAAGATAAATGTATATAAAAGTTAAGGAGATTATATTAAAAGTTACTTTTTGAGGAGCATCATGCTTCTCTTTCACAGCTGACATCATCTCTTCATTTTATTTTTTTCATTAATGCTTCTATGTGATTAAATCTTTTGTCAACCTGCATAAGTTTAACAGATTAAATCAGATATGTCAACCTAACAAATTTTAAAAATAAAAATACATGTAGCACTTACATATATCTTGACAAATGATTCAATTGAATCCATATCAACTTTAAGCAAAATTTGCTCATGATGAATTCCTCCAAACACATTAATTTTCTATGTAGACTCACAAATCTGTGCGACAACTGATGGTGATTGTTCACCTTGTGGTGTCTGTTCGCCAAAGTCCATTAGATGGTTAATGTTGAGCTTCTTCATTGATTGGGTTAGCAATTAATTTTGATGTGCCAAGAGGTGAGACATTGACTTCTTTAACAGATGAGTGAGCTTGAATCTTTTCTTGGCCAGTCATCAATTGTTTTCGCTCAGCGTCTGTCTTTCTTCTTTTTGAAGGTGGTTCCAATGATCTTTCAAACCTAGCCTTTGACTTAGTTATTATTTCGACTGGTGATGGGATAGTAAAATCATCAAAATTATTCAAAGGTAATGAACCAGCTGTCATCATTTCTTTATGATCAACTTTTTTCTGCTGGCCACGAGATGTGGACGGTAAAGTT
>JAPEIP010000002.1:26361637-26372158 GCA_026120095.1 Capsicum chinense | reverse complement strand
ATAAAGTATTAAAAAAGATTCATTGACTGTCGAAATTTTATCTCGGCCATATAAATTAGGACGAAGAGAGTATTCATATCTTATTAAAAAATTATACAAAAAGCATTACAAATCACATAATTAACAACTTAAAAAATTTAAAAGATACAAAATATTTGCGTGACTCTCAAAATTATATCAAAATTCTATTTGTGTCACTTAAATTGTGACAAAAAATAATATATATTGAGCTCGTCTTGCATGGACCGTCGGTGTCTAATATATATAGAGAGAGTCAGAGCTCTTTTTTACTCATTATCCCTATCAACATTTTTATTATAACGGTCAAGTTTTCTTTGAAATAATTTTTCATATTATATTTTATTATTATTCTATATAATAATATTTTCTATAATAGTCAGAAAAATATTGAGACAAACGATGTCATTATAGAAATTGTTATAACAATAAAATAAAATAATAGATGTTGTTATAGAGAGGCTTTTGATTGTACGTGTAGACTTACTGGAAAATTTGAAAATATTTTCACTAAATAAATATGAATTTCCCTCTCCAGACTTCACAGTGGCAGAGTTAGCCCTTTGATAGGGGGTTCATTCGAACTCCCTTCGATAAAAAAAAATATACCATTTATATATGATTAAAATTATTTTTATAGGTTTTGAACTCTTCGGTAAGATTTTCTGCAAATATTGAACCCCCTTAGTTGAAATTTTGGCTTCGTCTCTGAGACTCCACTATATGAGAATACATTGAATTTGTTGTTGTTGTAAATAAATTTGAATTGCAATATTAAAAAAATGAGTAGTTTCAAATAAATAATTTATTCGCATGTACATTCTTGTTATTATTATTATTATTATTATTATTATTATTATTATTATTATTATTATTATTATTATTTGTAAAATTTCCCTTCATTATATGTTCTGATTCTTCATTAACGTCTAGTTTTATCAGTATGAGTTATTATGAGATGAATAAGATTCTCCAATCTTAATCAATGAACTTAAATTTTAGCCCGCAGTATGAAAAAAATCTTGTTTTTTGGAAAGAAGAGTTGCATTAGTATAAATAACAGTTGGAGCTCAGTCTGACTCTAATACAAAAAAAGATGGGTGTAGCCCAAGCATTTGCAAATTGGACATTGTCCTACAATAATTATTTCCTTCCAGATCATCCCATACGGTGTATGCTACAAAAGAAAGGGGGCAATAAAAAGCTTGCAGTTCTAAAAAAAATCCTAGTTTGAACCTTCCTTTGCCAGAGCATCTGCTACCTGATTTTGTTCTCTCTAGCTATGTTAGACAAGGGATCTGCCTAGTCTTCTTAGCATCAACCTGCAGTCATGAATGTAAGGGTTAAAGAGTGGATTTTCATTTTTAAGCATATGGATCACAATTTCAGAATCAATATTTATAACAATAGGGTGAATACTATGATCTAAGACTAACTGCTGGCCTTTTCTAAGAGCTAGAAGTTCCATAAAATTATTAATGGCATGTAAGAAACTTTGTGAGAAGCCCAAGATCCAATCTTCATTCGAGTTTCTTATGACCCTTACTACACCACCCTTACCAGGATTTTCAAAACTAGACTCATCCATGTTAAGCTTATAGAAGTGTCTGGGGGGGAGGGGTGATCCAGTAGACCTCTATAGTACTATTCAACTTGGGGATTTGGTGAGGTTTTAGATGAAAGAATTTAACTGCCTCTGAGTAGGCAGTTTTGAAGGACAATAGCAAGGATTTTTTATTAAAAACATTAGAGTTTCTACTCCTCCAGATGGCTTAAAGGAAAAAGGGTAGTAAAGTTATCCAATCAAGAAGGTTGTCATATCTAGAATCCTTAACCAACTTCCAGGTTCTATTCCATTGAGAAGGATTGAAAATTTGAGGGGGAATGGCTTTGTCTCCCTTATAACCTTGAATAAGGCCTTGCCAGAAAGATGCAGCATGAGTAAAGTTGGAGAAGAGGTGTTGAATATCTTCCAGCTGGTGATTACAAAGATGGAAGTAAGAGAGAATATTTAAAACCTTCTAGGATAGAGTAGAGTTAGTGAAAAGGTTGTCATGGTAAAGGAGCCAAAGAAAGAACTTAATTTTGGTAGGAATTTGAAGTTTCCAAATCCAACCTAGGGCACAGTAACTAGACTTGAGGATTACCTATGGTAGAAAATGTGGTGGTAAGTAGTTTTGCAAGAGCAAACTTCATTGAATATGAGGAGCCAGAGAGGAGTATCAAATTGGCTTTGATTGTTTGATAGGAAAGCATTTGTTATGCCAAATTTAATGGTGTTGGGAATGTCAAAGGGAGGGAATCAAAATTCCAGTCTCCATTTTTCTAAAAAAAAAAGAGTTACAAAGAGAGATAGGGTTTGGGGAGAGGTCTTTGAATAATGAAGCATAGAGGGGGTGATTTAGGACCCATCTATCTCTCCAAATATTAACTTTGTGACCATTATGGACAGACCGATCAACAAGATCATGACAGAGGTTCCAAGCTCTATGACATTTCTCCAGGTTCTAGAATGGGAAGAGATGTGTCTTCTAGTATTCAGAGAGTTCTTTTGGGAAAGTACTCTTGCCCATAAGGAAGAGGGATTTGTGTGCAGTCTCTAGGCTAAGTTACAAAGCAGAGTGTCATTTTTTATACTAGTTTTTTGTATGCCCAGACCACCCAGGTGTTTGGGTTGGATAATAGTGTCCCAACTAACCATGTGCATTTTCCTTTTGGATTTAGTAGTGCCCTAGATGAAGTTTCTTTGAGCCCTATCAATGAGGTTATGAATCTTTCTAGGCATACATATGTATTGTATGACATGGTTGGGGATACTTTTCAGACTTTCCTTAGCAAGAGTGGTTCTACCGGCCATGTTTAGGAATTTAACCTTCCAACCAACTAATTTGGTACTCAAATTATCAAGAATGAACTAAAAGTCATTGATCTTGGGAGGGCCATGGAATATGGCGAAGCCCAAATACCTCCCAAAAGAATTACTGATCTTGATGCCCAGAATAGAGGAGAGGTGATCCTTAGTGAATGAGTGACAATTAGAGGAGAAGAGCACCTTAAAATTTGACGAGGTTAACTTTTTGGCCAGAATGAGTGCTGAAGCTAGTTAGAGTTCTAACAATAATAGTGCAGTTAAGAATGTCATCTTTAGCAAAAAGGGTAAGATCGTCCGTAAAAAAAAGGTAGGAGATTTTGGCCCTCTATATTAATCTGAATGGGAGTCCACTTGAGAGTATCTACTTTATGATTAATCCTTATGGACAGGAGTTCCATGCAAAGAATGAAGATGTAAGGGGATAGGGGATCCTCTTGTATTATTCCCCTGGAAGGCTTGAAACTAGAAGTGTATCCTCCATTGACAAGGAAATAGATAGTGGAGGAAGAAATGCAGGACATGATAAGTTTAGCAAGCCCAGGTGGAAAATTGAAATAAACTAGGACTTGTCTAATAAAGGACCATTCCAGCCTATTAAAGGCTTTCTCAAGATCAATCTTCAAAAGCATGTTTGAATTCTTTCCTTTCATTCTTCTGAAGTGATCAATATATTCCAGCACAATAATGACATTATCAAAAGCCCTTCTCTTACACAGAAAATTGGATTCAGTGTGACTAATTAAGGACTGAAGGATAGGCATAATCCTATTTGCAATGATTTGAGTAATGATCTTGTATTGAGTATTGCAAAGTCCGATGGGTTTAAATTTTTTTAAAATTATGGAATTCTTACACTTAGGGATGAGACAGAGGTACGTAGAATTAACTTTTGTATCCATAATACTATTGGAGTAGGTATATGTACAGAAGTCAAGAAACAGAGGATCAAAGGTGTCCCAAAATTTTTGGTACTTAAAGGAGTTCATTCCATTAGGGCCAGAGGCCTTGAAAGGTTTAAAGGGGAAGACAACTACTCTAATCTCAGCAAGGCTAGGGATAAAATCAAGAAGAAGGTGAGAAGAGGAGGGAATAGAGCCTAAGGTAGAAGGGTTGATTTGACATCTAAAATTGGTACTAAACTGATCAGTAGTGAAAAGAGAAGTATAAAAGGACAGGATTATGTCCTTGATATCAGCTTGATGATGGATCCAAATACCATGTTCCTGTAGGGATCTGATTTTATTCCTCCTTCTTCTATTAAGAGTGGAGAAATGAAAGAATTTAGTATTCATATCCCCTTCCATAAGCTAGTATATTCTGGATTTAAACGTCCAGAAGTCCTGCTCATTCTTGAGAATAGAGCTGAATTCTCAGGTAAGCTCCATTTCCAAGTTACGAAAAAAGGAACTTGTGGATTAATTGGAGGATTTTTGAATACCATCCATCTTAGCTACCAAATATGGTTTTATTCCAATCTTTAGCAACCTCTTCAAAGTTAACAGTATCTCCAATAAGATTGGAGCCTACAGGGAAAGATTGGGACACTAGGTTAGGGAAATTAATATGCTTGCACCACAGGATTCTACCCTAAAAGGATTAGAGATGGGATGGGTAGGTCTAACAAAGGTCAAAAGAAGAAGGGAGTGGTCAAAATATGTTCTAGGTAAATAAATAACTAAAGCCTTAGGAAAAGGATAGATCCAAAGGTCATTAGCAAAAAATCTATCAAGTCTCTCCAAAATGAGATTATGTCTATGCTTATACCTCATGTTGGACTAGGTTAATTTACTACCCCTAACCCTAGGTCTATAAGATTACAATGATTAATGCAATCCCAGAATAGAGAGGAACTAGCACGATTTATACTATTACACCTAAATTTCTCAAAAGGTTTCAAGAGCTCATTAAAATCCCTACCACAATCCAACAATCACTATCCAAGGTATGACAAGAATCAGCTAAATACATTAATTAGTGCCATAATTTTTTCCTAAGGGGAAAAAGACTATTAGCATAAATAACACTAAGAATCCAACAAGAAGGGGGGAACTCACCTTAACAGTAACATGGATGGCCTGGGAGGAAATGGAGATGTATTTGATTATAATGTTATCATCCTTCTAGCAGATGACAATACCCCAGAGGTACCGGTAGCAGAAGATTGGATAAAACAAGAAAATCCTTACTCATCGGCTAAGCCCCTATGATCAGATATTCTAGTCTCTAAAAGAGAAAGAATGGAGGGTTGATGGATATCAACTGAATACGTACAGTGCCTTCTAAATTCAGTATTATTATCCCCTATAGCATTCCATATTAGGAAATTCTACATCATTGTCTTTGGTTGATGGAGGTTCCCCTATACTCCCATTATCCCTTTCTCTAAGGGATTCGAGGGACTTGGTTGACCCATGTTTTTTCTCTTCCTAGAAAGTGGGGAAATCTTGGCTTTATAAGGATCCTCTATCATAGGGTTTGGCAGAACTAAACTTAATTCTAGTCTTAAAAAGTCTTGTGCTAATAGAATAATAACCATCTCCTGAGTAAGACCCTCGAAAACCAGGTTTATAGGCCTTTCTAAAGTGAGTACATCTGTTCCAGGGATCCTTAGTTGAGCTAAGAGTGTTTCTATCTCTCTGTTGCTTGCCCTCAATGCTTCTAAAGTCTTTTCTCTTTCTAGGACTTCTATGTTCTGAGGCATACATGAAAGTATCAGGCTGAGGGGAGTCTAATTTAGAGGGGAGAGGTTTACCCCATTGAGTCTCACAAAATAAGGCCCCAGAGCTAAGAGAAGTGGGTTTGAAGGATAAAAGAAGGGAAGGCTTGAGCTGGTGAGGTTCATCATCTCTATTATGGTCGAATGAGTTAGTTTCCCTTGAAAGGCTGGGTTGAAGATTTGCATCAATGTTTCCATCCAGATATTCGGACCAAATTATTGTAGACCCTAATTGAGGCACTTTATTGCCAATATAGCTAGATAGCTCGGGTCTTGAATGAGAATTGCCATCTGATTCCCCTCATATTGTAGGTGTAGGGGAATAGACTGACTGGATGGGCATACCTCCAACCACAAAACTGGAGTGTGAGTTGGGGGTAGAGGGGTTGTGATCAAGGTGATCATGTTTGGAGAATGATGGAAGCTCATTTTGGTAGAGGGGATTATTTTGCATGGTATTCATTTGGATGTTAATATCAGCAAGCTGAAGAGGAATGTGGAGAGACTCAGCTTTGGACAACTCAATAGAATTAAAAGCATTATCTGCATTAGTGCTGCTATCCATCAAATCCTCTTGGGAAGCGGAAAGGATTTCCATCAGCGTGGAGGAAGAGTTTCAATGCTACAGGGGGTTAATCATTAGATGAAAGAAGTGGGCCCCCATTGTAGTCTCTTTTTTATTTATCTCTAAGCTACTATCAAAGGAGAACCGTTTAAATTATTATGGAAGTTAAGAGATTTATTAAGAAATAGATGAGACTTGGACTCGGGTGCTACTTTTAGGCCCAAACAGAGATTGGGTTTGAGATTTACACCTACATAACAAGAATTAGGTGTAGTTTTGTCTACAAGCCCAATAGAACTAAGCTGAAGTCGAACATTTTAAAAGTAATAAAGGGGGAGGTTAGTAATAGAAGGAGTGGTGGGCTAATTTTGAGGGGCCCAAGTAGCTGAGTGACTCGAAGGGGCCCAGTCAACTTTTGCTGCCCTAGAGAAGCAATTACGTCTCCAACCATGGACGAACAGACTCTGGGAGGGGGGAGGTATTAGAGAACTTACCTAGCACTGCAACCATCCCTTTGTTACCTCTATTGGGAGTTACCAGTTGTCATGAGTTCCTCTTTCATGGAAAAGCAATAGTCTTTCACTCATCATTAGGTTCTGTAGGCTTCAGGATGGTAGGTTGCGCAAGGGCAGATTTCGTCCACTGGACTGAATTTATCTTCGGGCAAGATTGAACCATGATCTCCAGACAACCACAAAATTTACATAATATTTTTTCACCTTCGTAGATTAGAAGTTGCTTGTGATTCCCAACAGTGACAGAAGTCTTTATAGGCTTACCTAAATCGATCTGGACACAGATTAAAGCATAGCGTCCTCGAATAGTTGAGGAAGTGCATGCGTCTACTTTTAAAAGCTTGCCACTCTTCCATCCTATTTTCTCCAGGATTGCGAGATCATAAAATTCCGTGGGAAATTAGGGAAGACATACCCAAATTGCTGTTGAATCAATTTTGGAAGTTCTCGGGACAAAGTTCAGTTCTCACCGCCGCACAGAGACAAAGCTACCTGTCAAAAACCACGACCCCCTTTGTAGGACTATGTCTTGGCTATATTGACTTTTGAATTTGGCTGTAAAGAAACTGAATCCTAGATCGATCAGGCAAAGGGGTTCGGCTAGCTTTCATAAGGCTTTCAATTTGGATTTAAGAAATTGATGGGTGATAGTCCTACCAAAAACTTTGATAATGATAGAAAATTGCCAGGGCGTATAGATCCGATTCTTCTCCTCCACGGATAGATTCATGAGGTCCTTCAAATCTTTGGGATCTTCGTCGGCAGTGGTATAATCTATTGGGTGATCATTAGTAGGGATATTGTTTGTACTTACGTCTCTATACAAAGGTTTGTTTTCCATTGATTTGGGTAATAACAGAAAGGGAAATACCGAAAGGGGAAAGGTGTTTAAAAGGAAAAGGAAAGCTTTGGTAAAGGTAAGTTAGAAGGGGGTGAGACTTTCTCTGTCTACCCCATGACATACCTTAAGGCACAGGGAAAGAGAATATATAGAGCCCGTTTGGATAGGATTAAAAAAATTATTTTTTAGCTTAAGTGATTAAAATCTTAAAATAAGTTCTTTTAAATTAAGAAAATTAGTGTTTGGATAGAAGTGCTGAAACTGAAAAAAAATCTGTTGATGTGTTTGGTAAACAAGTGTTGTCAATCACTTTTTTGTTGTCAAAATGGCTTAAATATCCTTAAAGTTGTTAACACATAATAACGTGAATTATTTATGATTTTTAATTCTAATACTTCAAAAATAATTTCTATTTAAATACACTTTCAACGTAAAGTGATTATTCCAGGTCAATTTATAAATATAAGTTACTTTTTTATTTTTAAATATTAAAAAATAAAAATTTTAAGATATTTTTTTATATAAATATAGTATTATATTGTAATATTGCAAGCTTGTAAACAACAAAAAAATCTTTAGGAATGAAACAAACTATTAAAAAGAATCAATTTTTAAAATTTAAATAACATGCAGAGATTCTATATGAATGGATAGAGAAGAACTTACCACAAGCTCGATTTGACGATAAAATTTTTGAGTGTTTTCTTATGTAATGATGGATTTTCTGAAAATAAAGGAGCAAGATAAAGAAAAAATTGGAGGAAAAAGATTAAAAAAAATGGCAAAAAGAAAAAGAAAGAAAAATCAATAAGGGCTACAAAGTTTAGGGTATTGTTGGAATTAGAAGAAAATATAAGGGATAAAAAGGTAAATATTTTGGTCAAATCTAAAAAAAATTTAATCTAAAAAATAAAAAGCTAGGGGTATCCAACTTCTCAATTTTTGCTTTTTTAATCCACTTTTAGCTTTTTTTAAGCTCTTTTTAATTTTACCAAACACCTAAAAAGTTAAAAAAAAGTAATTAAAATCTAATTTGATCAGATTTTAATTCTATCCAAAAACCCTCAGAGTATGAAAAAAAATCGCTTCTCCTCAATCTTGTTAGGAAGCGGTTTTTTTAAAGTTGTTTTCCTTTGTTTTTTCTTTGGCATTGGTTTCATACTTACATGAGATTGAAATTTTTGTATGCGTGCTTTTTAAGCATAAGTTAAGGCAAAATTTATATTTCTTTAGAGCACACACAATGATACCAATGTAGCTAGTAGTATTCTATTTTCTTCCACTTGCTAATAGCTTAATTGAGAGATTTGGAGATTTTAATTAGAACTTTATGACCTTTTCCC
Organism: Capsicum chinense; assembly: GCA_026120095.1. NCBI lineage: Eukaryota > Viridiplantae > Streptophyta > Magnoliopsida > Solanales > Solanaceae > Capsicum > Capsicum chinense. The sequence continues at coordinate 26,363,288 of JAPEIP010000002.1, read as the reverse complement.
CCTTCTTTTTTCTTCTCATCACCAATTATTATAACTAAATACTAACAACTAAACACATGCTTTAAGCTAATCATTAATTGAAGACCATTCAATTAAAATAAGAAAAAGGTAAGTTAAGATCTCCATAAATCCCTTTCGTTTCCCTTTGTATACTCGCGATATGAAATATTATAAATCATTGACATTTTTTTCATTTTGCAATAAAGTTCATTGATTTTTAATTGTATATCATTACCAATTAATTTACGATTATATGTGTTAGCTTAGTGATTATGCGATCGTGTCAGGGATTGTACAAGAGAAACTTGGTTGTATGTAATTAACTAGTCCTCTAAAAGTTGCGCGTCAAGAATTATTATCACTTGATGTCGCACATATAAATCAATGGCAATTTTTGGAAGAAAAAAAGAAGAAGCCATGTGTTAGTCTTGTTGAAATCAGGGGTGGATGCACGTTAAATGAAAAGGTGTCATGCGATATCACTTTGTTGAGGAATTTAAACCATATATATATGTGTGTAAATTTTGTGCAAAAATTAATAAATACTAGAAAAGAACGACACCACTTAACAAAAAAGCGTTTCTTGAATTAGTTGGTTAAGTGACTCATTTTGCTCATAGAAGTTGGTGTGGTGTGGAGGTTCAAACCTCAACTTGAAAATATTGCGTATGGCACTAGAAATGATTTGTCAATAATATTGTGATCATATGAATCTTTACATTATGTATTTACATTTACATAAAACTTCTTGTGTAATTATAGCTTCTAAAGACATCATTAAAGTTGAAACAAGAGGCTAAGTGATCAATTATACATATACCATCGTCCTTCTCTCTTTTTAATATTCTTTTTAAAAAAATTCATCTATTCAAAATAGTTATAAGAGGGTCAGGAACTAATCTCGGGATTAATTTAGAAGAGAGCTTATTTCATATTTGGTTGAGACAAAATGTATGGAATAACTCATTCCGGAATTAATTATCTCGAGATTGTAGTGTTTTTCTTATCCCTTATTGAGGGTGGGATAACTAATCCCAGGATAACTTATTTTCCATCCAAATTACTAAGGGTGTTAGTTTGCAATCATTAGTTTGTCCTCCTTCTAAACCCTAACTTTTAAGAGTAGTTCGGTATGGGGATGGGGTAGACAAAATTATCTCATGAGATTAATTATCCTCTTATAAATATGAGATATTTATTCCCTCATTGTAGTCAAAGGGGAATAAATAATCCCAGACTAACAAATGTACCTAACCAACTGCAGGAACAGTCCTACATTTTATTCTGATCCCTCATAGCAAATGACCCCTTAACATATAAATACACCATTGTGAATGTTGGAAAAGACAACAAGTCTTTTCGGTCTACTATACTAATATGATGGCTAGGATTATCCAAATAAAAAAACCACATGCATCTTTCGAGGATGTCTGTGGGCGAACGAAATTCATCTACCCACCCTCGTGAGAATTTCCAACGATCGCTCACACAAATCGTGATTGCATCAGATCACTTCCGTCGTGAAGAAACCGGTTCATCTAATTCTTCTAACTAGTAGTCTAAATAAGTGTGTCAAACGGGCCGGGCTGACCCGGCCCGGCCCGGCCCGACCCGGCCCGTGACGTCAAACCGGACCGGTTTGACCCGGCCC
>JAPEIP010000002.1:26333456-26352786 GCA_026120095.1 Capsicum chinense | reverse complement strand
ATTACTTACTTTTAAATTTTTTTAGTTCAAAAACTGACCACAAGTGGTCGATTTTTTTTAAATTATTTTTTTATTTTAATTAAAAACTAACCACAAGTGGTCATTTTTTTAAAAATATTTTTTATTTTTTTTAAATTAAAAAATGACCACTAGTGGTCGGGCTTTTTAAAAATAAATTAAAAAAGAACTTTTAAAAATCGAACACAAGTGGTAGGTTTTTAAAAATATTTTTTAATTATATTTTAAAAAAAAACAACCACAAGTTGTCGATTTTGTTATTTATTTTTATTTTTATTTGTAAAATAAATAATAATTAATATAAAAATTATTGAAATAATTATTTGATTTTTAAAATATAAAAGCAACCACATGTGGTTGCTTTTTAAAAGAAAAATTAAAAAAACGATCATAGTTTATGGTCGGTTTTTTTGGTTTTTTTAGTAGTGTCTCATTTATTGCAATCATGCTCCCTAAGTGTTTGATAAAATGTCCATATGAGTAAATTATTCATCGTAACCTATTGTTGTGTTGCTAATGTTGTGATATGAATTTATCAATTATGCTATCAAGTCCTGGGGGTATTTATTACCTGAAATCTAGTTGTTTACTTAGTTGCAGTAGTTATAGAATAGTCCCAGTAAAGGTCAAGAACAATAGTACTCATTCAATTAACAGAACTTAGTGAACTCAATCCAGTTCAGTCAGTCAACACGATCAGGGTCAGTTCAGTCAAGCTTAGTACAGTCTAGCGATCAGTGTCTTTTAATTGGGAGTAGGATTCAGCACCGAGCGAACCCAAGGATGGGGGCATTCCTGCCAGTTAGGGTTTGACCCTTAGTAGCAGCCCCTGAGTTACAGAACTATGTAGCCAGCATAGGGTAAGTCATCCTTCTGCCAGACTAGGGTTGACACAATCATATATATATTTCATAAGTCTTCCTGCCAGATTAGGGTTGACATGACATTGTTAGTAACTCGTGGCAAGGTGCTAACACCCTTCCAACTGGGTTACAAGTTAGACCCTAAATCAGTCTATGTCGGGGCATATCGGTTAGATGAACACTCCCACAGTTACACTTTCAGTCTCAGTATTCAGTAAAGAACTCAGTTAGTTCTACAGAACCATGGCTATCAGTTATTATTTACTCAGCCATCAGAATTCAGTACTCAGTTTCAGTATAATGTCAGATACATGATTTATACCTATATGCGCAGTATTGCATTTTAGTATGTTCAGTAGTTACAGTTTTGCATGTACTCTCATCCAGTTACTTCATGATTTTCATTTAGTCAGTTATCATCTCATCCATGTGAACCCATGTATATCAGTCTTACCTCACTTAGCATACCAGTACATTTCACGTACTGATCACATACTTTCTTTTATGATATGATGTCTCATATCATAGGTTCGGACGCTCAGGTTCCTAACCATACTTAGCAACCCAGGCTATCAGTAGCAGTTAGTATTTTAGTATTTTGAGAACCTTATGGTATTTTTAGATTTATTCCGTATATATATATTCCAGTATTATATTCAGTGCTTACAGCAGGTACCATTCATGGGTTAGATTGTGGTCCTTCGGGGTCATAAGCACCATGTGACACTAAAGGTATACTCTCGAGGCATTACACAATGTCAAGTCAAGTCTCCACTAGGATGACACAAGGATAGATAAGACATTTCAAAACACATATAAAGCCTTTGATGACAAGTCAATCCCCTACTCAAGCGACATAATAATAAATAAGGTATGTAATGCACAAAGATCAATAACATCAAGTCAAGCCCTTACTCGGACATCACAATAATATATCCTCTCAAATCCAAGCAATATACATATAAGCCTCCACTCGGGAACACAATCACAAGTAGTTACTCAAGTTCATAATATGTTCAAATAAGCCCCACGTGGGCAACACGAAATAAGTAACAATCACACTAACAATATATCGCGGAAATACCCAAACCTAGTTTGTTCCACACACTAAGTCTCATCAACTAATACAAATTCATTTATACTTTAAATGCTTACTAAACCTCAACCATTTCATAACAAGGTACGAATAACCTACTATCCTTTAGAAAGTAACCAAGTCCAACACAAGCTCATAATATAGGTAATCCCTATCAATTATTCAAGAACACCATGTTATACATTTAAAATCCATCCTAGAGATCACTAAACACCAACTATCACCATGAAGTTCGCTAGATAAGATTCAGGCTCTAAAATAAACATCCCATATAGGTTATTCAAAGCACTAAGTTATCTATCTACAACCTATTCTAAGGCTAATTACAAGTAGCAAAACTAACTAGAATAGCCATTTACCTAAATACAATCCACCAAAGACTTCGGTACCCATATACATGTTTTTCATAACACCTAAGCGGGTGTAACGCCCTGAGAGTACACCCTGGGTGTCACATGGTGCTTACAGTCCCAAGGGACCACAAGCTAACCCATGAGCTGGTACCTGCTATGAGCACTAAATAAAACTGATAATAAGAGATCATGAGCAAAAAATAATGGATATAATGCCATAAGGTTTTTAAGTCATAGTTTTGATAAAGTCTACAAAACAATACCGATAATATTGATAAAACATCTGACAATGACAATTGAAAATTGAAGACTAACTAACTATCTGTGCTAGTCTGAAAAGACACTACTGACTGACTATGGAGCTGATGGGACAAACCCCCAACTAACTCTGACTGAATAAAAAAATACTAAAACTGATAAAATAGCTGAGATAAATAAACCATGTTCTCGAAATATGAGGACTCACCACCGCTACATCTAATAATCTAGAAAGTCTATGTGCGATTCGGGAACTGAGCGTCCAAACCTATGATGATATACATAGTGCAAGAAACAAGTATGCGATCAGTAATTTAAATGTACTGGTATACTAAATGAGGTAGGCTGATTGGCATGGTTTCATGTACAAGATTAACAACTGACTGAATGAATAGCATAAAGTACCTAATAGAATGCATAAAATTTGTGACTACTTAGAATGCATGACCAAGCATAAAACATGTTCTAAATATAATCTGTGAACTAAAATAGTGAGTACTAATAAATGAATAACTGATATCTATATGCTATGGTCAAGCAAAACTGAAACTAAATTACTGAGTTGATGACTGGACTGAGACTGTGGGAGCTATCATATAGCCGACATGCCTCAATGAGTAATTTGGGGTCCAACCTATGACCCCAGTTGGAAGGGTGTCAGTACCGTGCCACGGGTACTAACACTGGCTGCGTGGATCCACTAAAGTGTTGTCCCAAAGGACTAAGGGTCACGCTTAACTGACAGGTTAACGTCTCAACCTACGTTGGCTACGTAGTTCTCAAATAAAGAAACAGCTATTAAAGGTCACACCCTCAACTAGAAATTAAGCCCCCATCCCTGGGTTCTCTCGGTGCTAAATCCTACTCCCACTTGAACTGACTCGGACTACTGAACTGTTCTAAATTTAACTGATTATGATAACTGACTGAACTGGAAATGCTTATAACATGTCTAAAACTATTTTGAAGATACTAAGGCTAAGTAAAAAGTTATATTTTTGGGTATTCATAACCCCCAGGACTCGATAGCAATAATAGCAAAATAGTACTAAACTTTAAGAACATAATGTGAAAGTATTTATTTGAAATTCATTCTTGTAAGCATTTCATCAAACACTTGATATTCATAGTTTAAGCTAAGCAAGAGAATAGCTTAAATCTTGTAGAAATAGCATGATTTCAACACCAACATCACTAATTACGATTTAAATCAGCAATTAACATTATTAAAATGTGTGGGGTTTAACAACAACAATAATTCATGTAAACATGGTATAGAATCACAATTCATGGAGGTTCATGGTTAAAATCATAATAACTTGTAAAAATCATTACTTTGAATTTAAAATTGGATACTTGGACTCCATGGGTGGAAGGGGCCCAGGGATGAATATTTAACATACCTGAGTTGATGAATTTGTGAGAGTTCTTGGGGTTTTTCTCAGGAATTGATCTTGCATCTTGAAGTTTAGGGCTGGTTCTAGAGAGAAGATTAGTTTCTTGGAGAGGAATTATGAGTAATGGGGCACATAATGCCCCTTTAGGGTTGTAATTATGTGTTGTGGATGAATTTGGGGTTATGGGAAAAGACCAAATGATCCCTGGGAATTAAATCGTGAAACTGAAAATTCCAATTTTTGGCTCCGACATGATACAATGCTTATCGAATTGGGACACTAAAAAAGGGCAATCCCCATTTTGTCCAACGGTGTGACACAGTTTCATCGCGTTGCGCCACTGGAAATGGAAATTCCGAACTGGCACCTTAGCGCAATGTGGTGCCATCGCGGTGCCCTATTGAATGTGAATTTTCCCCTTGGCACGATGCGGGGTTATCGCGATGGGCTACTATCTCTTACTAAAAGAGTCATAATTACTCACCCGAGTATCTAATTAAAGCAAAATTGGTATCGTTGAAAAGATAATTCAATTTCCTACAATTTGGTGGGTCTCACGCTGGAAAATTCTTAGTAGAACAAAAGTTATGCTCGATTGAAGTTGACTAAAGCAACATTCTTTCCGAAAACTGAATCGGTAAGAAATATTTTGATTCGTCTAATAGCTGGGAGTTATTTGAGGCCTTAAGATACATCAAATTGACTCATAAAACTACAAAAGAATTACAATGTACTTTGCATGAGCTTGAAACATGGCTCTAACATTGGTTTGAATTTTTGTTGTATTGCAATATCTCCCCATTGGAAATATTCATCCTCAAATGAGGTTCGTTAAGCTGAAAGCGCTGAGGAATTAAGACTGCATGCTGAATATACGTGATGAAATCATGGTTGCATGACTGAGTCTGAAACATGACACATGACTTAACTTATTCTGTGAATGCATGACTGACATAAGAATGATATGTATCTGAAATTGAGCATGGAAAAGAGAAATTCTAAGAAGATTGCTACCTTAAGCTGAGTCTGAGTTTTCGGAGAAAATATGAGGGTACTTGGTCTGCATATCTGTTTCTGCTTCTCAAGTGGCTCCCTCAATAGACTGATTCTACCAAAGAACCTTGACTAAGGGAACTTCTTTGTTCCTTAGTCTATGAATTTGTTGATCAAGGATTTCGACTGAAATTTCGTCATAAGAAAGGTTGTTGTTAACATCTACACTTTCTAAGGGAACAACTATAGCTGGGTCACCAATACACTTCCTCAAAAAAGAGGTATAGAATACTGGGTGCACTGATGCTAAGTCTACAGGCAACTCAAGGTTGTAAGCCACCTTTTCTAAACGACTCAAAATTCTATAAGGGCCAATATATCGGGGACTAAGCTTCCCCTTCTTACCAAACCTCTTTACCCCCTTCATGGGAGAGACTTTTAGATATACGAAATCCCCAATCTCCTCATATCTGTATAAGATTTTTGTCAGCTTTGGGTTGCCTTAAGCCTCCCCGAATTAGTTGAACTTTCTCCAAAGCATTAAACACCAAATCAGGCCCTCTCAAAATGGTTTCACCTACTTCAAACCAACCAATCGGAGACCTACATCTTCTTCCATATAGAGCCTCAAATGGAGCCATCTGAATACTGTAATGATAGTTGTTATTATATGTAAATTCAATCAAAGGCAAGTGGTCATCCTAACTGCCTTTAAAACAAACTACACATGCTCTCAACATGTCCTCAAGGGTAGGAATGGTCTTCTCTGCCTGACCATCTGTCTGAGGGTAGAAGGCTGTACTGAGGTAAACTTGGGTACCAAGACCCTTCTGAAAAGCTTTCCAAAAGTGAGAGGTAAACTGAGTACCTCTGTCTGAGATGATAGATAGCGGAACACCGTGAAACCTAACTAACTCTCTAATATAGAACTTGGCATAGTCCTCGGCTGATAAGAAGTATGGACTAGTAAAAAATGGGCTGATTTGGTTATCCTATCCACAATGACCCAAATTGAATCATGCTGCTGACGAGTATAAGGCAAACCTATCACAAAATCCATGTTCGCTACTTCCCACTTCTAAGTGGGAATACTGAACTCCTGCATAGACCCACTAGGCTTTCGATGGTCAATCTTAATTTGTTGACAAGTAGAGCACTTAGCTATAAACTCTGCAATATCTCTCTTTATCCCACTCCACCAATATATTTCTCATAGATTGTGGTACGTCTTCATGGCCCCTGGATAAATCGAGTAACGCGCACTATGCACTTCTTTAAAAATTCGCTATCTCAACTCATCAGCACATTGCATACACAGTCTACCCTGGCAACATAACACACCATCTACCCCTTGGAAGAAAACCTCTACTTTCTGGTATCTGACTGACTCCTTCAACTTCACCAGACTAGGATCCCTATCCTACTTTTCTTTCACTTCGGCAACCAAAGAAGATTTTGAACTATTCTAAACCCAAATGCTACCCTCAGCTAAATCAACCAAACAAACACCAAATTCTTCTTGTCATCTTCAACATGAGCAACACTACCCATAGACAATCTACTTAGGTCATCTGCCACTACATTGACCTTTCCTGGGTGGTACAAAACACTTATATCATAATCTTTCAACAATTCTAACCATATCCTCTGATGCAGATCCAAATCCTTCTGTGAAAACACATACTGTACATTTTTGTTATCTGTGAACACATCAACATGCACTCCATACAAATAGTGCCTCCAAATCTTTAAGGCAAACACAATAGCTGCTAGCTCAAGAATATGGGTAGGGTAATTCTTTTCATAGGGATTAAGATGTATAGAGGCATAGGCCAAAACCTTACCCTTTTGCATCAAAACACACCCTAAACAAACTCTGAAAGTATCACAGTACACAACAAACCCATTTGAACTATATGGCAACGTCAAAACTGGGGTTGTGGTGAGTCAAGTCTTTAACTCCTAAAAACTCTTCTCACAAGAATCTGATCACTGAAACTTAACTTTATTCTGAGTTAATATGGACATAGGGGATTCAATAGACAAGAATGTTTTAAGAAACCACCGGTAATAGCCAGCCAAACCCAAAAAACTCCTGATATCTGATGAAGAAATGGGTCTGGGCTAGTTTCTCACTGCCTCAGTCTTTTGAGAATCAACCTAATGCCATCACCGAAAATAATATGGCCAAGAAAAGCTACTAATCTTAGCCAAAATTCACACTTACTGAATTTAGAGAATAACTGATAGGCTCTAAGAGTCTGCAATACTATTCTGAGGTGGTCTACATGATCATTTTCATTATAGGAATAGATAAAAATGTCATCAATGAAGACTATAACGAACATGTCCAAGTACTGCTTGAACACTCGATTCATCAAGTCCATGAAGGTTGCTAGGGCATTTGTGAGACCAAAGGACATGACTAGAAAATTAAAGTGACCATATCAAATATTGAAAGTTATTTTTGGAATGCCATATTCTCTGACTCTGAGCTGATGATAGCCAAATCTGAGGTCTATCTTAGGAAAATAACTGGCACCCTAAAGTTAGTAGAACAAGTCATCAATTATAGGGAGTGGATATTTGTTCTTTATTGTGACTTTGTTCAACTGATGGTAGTTAATACACATTCTAAGAGAATTGCCTTTCTTATGCATGAATAGAATTGGAGCGCCCCATGGGGAAACGTTGGGCCTGATGAATCCCTTATCTAGAAGATCTTTCAACTATTATTTCAACTCTTTAAGTTTGATCGAAGCCATTCTATATGGAGGAATAGAGATAGGCTGGGTATCTAGAAAAAGGTCTATTCTGAAGTCAATTTTCCTTTCGAAAGGGACTTCAAGAAGATTTTCAAGGAACACATAGGGAAATTCCCTAACTACTGGAACTGAATCAAGATTTGGAGTCTCAAAATTAAAGTCTTTGACTCAGACAAGATGATAAATATACCCCTTGGATATCATTTTCCTTGCTCTAAGGTATGAAACAAGCAGACCCCTAAGCGTTGTAGTACTACCCCTCCATTCAAGGACTAGTTTATTTGAAAAATGAAAATAAACTACTCTTTTTTTGTAATCAACTAAAGCATAACATGAATGGAGTCAATCCATGCCAAGAATGGCATCAAAATCCGTCATCTCCAACTCTACGAGGTCTACTAAAGTAACTTTCTAAGATACTATAACCGGGCAGTTCCTGTATACCCATCGGGCTACAATAACGACACCTACTGGAGTGGACACTGAAAAAAGGTCTGCTAAAATCTCAGGACTGACACCAAAATCAACAGCTATATAAGGGGTTACAAAAGAAAGAGATGCTCCAGGGTCTAGTAAAGCATAACCATGTAAATGAAAGACCTATAACGTAATAGTAACCACATTAGGAGAACTTTATTGATCCTTTCAGAATAGAAGTGCATACAATTTGTTTGGGCACTGACCATTGGTGGCACTGGAAGCGGCAACCTATTGAGTCGGGCGGTCGGCTAGAATTGAGGGACGGCTAGACTGACCCTGCTGACCACTCTATGGACAATCCCTAACTCTGTGGCCTGGCTTGCCACAGCCAAAACATACGTCACTTCCAGCTCTACAAACACCTTGATGGTTTCTACCATATTTCAGGCAAAGAAGATTTGTATGACCACTGTTTACACTGTATTGGGAGTTAGAGCTTGGAACTCTATCTCTATTATCATTTCTGAATTTGGATATTGGGGCACTAGCTGAAGATGGAGCTGGGACTGAATATTTCTGATGGAACTAAGGACGATTGCCACCTTCTAACTTTGGCTGATTAAAACTAAAGCTACCTATTCTAGCCCTCTTATTCTCTCTCTCATTCTTCTTATTCTTCTGCTCCTTAATCTGTTGAGCATGGACGATAAGCCTAACTATGCCCATCTCCTTACTTAACATCGCAGTCCTACACACCTTGACCATACTGTCTGTCCTGCCCTATTTCTACCTAAGGTCAAAACGAGCACGACGTTATGAACTCTAAAAGAATGAATTTATGTACAGAGTCGCCACCTAATTTTTAAGGAAATTAAGTAAACCTATTATTAACAAATATGATTAATGTTTTTATTCTGAGAAAACCAATTTAAGATTATAGGTAGGAGTTCAAGTTATCCCGAAGGGAAGGGGTTAGGCACCCTTTGAGATCCATAAATGTGGTACCCGTCTAGTCTAAATTTTTCAAAGAGGGAGGAGGTATATTTAAAATAATGTACAAAATATGTATTAAGTATAAAATAATTCTTTTAAAAAATATAAATGTTTAAAATTATGTAAAGGTATATGTATATTAAATATATAAACAAAACATATTGTTATGAAACACGTGTAAAAAAAATATGTATAAAAAATGTTGAAATTACATGTGAAAAGAAAAAATATTTTTGTGATGTGTATGAAGAGAAGTGTATCTTGATATGCCATGAGGAGAAAAATATTTAAAAATAATATTTTTACTTGATTTAAAATTTACGAGAAAAAGTAAAGTTTTATTTGAACAGAAAAGATCACAATGTTTATGATGTCAAAGTATGTAAACTAATTGATTAATTTAATTAATTAATGTAAACATTAATGGCCTAAGTTTGCATAAACACGATGTGAAGTCGTATAAATAAAGAAAATCCCACCCAACACCCCAAAAATAAAGTTTTCACTATAATAATATTTGTACAAATATAAGAATATAAAATACAATACAAAATTAAAAGAGCCTCTTTGACTGCAACTCCCGACGAGTATTCCAAAATAACATGTATAAACACTTATAAAAAAATGTTAGTAACAAATAAATAATAATAAATGAGAATGTGTATATTTACGTATTATAAATATATATTTTTTTTTGTTAAAAGTGGACTCAAATAAAGTCATGACTGCAAAATGGTTGCTCAATTAATGGGTCATCCTAAATCATTTTGCTACGAAATGGTTGCTCAGTTAATTGGCCGTCCTAAATCGTTTTGCCAGAATATGAGTTGTAAAATCTTGTGTTGTTATAAAGTTTCATCATCGCCCAAAAATATTTATTTATTATGTATTTGTATACGTAAAGTACGTCTTTTATTTACGGAGGCCTCAAAATTAATAATAATTTTTTCGTTGGCCAAGTATTTATTTGATACAAAATAGAAATCTTTTGAAAATAAAGTCCGTCATTTGTAATGGAGTGGCCTCAAGTATTCGATGGAGAGATAATTTCATCGGCCAAGTGTTGGCTTTTGATATAAAATAATGAATTTGACAAAATAAAATTCGTCTTTTGTCACGGGATGGCCTCAAATATCCAACAAAAAGATAATTTCATCGGCCGAGCATCGGCCCTTAATATAAAGTGATAAATTGAAGAAAATAAAGTCCGTCCTTGTAAATGAGGTGGCCTCAAATATCCAACAGAAAGATAACTTCATTGGCCAACTGTAGTATCTATTCATTCTCAGTCAAACATGTCCAGAAATGAGTAAAAGAGATAAAATTCCACCTAAACCATCCCAAATGTGCCAAACACAGTGAAACAGCATCCAAGATCAAAAGTAATCCCAAAATAAGCAAACCAGACACAACAAAAAATGATTCAACAAACCAAATTTTTGGAGAGATATTGAAAACATGTAAACAAATACTCAAAAGGGGGATTGGCCGAAAATTCAAAGACACTAAAATGTTTAAAGGCAAACCAAAATTAGCTAGGCCTCGTAGAACACAAGAAATGCATAGATATGTTTTAAGAAAATAAAGTTTAATAACCAAAATCGGAGACGTCAAAGTTGTTAATGTCATCGCTTCGACAGTGTTCAACGGAGCAATGCCAAAATCGTAAAAATAGTCAGATCTACCCTATTTTCAGGCATGCAACAACAGTAATAATGCATTGGAGCTCGCTGATCATCAACTCCAACGAGCCTGCATGGATTAACGGAGGAAGAAAACTGGAGCAGCAGCGGATTGGTGTTTTCTTTGGTTTTTTCGGTTGCTGACGATGGAGGGGGTTACGAGGTAGTGGAATAGAAAGGGGTAAGTGAGATATGGTCAGATCTAATGAAGGTGCGGTAGATCTGTCAGAGATTCGGTGGTAGCGACGGTTGTTGGATCTCGCCGGAGCTCTGGCTGGCAGTGACGACGTGCTCCGATTGATCTTTGTCGGAGAGGAGCAGATCGGCAGTAGAAAAAAAGAAGAGAGATTCGTCTGTTGTGTGTGTGATGTGCGTGTCTAAGTGTGTATCTATATCTGTGGTGTGTTTGTGTATGTAGTGTGGAGTTTGTGTGTCTATATATATTTTTTGTGTGTGTTTTGAAGAGAAAAATAGAAAAATGAAATAAATAAAATATGTTTGTGTATTTATGAATATGTGTGTGGGTTTGCAAAGGAAAAATGTTTATGAGTTGTAAAAAATAAATATATGTGTATTCTGAAAGAGAGGAAAAACTAAATAAAAAATGTGTGTTAAAAATGTGTCATCCCACCACCTATTTATACAAAAAAAATGAGCACCCCTTTTATCCAATGGATAAAGGGGTTTCCTCTCTTTTTATAATAGAACACCCTTTGGTCCTTAAGTTATTGGCCACAGAATTTTCATCCTTTTGACGATGGACAAAGTAATTATCTAAAGGGTAGTGTCATTGAGTGGTCGTTGTCAGATGTGACGAGACATCACTGAGTGGTCATTGTCGGATATGACAAGACATTATTGTGTAGTTATTGTCGGATGTGACAAGACGTCGAGTTATTATACTGTGTAAAAATAATTGATCCGACTTAGCATTTGTGGATCGTAAAAAATGTACAAAATGCATGTATTGATTTGTAATTATGAAAAAATGTAAAGAATGCTGAAAATATTTAAAAAAGTAATTTAATATGAAAAATATTATAAAAATGTGATGTCATGTCGTGTACGTGTTCAGATAATTGTAAATGTTAAAAATGATAATGAATTGATAGAAATCCTAATATAAAGAGGATTATTAATAAATTATGAAAAGTAAAAATACGACAACAAGTTGATAAAAATCCTAAAGTAAGGATGATTATCAATAATTTGTCAACAATTATGAAAAGATGTTAAAATTATATTTTGTGTCCTTTAATGATCAAGAAGCCTGAAGACATTAATTTTAGGAACAGAGAGCAAAAATTGGGTGTCAACAATTGCCCCTTTTCATTTGGGGACGATGCAGAAGTCTTGAAACGAAAATATTGACGTGTAGCCAATTTTGCTCGACAAAATTGATTTTTTTTTATTATAGAAAAATTCAACCAAACTCTAATTTAGAGTTGCCTACATACCTCAAGTTAATGAAGATCAGGTCGGGTGTAGTTCAAAAGAATAGACAATTTATTTCTTGCCTTGTTATTAGGGATAAATGATCAAATGAAATAATTATTGAGGGGAGGGTTATGTGGGAACAAAAGTATTGACATATTCCCGATACTCCTTTTGAAATTATCCCAGAGTATCGGATTAAGAGGACACTGAGTGATGATAATAAGGATTATAAAAATAAGAGTTTTGGGTCGAGTTGAGTTGAGTTTCTTCGCCAAAATTTCTGACATAACTAGGGATGCCTTAGCTTGTCCCAATTTACTGCTAAGAGGATAGTTCCACGTTGTACTGCATGTTCTAGTATTGTCTCTGTTTGTGAAGGCAATTCGACTGGTGGGAAAATAACATAGCCTTCGTCGGCTGAGTAGCTGCTTAAAAGTAAAAACTTTCGTCGACTGAGTAGTAATTGAAATGTAAGAAGCCTTCATCGGCTGAAATGTAAATAGCCTCCGGTGGCTGAGCAGTTGCTGAAATATAAACATCCTCCGTTGGTCTCAATTGTAAATAGCCTCCATCGGCTGCATTATAAAGAGCCTCCGTCGGATGAAATGTAAATAGCCTCTGTCGGCTGAAATGCTTGTTGAGGAAGTGAAAGTTGCATTATATGTCCTATTATTCGGGGCGGAATGGCCCTGTCCTATTGTTCGAGGAGGACTGCCCTGTCCTATTGTTCGGGGCGGACTGCCCTATCCTATTGTTCGGGGCGGACAGCCCTGTGCTTTTGTTCGGGGCGGACTGTCCTGTGTTATGTTAGAGTTTTCTGAACATTTGTTAGTACTTGATGACTGAGTCTTAATACGGATATCCCTTTAATGCGACCTGCGAAAAATCAAGAAATTTCTTTTAGAGTTAGAAAGTATTAGCGAATAAATTGATAAAACCTGGCTTCCTAGCTTGTGATAGAGATGTGATGTTGAGTTTCTGATGGAATGTTGTAAGATACTTGACATATGCCTCCTTGAGCATCATTATGACCTACAAGATTCGAGAAGATTCTTTAGTGTCTTGGAATAATTATGGATAAATTAACGATACTTGGATTCTCAGTTTGTGATGGTGAGGCAGCATTTAGGCTTCCAAGATGTTTGAACCTTTGTTGTAGCGATGTTGTGCCTGCGCTCAAAGAAAGTTTCTTAGTCTGGGAAGGGGATGTTGATTTTATGTTAATCGAGAACTCGGCCTAGCAGCTATCTCGTCCTTTAATCTTTCGACAATCGGTAATTTATTCGGGATTTGGAGTAGTGACACTTCCTAACTCCACATAATGTGCTTATACTAGTATGTCTTCTGGTGGGAACTTTCTCCATCTTGATCTTCGCTTTTGGACTTCCATCAAAGTGACGAGGTTGTTGTGGCTTGAGATGATAAATGAAATTTGAAAAGATGTAAAATATTATGTTGTTGATATGATCGAGTATGACCTAAGCTGCCTACATATCCTAGAATAGGAATCAAGTCAAAACGTAGTTTCGTGTGGGGGGAATCCAGAAAAATTTGGCCACAAGGGTGGGTATGTGGAGAATGGTAAGGTTGATAATCATGAGCTTGCTTTGGAAAGCTCATTTGGTCATTTGCTAAACCGGTGCCTTTTATGTATGAGTCTTCAACATCTTATGGATTTTTCTTGTGCTAATGATTAACATCAAAGAATTTCTTAATTTGAGTGATGCTTTTGTAAGTTGTTGGAGTCGATCAAGCATTGAGATTTGCATCTCAATGTTTTTTGTGTCATGGTTTGGAGCAGGAGAGTAGTGAACGCGCTTTATAAGATATCTTCATATGTAGTCTCGCTGACTTGCATTTTTATGGAAGCATGAGGCTTGGGTACATACGCGAGTCTTCTCTGCGTAAACTCTGAATATTACTTGGGCGCCTCTTTGACAATCTCCCTATCTTGTGGGCGTCTTCGTATATAAACTCTTTTTGGGTCCACTGCAGTCGTCCTTTCGTGTACCTGTTTGGAAAGAAATAACTTGCAATAACAGACACAACAACTCTTTTGGTTGTTGCATAATCATTTGTAAGTTGAAAATGTCTTCAAAGTGGGGTGCCCCTGTTGAACACCGATGACACTTTATGCAGAACGATCCTTGCGACCGTGTTATTTTGTGTTGATACGGCAACCCTTTTGAGTCACCTATAATGCTTGTGGAATGATAACCTCTCTGGTTATTGCCAATAATTGTTCGGATATGATCTTGAATAAGTCTCGCGCATCTTTTGTATCAATACGACTTATAGATTCCCCTTGAATCGTCAATCTTTGGATTATCTTGTGCATTATTTGATGTTGGATGCGAGGCAACTTATAGATACCCTTTGAACTGCTAGCCTTTAGGTAATCTGCACATTATCCGACCTTGGATAAGAGATGACTTATAGATATCCTTCAATCGCTAGCTTTCAGGTGTTCCTGCACATCATCCGACCTTGGACACAATATGACTTATAGATATATCTCAAATTGCTAGTCCTTGGGTAATCCTACACATAATCGATCTTGGATATGACGCGGCTTATAGAGAACCCTTGGACATATCAATTTGATAATCTCGCATATTCTTTGATAAGGATTTAGTTGCGACTTATGGATAGCCTTCGGACTATTAATTTTGGGTTAACCTTGCATACTATCCGGTTAGGATGTTATTGTGTCTGACGAATGACCTATAGGTTATCAACTTAGAGGTAATATTGCACACTATCTTATTTCAAATAATATGACTTATAGATGATCCTCAAATTATCAATTTCAAAGAAATCTTATACGTCGTTCGCTTTCAGATAGCGACTTAAAGATGTACCTTTGAATTATGTACTTTTGATGAATTCAGATGTTGATTCATAAGATGATGAGATATCCTCGAGGCCAACGTATGTTATCTCGTGTGTCAACAGATATTGAATACTGATATTCTTGATTAATGTATTAGTCATAATCCAAGCCTGAATGCTTTTGAGCATATTTTAGAAATCCTCCTGAAGATTTGGTTGACCTCCTTATAACTGAAATAACGAGTGTTCGATCATTCGCTGATCGTCGATGTAATTTTGGAGCATTTGGATTGATAGTATCTTTTAATAGTATTTGTAGACAAGATCTTTGGTTAAGTAGTAGGAGTGTCTTTGGTATTGACACTTGGTGCATTTCTTCCATATTATAGATAAGTTGTCCCCTGTTGATATCTTGCAACTTTTGTGATGACTTGCGTTATTTGGTACAAATCAAACTTGATTGTAAAATTTCCAAGTTAAACATCCTAGCCTTCGTTGATTTTTGAAGCGTTCTTTAAAATTTTGCCCCAGTCTCTTGGAGAGACTTTCTCGACGATTCTTCGCTGCGTATCTTGGGATAGTCTTGATGGATCGTGCGGAGTTTTCTGGATACCATCGCGTTCAAGTTTCTCTCATTGTTGGGGAAAGATGGAATTTTATACTATAATGGGACCAAGCCTTATGTAGGCTGCCTACGTATCCCGCCGAGGGAAATCAGGTCACACGTAGTTCCAATTACAAAAGGAGAAATAACTCTACTTAAGTACAACCAAACCTAATGACGGCTGCCTACGTATCTCACCATGAGAAATCAGGTCAGAACGTAGTTCTGTTACATGATAATTAGAGGAAATCACATGCCTTCAAATATAGGACTCTATTTATTGTCTTTGAGTTGATCAACTTGGATTCATGTATGTCGTATTCCCTCTAAAGTTACCACTTCTCTGTAGAGTGGCTTATATGAAGGCCCTGCCGGTTTAACGTAGAGGATGGTGTCTCTCCCGTCATATACACTCTTCTATTTCATGATTGGGCACTGAATCAATATTTGCATTTGGTTTCTCTTTGACACATTGGATTACCCCGGCATTGATCAAGCACTCAATTTTATGCCTTAACCTATTACAATCTCTAGTATCGTGCCCCGGAACTCCAGAGTGGAAAGCACATTGCTTTGTTTCATCAAACCATTTAGGTAATGGATTAGGAATCATCCCCAACTCTGGTTACAATAAATTTACAGCTCTCAATCTCTCAAACAAAAGTGTCAATGGTTTAACAAATTGAGTGCAGCTTCGATTACGCTTACCCTTCAAAATTTGTCTTAGCGCAAAAGGTGTCAGATTTTGATAAACTGACAATTGGATTGGTATGCATGGTTGTGGTGGATTTTGGTATGTTGGATCTTAGGGTTGAAGGTAATTTTGTTGGATATTATAGGCATGATGTAGTTTGTGACTTGATATTTGTATCGGTTCATTATCAGGGTTTTGAAGTAATTCGGATGATTTAGGTACTGGGTACGGTATTAAATAGATACTTCTTCTTCATTCTCCACCTTGTCTCCTTCAATGAAATCTAACCGAGTAGACTCGCTCGAGTTATTTTCCAACTTAATCTTTCCAGAGTTAATCGCCTCTTCTATAAAATTCCCCATTTTGACACAATCAGCAAACTTCTACCCCAATGTGGACATTATTATCCTTTCAAAATAGACACTCTTTTGACTGCGGATAAAATACTTTGTTAATTCACTTTCGTTCATTGGTGGTTGAACTTTTCCTGCCTCGGACCTCCAATGTCGAGCATATTCCTGGAATGATTCAGAGGGCTTCTTCTGTATACTAATGAGGGAAAGTCGATCAGGTGCGATTTCTGTGTTAAACTTGAAAAGATTCATAAAGTCTTCGGCCATATCGCTCCATTTGCGCCAATGACGAGGGTCTTAGTTGGTGTACCAAACGAGAGCGTCACTAGACAAACTTCTAATGAACAACTTCATTATGAGCTTCTCATTTTTTCCAATTCCTACTAATTTATCACAATACGCTCTTAAATGAGTATGGGGATTCCTGTTTCCATCGAACAAGTCAAAATTAGGTGGCTTGAACCCGACGGGCAAATCAATATCTGAATGGATACATAAATCTTCGTAGTCCAAATGCTCCCTGACTTGAGTTTCTTGGAGGTGTTTCATCGCTCACTTTAGATTACGAAGCTCACTTACGATTTTGTCATCTCCCTCTTTTGTCCTTGTACTTATCGGAAGCCTACCTTTAGCAAGCATGGTGAAAATGGGTGTCTCAGTCATGCACATTGTAGAAATATATTTTCCTTGAAAGGTAGCATAATTTATTTGTTGAATATCACAAACAGATGTGACAACATTAGGATGTGGGGTGCAATGAGGAAATTTATGGGAGGTGATAAGTGTGAATGGGGATGATGGATTTGTTAAACCAACAGTCGTTGTGGGAGGTTGTACTGACTGATAGCATTTGGGTATTGGATTTTCTAGCGATAAAAACTAGGAGGGCGCAGTAGAGTACCCATGGATGGATATGTGGGATCCTTTTCTTGGTGCAGTTCTCCTCTTAACGTCTCGAGTTGTTGCTCCAAAAGAAGCATACGTTTATCTTTATCTGCATTACCTTATCTTTTGAAAATCCCTGATACATTTGCTGGCGTTGGAACACTTCTGGTCAGATCGACGGTATTGGTGTTCATTCTTGAGATATATAGCTTAAGTCGGCTAGTTCTATCGATTAACACAATTAACCTCTGTCGGGGGGATAACGCCAACACTAATGAAAGTTAAGGAGTTAGTTTATGTCGATGGACAAGCACATTTAGACAACATCAAGTAAGTGCATCTTATATTGTGGAGCCTCATTTGGCCAGAATGCTTGACGATATTCTACTCTAGTTTGGAAAAAATAAGTTAGACGTAGGTGGAGTTTTTAAGTGACATTCCCTATCTGCGGACTTGAAGAGAAAGTCGAACAAAAGCAAAGCATTTTTAGAACACTCGGCTTTCATGGACTTTGATAAAGATATTTGTGAAGCGGAGTTTTAACAACACTCTATATTCATGAAAATGGTGTCAAATGTTGGCGAGTTTGGGTAAAACACTATGTCTATTGACGTGAAAATGATGTCGAATGAAGGAAGAGTAAAAGAAGGTCAATTTGATTGTTCTGAATCCATTAATGTTCGATTTATGGATTACCTAAATCAGTTATAACACAAAATATGTCATAAAGGTTTCATAACCTTCTGACAAAAGGGTCGCTTCCTAGTTTCGAAGACGATACCTTGGACCGTCCCGCCTAAGGTATATGCAATATGACTTATTACTAGAGTAGGATTTTTCCCTAAATGTTCAAGAGTGGGACTGAATATTTGCGAGAAGGTGCACTAGCCTAACTGCACCGACTCTGAAACTAAGGAATCCAAAGAAGGTTCAGAGGAATACAGTACCCCTCGCGTGTACCATAGTGTGTGAATTGTGTCCAGCCAAAGACTCGATAGAAAAATGCAAGTGACAAAGCAGTAACAAGCAGTGTTATTCAAATAAATAAGGAACGCAAGTTTGGATTTGGCTTGCGTCCTTTCACACATAACATGATATAAAAATATGTAAAACAAATAATATAATAAAGCATAAAAATCCTAAACTAAACATGATAAGGACAAAAAATGTAAAGAATTTATGAGCAAATTCACATAATTTGCAGTGTAATAGGTAAGGAATCAAAGAATTTAATAAAAATGTAAAAATACCTCCCTCGATTGAAAATAGAGTCGATCATGGTTAGAACCTGTTGTTTCCCCAGCGGAGTCGCCATTCTGTCATACCCTATTTCTACCTAAGGTCAAAACGAGCACGACGTTATGGACTCTAAAAGAATGAATTTATGTATAGAGTCGCCACCTAATTTTTAAGGAAAATAAGGAAACCTATTTATTAACAAATATGATTAATGTTTTTAGTCTGCAAAAATCAATTTAAGATTCTAGGTAAGAGTTCAAGTTATCCCAAAGGTAAGGGGTTAGGCACCCTTAGAGATCCACAAATGTGGTACCCAGCTAGACTAAATTTTTCAAAGAGGGAGGAGGTATATTTAAAATAATATACAAAATATGTATTAAGTATAAAATAATTCTTTTAAAAAATATAAATATTTAAAACTATGTAAAGGTATATGTATATTAAATAT
>JAPEIP010000002.1:26279066-26290998 GCA_026120095.1 Capsicum chinense | reverse complement strand
TAATCTCACTGCTTTTAAATTATTATCTCAATTCAAATATATGAATTATTAGGTAAATATACATTACATTTGAAAAAGAGTAAGGATAAGAAAGAATAACAAATTAAGGATAAGAAGAATAACAAATTATTTTTTAGCAAATTAATATGATATTTGAAATTTAAATTTGAATTAAAATAGAGTTCTGGCTTCTTAGCCTCTCTTATATATACCCCTATATCATAAGTTTTATTGGTTATGTAAATAAAAAGGTTTTGATAAGTAAGATTCATAGGTGAGTCAATTTCAAATTAATACCATTTTTATTGTTTAATTTGTGAAGAAGTATTCTTAAGAGTTTATTGTAATTTGGTAATAATTTTTTTGTTATTGTCGACTTATAGAAGAAGATAAAGAAGAGTGAAGAAAAAAAAAACTTTGAAAGTAGAAATTTTATTAGTATAGTTGGCAAAGCTTAAGTTTTTCAATATATGTGTTTGATATCATTATTATTTGTTTTAATGTTGTTTTATGTCATAGTTGTTAAATATTTAATTTAATTGTATGTAATTTATGATTGTTTGATTTCTTTATTTAATAAGTACGACATTCACATATTTATTGTCATGATCCAAAAACGAGGGTCATGATGACACTTGTCGCGGCGTACCTTGACAAGTAAGCCTATCACCCAAACTGATACGAAAAGAAGAGAAGACAGAAATATCCCACGGTAAGGCTTCTAGAATGAAGCCGAACTATATAAGTAATCATAACAATGCGGAAAGAACTTATCCAAAACGTCAATCATGCCCCAAATCAGGTGTCAATAGTGTAAGAGCTACTAGTACAATCCAAGAGTCAAAAACATTGGAAAAATAATCACAAAAGAAATAATATCTGTCTCTGAATACTAATAAAGACATAACTACTTTAGAAAGATAGAGGTGAACTTTGGACGCATGAATATCCAACTGCTACCTTGGATGCTCCAACAATCGCCCGAGTTAAGAAATTTGAGGCGCACTCGAGCTAGGACCTGCACCAAAACGGTGCAGTAGGTATGAGTACGGTCCACTTGTACTCAGTAGGTATCATAGGCCGACCAAGCAAAGTAGTAAATAAATCATACAAAATATACACTAAGGGCATGTCACCTGTAATCAGAAAATGTCCCACAACGGTAGCCCACACCACTTGCACTAATAGTTCTAATAGATGTCACATATATTACAGCAACACAACAAGGTATTGAATACAAGTCTAAATTATGTCACATATAAATAGAACAAGAGAGAACGTGTAGATACAAGATCATCAAATACAAGTAAAGGAAGGTAAGACAAATACATAGATGACAAGTGAATAAGGCAATACAACACAACATAAACACAATAAAGTAAGTGCAATGTATATGATGATGATGATGACGATGCACGAGGTCGTCGCACAACCTCCGGGATCATCGCACAATCCCCGTATACACCTACGGAGCTAAATCTTTTCGACATAGGACCCATGGGGGGTTCGTCAACCCATATAAAATCCACATATCTCATATCTTCTTTCTGGCATATCCCTCAGAAAGGGTTTTACAAGGTGTTGCAATATTTTTTTAAAAAGGTGTTGCCAGTTTTCTCAGATGTTGTCACGGTGGTACCAATGTTTCATGAATGAGTATGCTATCAAGATGTAATGCTCAAAACCAATCATAATGAGTATATCCATAACCAATCACATGATATATTTCCACACCCAACCATAACGATACATTCCCATAACCACGTGAACCAATATCCACTTATTATTTTCATCTAATCCATGAATTTCCACATGTCTCATATGTCAATAAAGTATGAATTCACAATACACCAATGGTACCACATTAAATAAACACAATATAATTATTCACATGTATTCAAAGCTATCAATATCACACAGGACCCCACACGATCAAACATATCACATAATATCTCAATTTCGATAATTAAATCACATATAGGCCCCCACACGGGCACAACACATAGATATCCATTTTTCATGATTAGTTACCACCCTTAACGTGCATTTTGTACCATCATTTACTACCCAGCCCAGTCTGAAGAGTTAAGCCATAACCTACCTCGAAAGCCAAAACCGGTCTGCTACACTTGAATCCACGATCTTACTTTTCACAAATAATTTCGAACTCCACTAAAAATATCAAATATGAAATCTATGCGTCAAGACAAAACCAACGATACCCATATTGACTATTTTTGATTCGGGGTCAAAACGGACCCCCAAAATGGGTTTCTGAAAAAGAAAGGCAAAATCAAAACTTTATTTCAAAAATATGTTTCCCATATTTTTAGAAACCTACAGCTGAAAACTAAAGTTAAATCGAATTAAAAACATAGTTCAAATCGAAGAAAAACCATTTTTGAGCTTTACCGGGTAAAATCTTTGAAATCTGGGTTAAAATCAAGAATCGAGGTTGTTTTAAAAGTTAAATTGATGAAAAACTAGTAATTATAAGATAAAAATATTACTCAAGTGAAAAGGAGTGAAATTTGGATTTAAAATCATGCCCTAAGATTTTGAAAAATTTATTAAGAAATTACTACGAAAAGGGTGAATTCTTACCTTTAATCCATAATAAAACCAAGAAAAAGGTGTTAATCTAGCTTCCCAAGCTCCCACAAGCTACACTTTTAAGCTCCCAAACTATTTAGGGTTTAGTTCTCAAGAGCCAAGGTGAAAAATGAGCAAAATAGGTCAAAAAAAGGTTATTTATCAGTGCGGATTTTTCTGCACGCTATCAAAAGAAAAAGCTGTTTTTTTTTAAACTCAATCCGGACTTCAACGGGGTGCCCAGGATTCGTTCGGAGTCCGATACATGCAAACGAACAATGAAACCATACTAAATTCGACATTCCGGATGCGTTGGCGTTATTATTTTTTCAAAAGAACATCGTTTTCACAAAGTTGACCCCCAAAATTCGAAATTATAATTTTCCAAACCGAGGATCGAAATGAGATTTAAAAGCCGTAAAATCATACCAAACATGCTAACACTCTAAAATCGACATTTCAGATCTGTTGGCGAAGTCGGATTTTCCATTCGAGGTCGTTTCGATCAAATATGGGTCTCACACCTATATTTCTAATTTTTTAACTTTTCGATTAATAGACGAAATGAGCTCGGGTGCATCGGGACTCAAACCAAAGGTTTACCTAGCCTAAATCGAAATTCCGGAGCTGCTGGCGTAGTCAGTTTGGTCATCCATCGTACGGATCAAAATATATCCACATTAGTCCAAAATAAAGCTCTCGAAGCCGTCAAAAACCACAATATAGAATAAATGATACCAAAATCCATCAAAAATCATGTCAATCACTCCCTCACCCCAGAAATACCATAATGCAACTACGGGGAGGGGTAAAATAGTCAAATCACATGAAATCACAAATTTCACATATTTCATCAAATTTTCAGGTTGTTACATCATCACCACTAAAAATCTAGTTCGGCCTCGAACTAAGGCAAAAGAAATACCTAAATCAACAAAGAACTGGGAATAAGGACTACGCATATCAGACTCGACCTCTTAAGTAGCTTCTGCTATAAGTCGATGTCGCCACTGGACCTTAACCACCAGGATCACTCTAGAGCGCAACCGCCTAACATCCCTAGCCAAAAATCAAAACTGGCTCCTTAACAAAGGAAAACCACTCATCTAACTGAACTGAATCCCAACGAATGGCATGAGACTCATCAAGAATATAGCAACGAAGCATAGAAAAATGAAAAACTGGATGAACAGAAGATAGATCAGGGGGCAAAGCCAACTCATAAGCCACATCACCAACAGTCCGAAGAATCTCAAATGGACCAATATACCTGGG
Source organism: Capsicum chinense (assembly GCA_026120095.1). Lineage (NCBI taxonomy): Eukaryota > Viridiplantae > Streptophyta > Magnoliopsida > Solanales > Solanaceae > Capsicum > Capsicum chinense. Next base: position 26,287,131 of record JAPEIP010000002.1, on the reverse strand, counting down.
GCTAAGCTTGCTCCTATTCCCAAACCTCATCATACCCCTCATGGGTGAAACTCGAAGGGAAAACACGATCACCAACACCAAATCTCAAGACATGAAGTCTACGATCAGCCTAACACTTCTGCCTATTCTAAGTCGCTCTAAGTCTATCCTGAATGATCCCGACCCCATCCAAAGAATTACGAAGCTAGTCCGTACCTCGAGGTCTCACCTCAAAAACATCAAACCAACCTACTGGGGAGCGACAACGCCTACCATAAAATGCCTCAAAAGAAGCTATATCAATACTGGAATGGTAGCTATTACTATATCCAAACTCTGCTAAAGCCAAATGTTGCTCCTACTGGCCACCAAAATCCATCACACATGCGCAAAGCATATCCTCCAAAACCTGTATAGTCCGCTCTGTCTGACCATCAATGTGGAGGTAAAATGCTATGCTAAGATCAACCCGAGTACCTCTCATCCTGAAAAGTCTTCCAAAAGTAAGATGTGAACACATGACCTCGATTTGAAATAATGGACACTGGCACACTATACAGATGCACAATATCACGAATATAGATATGAGCCAACCCCTCAGCACTGAATGAGACCTGAACCAAAATAAAATAAGCTAACTTGGTTAATCGATCCACGATGACACAAACACTGTCAGAATAATGAGATGTACGAGAAAATCCAGCCACGAAGTTTATAGTGATCCGTTCCCTTCTCCACCTGGGAATGGTAACCTCTAAAGCAAACTACCAGGTCTCATATGCTCGGCCTTCACTTGCTGGCAACATAGGCAATGAGCCACAAAATCTGATATATCTCGCTGCATACCACTCCATCAGTAGTGATAGAATATCTGGAACAATGGGCCTCCTCCAAGATCAACCTAATCCAGTCACCCACTTTCGGTATACAAACTCGGCCTCCAATACACAAAACTCCATCTGAATCAAGTGAGGCTTCCTTAGCCTCTTCACTCAATACCTTTTCTCGAATCAACCTCAATCCAACATCATCAAACTGATAAGCTCGAATCTGCTCCATCAAAGAAGATCTAGCCTCCACAAATGACAAAACATACCCTAGTATTGAAATATCAAGCCCAACCATTTGGTTAGCTAAAAATTGAATCTTTAAGGCCAAAAGCCTCTCTTAGGTCAAAAGATGCACCAAGCTACCCATGATAGTCGACTTCCGGCTTAATGTATTCCCAACCACATTAGCCTTTCCTAGATAGTAGAGAATAGTCAAATCATAATCCTTAAGCAACTCAAACCAACAGTGCTGCCTCATATGAAGATCTCACTGGTAAAAAAGTACTGAAAGCTATGATGATTTGAGACGATCTCACAAAGGACTCCATACAAGTAGTGCCTCCACAACTTCAAGGCAAACACAACTGCGCACAACTCTAAATCATGGGTAGGATAATTCCTCTCATGAGGCTCCAATCTTGATGAGACACTTACATAATTACCTTGCCCTTCTATATAAACACACCACCTAACCCAATACCTGAAGCATCACAAAAGACAATAAAGCCCACGCCCCCTGGACAAAGCCAATATAAGAGCTGAAGTCAACAAAGCCTTGAGCTTCAGGAAGTTCGCCTCACAAGCATCAGACCACTGAAAAAAATCTTTTTCTGGGTCAACTTGGTCAAAGGAGCTGCAATGGATGAAAAACCCTCAACAAAACGTCGATAATACCCAGTCAAGCCAACAAAACTCTGAATCTTAGTGGGCGAAGTAGGTTTAGCCCAGTCATGAACCACTGCTACTTGGCTGGATCAACCATAATACCTTTCTTAATCTCCACATGACCCATGAAAGAAACAGACTTCAACCAAAACTCGTACTAAGAGAACTTTGCATACAACTTCTCATCCCTCAATCTCTGAAGCACAATTCGCAAATGCTCCTCATGCTTAACCTCACTCTTGGAATAAACCAAGATATCATCTATAAATACAGTAATAAAGGAGTCAAGATACGGTCAAAACACTCGGTTCATCAACTCTATGAACGCGGTAGGGGCATTGGTCAACTCCAATGACATGAAGAAGAACTCATAATGACCATATCGAGTTCGAAAAGTAGTTTTTGGAATATCCAAAGCTCTAATCCTCAACTGGTGATAACAAGACCTCAAATCAATCTTCAAAAACACCACAACACCATGGAGCTGATCAAACAAATCATCAATGCGAGGAAGATCATACTTATTCTTAACCATCACTTATTTAACTGCCGATAATCAATACACATACGCATTGAACTATCCTTTCTCTTCATAAACAAAACAAGCGCACTCCAAGGTGAAATACTAGGTCAAATAAATCTTTTATCCAAGGACTCCTATAACTGATCCTTCAACTCTTTTAGCTCTGCTGGGGCCATCCTATAAGTAGGAATAAAAATGGGCTTGGTGCCTGACTCAACATCAATAATAAAACCAATATCTCGATCCGAAGGCGTACTAGGCGAGTCCATAGGGAACACATCTATAAACTCACGGACGACACAAACAGAATCCAAGAAAGGAGGAAAAATAATACTGGTGTCATGAATATGGCCAAGTAAGATAAACATCCTTTCTCAACCAATTTACGAGCCTGAACATAAGATATAACCCTCTTAGGACCCGAATTAGGTGTACCCTTCCAAGGTATCCTTGTCATACCAGCCAAAGCTAAAGTCACAGTCTTAGCAAAACAATCTAAGATAACATAATGAGGATCCAACCAATCCATACCCAAAATAACACCAAAATCGACCATATCTAACACAAACAAGTCTACCAAAGACTCACGCCCAACAAAACTAACACAATATCAGTACGCCCGATCCACCACTAAAGAATTACCTACCGGAGTAGATACACGAATAGGCATGGAAGGAGGCTCACTAACAGAATCAAAGCCCAAAGTAAAATATATAGATACATAGGAGAAAGTCCATCTCGGATCAAATAATATAGATGCAAGTCTAAAATAAACGAGGAAGGTACCTGTAATCACAATATCAGAAGCCTCCATCTCAGATTTGACTGGTATAGCATAACACTATCCACGACTACCAACTGGCCATAGCCCCACGACCACCAATACAGGCTCTACTATCCTTACCTCTTGCACCTTTGGTAGAACACCTACCTCTCATAGCTGAAATAGGAATAGCTTTAAACACATGACAAGAACAGTCTTTGGCTACATGGCCAATCTTATCACACATATAGCAACCTCTATGACCAATCTCAATAAAAGAAAGTACAACTTAGCCCGAACGGCCACCCTGAACTGCTGAACTAAAAGATCTACCAGTTTAACTCTATAAAATCACCTGTACTGGCCTACCATGGTATCCATGAGATCCTCTAAAATATCTACCTCGAGAGGTCTGACTCCTAAACTCACCAAAACATCGCGCCTTTTTAGCACCTCCCTAAGATGCACTAATAATACCCTCTGTCATCTTATCGTGATCCACAATACTCTAAAGAGGAGCTCTAAGCATAATCATCTAAGATGTAGCCAACTAAAGAGAAATATTTAAACCCTTCACAAGCTTTCTAACCTTTCCAAACTCGATGAAAAAGCTATTATAGGAATATCTGGACAGGGCATGAAAGCATGCTTCATATTAAAAAACTTTCATAGAGTCCTGCTCCAATTGATCAAACTCATCCCACATAAGATCTCACAACTGAAAGGCATAAATCTCTCCAAAAGGCATTAACAAACTGATTCTATGACAACTCAGGAGCATCAACAAGCCTACAACCGACAAATGATATCCACTAATTTCTCACAGCATCTCTCAACTGATATATAGTATAAGCCACACCATCCACACAGAAAGAGTGAAGCACAACTCAAAACATAAGATATGAAAGAATTTGCACGATAAGGAATAAAATAAGGGAGGTTTCCTAAAAACATCTTATAGCCTGTCGAAGATAGATTCGGACGTCTACGTACCAATCTGCGAAACTCTATTAGACATCTCGTTCTTAAATCATTGAGACCAATGAAACCTGGTTGCTCTGATACCAATTTGTCACGACCCAAAAATGAGGTTCATGATAGCACTTATCGCGGCGTACCTTGACAAGTAAGCCTGTCACCCAAACTGATATGAAAAGAATAAAAGATAGAAATATCCCACGGTAAGGCTTCTAGAAAGAAGCCGAACCATATAAGTAATCATAACAATACGAAAAGAACTTATCCAAAATGTCAATCATGCCCAAAACCAGGTGTCAATAGTGTAAGAACTACTAATACAATCTAAGAGTCAAATACATTGGAAAAATAATCACAAAGGGAATAATATCTATCTTTGAATACTAATAAAGACATAACTACTTTAGAGAAATAGAGGTGAACTTCGGACGCATGAATATCCAACCGCTACCTTGGAAGCTCCAACAATCGCCCGAGTTAAGAAATTTGAGGCGCACTCGAGCTAGGACCTGTACCGAAATGGCGCATTAGGCATGAGTACGGTCCACTTGTACTCAATAGGTATCACATGCCGACCAAGCAAAGTAGTAAATAAATCATACAAAATATACACTAAGGGCATGTCACCTGTAATCAGAAAATGTCCCACAACGGTAGCCCACACCGCTTGCAGTAACAGTTCTAATATATGTCACATATATTATAAAAACACACCAAGGTATTGAATACAAGTATAAATTATGTCACATATAAATAGAACAAGAGAGAACATGTAGATACAGGATCATCAAATACAAGTAAAGAAAGGTAAAACAAATACATAGATGACAAGTCAATAAGAAAATACAACACAACATAAACACAATAAAGTAAGTGCAATGTATATGATGATGATGATGATGATAAGGCACGAGGTTGTCGCACAACCTCCGAGATAGTCGCACAATCTCCATATACACCTATGAAGCTAAAGCTTCACGACATAGGACCCATGGGGGGTTCGTCAACCCATATACAATCCATATATCTCATATCTTATTTCCGGCATATCCCTCAGAAAGGGTTTTATAAGGTCTTACAATATTTTTTTTAAAAGGTATTGCCAGTGTTTCTCAGATGTTGCTACGGTGGTACCAATATTTTATGAATGAGTATGCTATCAAGATGTAATGCTCACAACCAATCACATGATATATTTCCACACACAACCACAATGATACATTCCCATAACCACGTGAGCCAATATCCACTTATTATTTTAGTCTCATCCATGAATTTTCACATGTATCATATGCCAATAAAGTATGAATATAATTACAATACATCAATGGTGCCACATTAAACAATACAATACAATTATTCACACGTATTCAAAGCTATCAATATCACATAGGATCCCACATGGTCAAACATATCATATAATATCTCAATTTCGATAATTACATCACATATAGGCCCCCACATGGGCACAACACATAGATAGCCATTTTTTATAATTAGTTCCCACCCTTAACTTGCATTTTGTACCATCATTTACTACCCAACCCAGTCTGAAGAGTTAAGTCATAACCTACCTCGAAAGTTGAAACCGGTCCGCTACACTTGAACCTGCGACCTTACTTTCCACGAACAATTCCGAACTCTACTAAAAATATCAAATATTAAATCTACGCATTAAGACAAAACCAACGAAACCCATAATGACTACTTTTGATTCGGGGTCAAAATGGACCCTCAAAATGGGTTTTCGAAAAAGAAAGGCAAAATTAAAACTTTATTTCAAAAATATGTTTATCATATTTTTAGAAACCTACAACTGAAAACCCAAGTTAAATCGAAGAAAAATTATTTTTGAGCTTTGCCGGGTAAAATCTTTGAAATCCAGGTTAAAATCAAGGGAGTTGTTTTAAAAGTTAAATTGATGAAAAACTAGTAATTATAAGATAAAAATATTACTCAAGTGAAAAGGAGTGAAATTTGGATTTAAAATCATGCCCTAAGATTTTGAAAAATTTATTAAGAAATTACTACGAAAAGAGTGAATTCTTACCTTTAATCCATAATAAAACCAAGAAAAAGGTGTTAATCTAGCTTCCCAAGCTCCCACAAGCTACACTTTTAAGCTCCCAAGCTATTTAGGGTTTAGTTCTCAAGAACCAAGATGAAAAATAAGTAAAATAGGTCAAGAAAAGGTTATTTATCAGTGCAGATTTTTCTGCACGCTGTCAAAAGAAAAAGCTTTTTTTTTTAAAACTCAATCCGGACTTCAACGGGGTGCCCAGGATTCGTTTGGAGTCCGATACATGCAAACGAACTATGAAACCATACTAAATTCAACATTCCGGACGCGTTGGCGTTATTATTTTTTCAAAAGAACATCGTTTTCACAAAGTTGACCCCCGAAATTCGAAATTATAATTTTCCAAATCGAGGGTCAAAATGAGATTTAAAAGCCGTAAAATCATACCAAACATGCTAACACACTAAAATCAATATTTTGGGTCTGCTGGCGAAGTCATATTTTCCATCCGAGGTCGTTTCGATCAAATGTGGGTCCCACATCCATATTTCCAATTTTCCAACTTTCCGATCAATAGGTTGAAATGAGCTCGGGTGCATTGAGACTCGAGTCAAAGGTCTAACTATTCTAAAATCGATATTCCGAAGTTGTTGGCATTGTCCGTTCGGTCATCCATCACACGAATCAAAATATATCCACATTAGTCCAAAATAAAGCTCTCGAAGCCGTCAAAAATCACAATATAGCATAAATGATACCAAAATGCATCAAAAATCATGTCAACCACTCCCACACCCCAAAAATACCATAAAGCAACTATGGGGAGGGGTAAAATAGTTAAATCACATAAAATCACAAATTTCACATATTTAATCAAATTTTCAGGTCGTTACATTTACTTTGTTAGGAGGATTACAAAACGGATTTATATACATTGAGATATCTTAATTTATTTATCCTCTTTTTATTTTACTTGCAAATTTACATTTATTTATTTTTTTAGTGATTTTGAGCGTCATTTAGTTTCATAATATAGAGGAAGGAAGTAAAAAAGCATAAAAATAAATCATAGCCTAAGAAATAAATTTTTAATATAATATCTTAAAGTATAATTAAACATGATGTACGCAGATTACATAGTTATATTTTTTATCTATATAAATGAATTTTTTATTTTACTTTTATCCTTTAAATTTACATTTAAGAAATTTTCTTACCTTATTGAATTTCTTATGACTCTTGGTACAAAGTCAACAACTTTTTTGAAATTTAATAAAGGAACTAAAATTTAAAATTTGAGATAAAATTATATTTGATAGAGGTGAAAGTATTATACTTGAATTTCAAAGCATAATCATTTATAATAGATTGGACTATATTAGAGTCTTCTTCCAATCTATAATTCATTTATCATTCCTATTATGTATGAAAAAAATACCAATTTTAATTTCGTGTTGCACAAAATTATTAATTCTAAAAATATAAGTAAATAAATGCTTAGCCAATATTTTTATTTATATTTTTCAGTAACAAAAAATCATAATTTAAATAAATAGCAGTATACTATTTATATTTTATATTGATATGAAACTATAATTTAAAGTAAAATATAATAGATAAATCTAAACAATGAAAAAATCATGGGCGATGAAACAGAAGTTAAGAAATAAATTAAATTTTTAAAAGTATTTTTTTAGCTATGATGAGCAAATACTTATGTTTTTATGAATTTATGATTCTACTTTTTTCTTTAACATTAATATTCAAGATACATTATGGAATTCCTTTTAATTCTTAGGAAAAGTTAATAATCTTTTCTAAATTTGAGTAAAAAATGAATTAAAATTAAATATGAGATAAAATTTATATTTCGATAAATGTGAAAGCATAACTAAATTTTAAATAAATATAAATTCTTAAAAAAATAGATTATTTTGGAGTCTTCTTCTAATTTTTATTTTATAATGCATAACAAAATTTATCTATTCTACTTTCTATATTTTGAGATGAAAGATAAGAAACCTCAACTGCTTATGCGTGTAACACGAAAAAAAAATTAAAAATGTAAATCAATATTTCTTTTTTAG